>JAMWET010006068.1:785000-1145000 GCA_024036415.1 Prochilodus magdalenae
GGCATTACACCACAGGCACGTCCCTAGTGGCCACAGTGAAATCCATTTGATCAGTTTCAGTGTGTAGACCCTGAGCCTTCTCTGTGCCTATACACCATGTTTTCATCCAAGGGGTGCACCAGCTCCTTCAGACTAAAAGTAGGATGGGTGAGTGTTTTTTATTATCAGGGTAATGATGAAGTATGACTGACCCCTGGTCAAATGGTAGGTGTTGTTGAGTTGTGAGTAACAAAGAACACATTTCTGCACCATTAGCAATAAAGCACAGTTTAATAATAAAGCATAAAGCATTTATTTCCTTCCAATGTTTTTTTATTTTATTTAAAGGGACAGAAAGAGAAAACAATCAATCAATATTCCACCCTGCAACCCCGTCCCCACAATCCCACCCCACAACCCCTCCCATGGCACCCCACCCCACCTTCAAATGGCCAGATTAACATGAAAGAAAGTAAATACAATACAGTCGTAGAATAACTGAAGGTGAATAGATGCAATAACAATATTAATAATGATGATAATAATAATAATAGACAGTGAGCAGAGCTTGGATCAGAGTTCAGAGTAGCTCTGCAAACTTATCAACAGCATCTTCCCAGGCCTTTAACGTGCTTCCTTTAGCACCATGGATACGAGCAGTCGACAATTCCGAGTTAATGACGTCCACACATGACAGGATCCATTGTCTCCAACTTAAAGAATGAGGAGGGTGCCAGCGTAGAACTAGTGTTTTTTGGCAGCAGTCAGTCCAGCCATCCACATTCTTTTTCCTGTACAGTTCGGGTTGCAAGAGAAATCGTCATTCAAAAGATAAAGCTGAGCTGATAAAGAAGTTGGTTTCTGTAAGATGACTGATAGAGTTGTAGAAACTTTACACCAAAAACTGAATATGTGTAGAAATGTGCCGTATTAGTTCTCAGAGCACAGTGTACATAAAGGAGAGGGTATAAGATGCATGTGGTAACGTCTACAGGGGGTTAAGTAAAATTTAAAAATAGAATTATAATGGATTAACTGATGGTTAGGATTCCTGGAGGATGAAATGATATTATCCCAGACAGTCTGCCAGTCAATTTGGTCGTGATGGAGTTTGAGATCCCCTTCCCATATAACCTGAATACTCAGCGGTTTGTATGTAGCACGAAGAAGGGTAATATAAATAAGAGATACAAGTCCCCTGGTTCTCACGTTTTTACCAAATAGATTATGTAAAGGATGCAAAAGTAGGGTATCGCGCCAGGGGACCCCGTATGCTTTCATCGCTGAGCGTAACCAAAGATAATTCCTTCCAATATGTTATATCCAGCGAGTGCACTAGAATTAGTCGAGTCAAGTCAGGTTTACAACAAGCCTTTTACAACAGATGTTGCCACAAAGCAACTTTACAGAGAATGAGCAAGCCGGCATGACAGTGGCAAGGCCCTCAGAGCAAGAGGAAGAAAACTTGAGAAGAATCAAGACTCAAAAGGGGAACCCTTCCTCCTCCTCCTCAGGTTGACACCGGATAGCAAGTAAACACACACAAAAAAAGGAAAATAAAGGGAATAAAAAGAGAAAAAAAGGACATAAAATTAGCATTTTAAAATAATTAGCATAATCCCAATATTATCCTTTTCCTGATTTTTTTTTTTTTTTCATTTTGAAAATCAACAAAAGACGCCAGATGTCGTTTTATGACACAGACTGAATCGCAACCTCTGAATTTTTGGCTTTGCTAGATTACGTCCTTTACATATCAAACAAATCCAGCAGCAGCAGCGCATTCAGAAGTGCTTGGAAGGCTAAGATCCCAAAAATGCATCACTATCAGCATTAATATCAGCAAAATGCTGAGAACTACTAGAAACACTATATCTGTATTGTTTGGTTTGTGAGTTTTAAATCTCCTAAAATCGTATCGATCACAAAAAGTTTGTATCGATACATCCTTACCCACTCTTACCACAGCTGTCTTTCATATCTGAGCGACACTTCGCCTTCAGTTCACCGAATTCCATCCTCATATGTTCAGCTAGCTAGATTACCTGCTAATCCCATTTGACTCTGCATCACAAAGCATGGATTTTTCCCTTGAACACCTTGAGAAGTGCTTAAGCGTGCATCGGTGCATGGGTGTCTGAGCGCGTGAGCGCTCACGCATGCCCCTCGAGTGCCCGGCTAATTGTGTGTGTCTAAAAAGGCCTTTGTTGCGGTTTCCTGTACAGAAAAATCAGTGGGCAGGGTCAGGCGGCCCGAGCTCACCCTGCGTGCCCGGGACAAGCAGTGCTTTTGTTGCTCCTCATGGCCTCATTCAGCCCTTCATCACCGTAGCAAAGGGGCCCCCACTGACCCCAGCACAGAGCATGAGAATCTCAGAGTGAGCCCCGCAGAAGTCCCGACATTACCAGACTCATCTCAGATCAGTTCCGGACCAGTTTGGCCTTCCAATTACCTGGTAAAGGGTTATTACTATTGTTACTGTTATTGCTAAGAGTTATTATTATTAATAATAATTTTGGCTGTGCTATTAAATTATGTTTATGTAACTATTTTTTTTAACTTACTGGACCAAAAGTGAGTCACCTGTGACCAAAACATAGCTAATTGCGTGTAAAGCCTTCACATGCACAAATAACATTGGATGTAGGCCACATCAATGTTCAGCCACTCTTTCATCGAAGAACTGTGCAGTTGGGCCAGATTTGGTGGATGCCTTCCCTGGCACAGTTCTGAGGGGAATATCCTGTAGACGGGGATTTTTGGCACTGCTGGTAGACCCATATGACTGAACGCTTCCATAGACCTGCAAATTCAGCTACTTCCTTCACACTATGGCCCTGCAATCACTCCCTCATTAATATCTGCTTTGAGGTCCAGTTTCCACATAGCACTGTACCACATCTTCTCAATCTATGAATCCTATCGCACACACACCCAGGTAGCCCCATCGTTCTCTCTCTCTGCGAAGTGAGAATTGATGAATACACATGTACACTGGGCTTTTTGTTCTCGCTGGCGATAACCACAGCTTCTCAGAGTTAAATCATTCTTTCCCATGGCGTGCTCGGGCCCCAACAGCGGTTTTTCAGACGTGAGTCCAGAGGGCACAGGCTGATGAAAATATGCCGCCAGTATGCCATTTTGGGCGCTCAGATGCTTTCACTTGTGGCTGCAGAAATGTCTGCTGGATGTGCAAATAATCCCGGTGATTAACTCGGCCTGTCGTGGTGCCGTGATGTGGCGTGGCCTGAAAGCTGCTTTTATGAGCCTGTATATTGCTGAGTGAATCAGGCTGTAAAGCTGTCGCGACATAAAGCGCTCAGCCCTGTGTGTTGTCTGCCTCTCATATACACGGACCTGCTCATGTCCGCTGCAGTGATTACTCCGGTACGGCTGTATATTAGGTCCAGTGCATAAACACAGGAATTTGCGCTGTTGGTCAACATCTGGCATGTTTTAGCCATATCATGCTGCTCGCTCCACACAAGCTTGGGAATACTACGAGGGGAAATATGATTGCACAGGAAGCGCACCAATCGGCGTTTGCCGCGAATGGCGCGTACATGGCTATTCATGGCACAGTTGTCATGGCACCAGTAAACACAGTTACTTATTTGTTGAGCTGCGGCTAGGCAGTGTTTGGACACACTCGTTTTCTTAATACGGTTGCTGTCAGTGCGCTGATGGCCGCTGCTGACTTTAGAGCTTCAAACGTCCTCTCAAACATAACTCGCCCGAATAAGCTTGACCGCAAGCTGAGCGGGGCAGTAAACGGCCTTCCCTGTGTTCGCCGCGAGACAAAAAAGAAGCATTCGATCCCTGTGGGATTTCCTGTGGGAATTACAAATACACCGAAGTACAATAAAAGGCGAGAATTCCTCCCCCTGCTAAAAAAGGTTGGTGTATATACAATTATGGTTTGAATGAATGAGCATTGTGGAGTGACCGCTTCACCCCATTTACATTCTTGCTGAATACGCCGAAGCGCCTATTAAACCTGTGACTCCTAGGTGTTTGCTTATCCATCAGAAGAAGTTTGCTTGGCTCGCAATGGCTAACTAACTGGCTAACTACTCTAACCGATAATACATTAGTTCAAAAACACATTTATCTGACAAACTAACATGTACTCCACATCATCAGTATCCAGTGCTGTACGGCACATGGTGCACTATAGATAGATACGGTGCACTATAGGTGGGTACAGTCACCTGTACTGATTTTCATTGGCTACTTTTTGCAAATGCAGTGCTCCTACCTAAAGGACAGGTAAGCCTGTATCCCTAGATTCATTTCAACCCTAGATTCATTGAATTTCCCTCTGGGATCAATAAAGTATCTATCTATCTATCTATCTATCTATCTATCTATCTATCTATCTATCTATCTATCTATCTATCTATCTATCTATCTATCTATCTATCTATCTATCTATCTATCTATCTGTCTGTCTGTCCCATTCTTATCTATCTATCTATCTATCTATCTATCTATCTATCTATCTATCTATCTATCTATCTATCTATCTATCTATCTATCTGTCTGTCTGTCTGTCTGTCTGTCTGTCTGTCTGTCTGGTCTGTCTGTCCCATTTTTTATCTATCTATCTATCTATCTATCTATCTTGTTATTCTGTTTCAACTCTTCCTCAAGATTAACTGATTAACAGTACAGCTAGATTTTCTTATTAGTCGGAACACACATCCATATAATGCACATGACTGAAATTGTTCATTTAAAATCTACATATGAATATGCTATAAACCTTTTTTGGAATACCATTCCTCCTCGTTCTTAATATAATACACTCTAAAACAACTTGCCTGCTGATAGTGCCCTGCTGGACAAACTGAACGAGCCTCATCGCCATGCGCACCAGCTATACATCTAAAAAGGTGTTTTCCATCATTACATTGAGGTTACTCTGGGATGCAGCTACCGTATGTGTGCCTGAGGGAAACCATAAACTCATATTTTTTATAATTGTACAACTCATCTGGATCTTAAGCTGTATGGAAAACACTGGGAACTTTCCATATGGCTTGTTTTGCTCGGAAATGCTGAGCATCATGTTTTTTGTTTGCTGCAGCTTTATGGCTAATCCTTTAGTGTTTAAAGTAAACCCTAACAATGCATATTACCGGATTAGCCTGTTAGCCAGTTGGTGATCTCCCACACTGTCGGTTTAAAGGCTGCATTCTCACGTAGTGTTCCTATACAGGTAATGTAAAACTAGGTTTTGATAAACATGCATTAGTTTAAAAACGCTGCATTGTTTTCTCCCTTAAGCTAGGGTTTATGAGGGCTGCACATGAGTTTATGTGGCAATGGAGGAGAGGCACAGCAGAAACATTTTATATGATTTGTGAATCGATTCAAAATCTTCTAAGTGAGAATCCCGATGCGTCTGAGAATCAATTATGTTTCCCACCTCTACACACAAACACACAGAGGCACACATTCACATGAACGAGCCTAAGCACGCGCGCACACACACACACACACACACACACACACAATTACAGGCATCCTTTCTTGTGCATATGTGTGTGTGTGTGTTTCTCTTTGAAGCAGTGGGGATCTCTGGGCAGACAGCTTCATGGTGTTGCTCTCTGCTGCTTGTTTCTGGAAAAAGCTCAGAACTGGCCTTGGAGCCACAGTTACTTGAACCAGAGAAAATAGACCTGAAACATATTATATGTTTTCATAACATTTTATACAGCTCGAAACTAGCAGTGACATCTCTTTTTTCATGCATTTGATGGCCAGTGGCCACTTCATAAAAATTTGATGGTGCATTGAAAGCACTGAATGCGCGTTGTTAATGTCTCTTTACTGTGGCATTGGCTGGACATTGGTGGAGTCAGCCCAAAACCGTCCAGACTTCTCCCAGCCTCTCAATTTCGCTGACATTCGCCTCTCATGTGAGGCCAAACATGTGCTTTCCTTTAATACCGGTCCTGCGATAACCTACAACGTCTTCTTCTCCGACGCCTTCGTTTTTCCACGAGCCGTAAATAAAATAAACATCTCTTTCCGTATTTTTGGCGTGAGTAGCCAGACGGATGAGGTGTTCCTGTCTCCTGTTTTAAATCATCTTCTAGTGCAGGAGGGCCTGCGCGGGGGGTCTGTGTGGGCCAGTTGGCGTAACGCAGTTCTCAGACTGATCAGTAGCATCTTTCATCTTCTCAGTGCCTTATCTCACATCCATGCTCTCCATGCTTCCCTCTCTTGGAAAGTTGCTGGGAGCTTTCTGCCTCATAGAGATGCACCCTGGCCTGCAGCTAGCTGGTGCTAATATTAGAGTGCGATTTTTTCCTAAAACACCTTTTCAGCCTTTGTTTTGGAGTCTTTAGGCCGGGTGTACACGATGTGAGCCAAGCCTTCATTTTTGTATCTAGTACAGCTGTTAAAATAAGCAGTGAGCAAAGCCAGTGAGGGGAAACACTGGAAGTATGAGAACAACTACAATAGCAATTATGATTAAGGCCACATCTTGTTCTGGGTGGTCCCAGGAAATGGATGACAGCCTGGTAAAGCTCCGGGAGGATGGAAAATAATAGTTTGAGGTAATGTTCAAAAATGACACTTATCATCAAAGGAATAGATGCAGAAATAGTTGAAGGAATCAGCTGTCAGGAATGAACCTTGTAGGTGTGTAGGTTTGACCTTGTGTGACGTGAGGAAGGACAGTCCTTATCAACTCAGAATGGCAGTGGCTCATCTTCAGTCATGGAGACACACCTCCAGAAGGTCTGGTGTCACATCACCTCCACCCCACCACAGAGTCGGCAGGAACTGTGTGAGAATAGTCAAGCTGCATGGGATGGATTATCACAGGACATCTTTAGGAACCTCTCCAACTCCATGCTGAGACAGCATGCTGCATTAGCCAACATGGCGACCTGATGCCGTACTGAGAGACACTGCTTCTGTATGTGCAGCTCAATAAATATTACCCATATCAGTCTATCTTTCTTCCCAGTAGCTTTACAATCCCACACTTCCTTCTGGGTGCAACTCTTCTTTTGATGGCATGTATCAAGTTTGTCAAGAGACATTGACATGAGCAAGTAACTCAGGCTCTGTTGTGGCAAAGTTGCAGACACTTCTCTTTCTATGGGACATTTGTAAGCCGTGGACCAGACATCATGTTGCAAGCGATGTGTGCGAACTACAGCAATACCAGGATTTTGCAAGTCATTGCTATTCTCTTGGCCTTAAGATGACCTGCGGTTATTTTCCCTGTGCACCAGCCGATAGTCGAGTAGATGCCACCGATACTCCAACATAATCCAGAGCACCTGAATGGGTTTCTGGCGAAATAGAGCACGATCTGCTTCCTATCAGAGTCATCTGCTGCAGTCGCTAAACCGGTGCTGCGTGCAGGGGACTGTGACCCTCCGTATGCTGTGGTGTTTGGAAAGGCTGATGCGATGCACACTCCCAGCGTCATGTGTAAATGAATGGCTTTGTAGGGATTTGGGATTTGGGATTTGTAGGTTTATAGTGAGGTCCTGAGAGACTGGCGTCTGACACGCTGACCTTTCCTGGGCTGAAATCCGCCAGGTCTCAAATGCCACTCATCTCAACATGACAACCGTGAGTGCCATCCTGCACCGCATAGTGTGAATGTCAACCACTTCCCCTCATACAAAAGCACTTGGACTCCTTCTTCCTGCTTGTGTCCCCCCCCACCATCCTAGCGTGGGGCCTATGCTGGTGGATGAAAGAGAATACCAGGTACATGGCAGTGGCCCTAAACGCTAGTTCTCCTCTAGATCCACTATGAAAAGGTGGATTGTTCTCCTGCCAGCTTCTGACTGAGATAATTACTGTGTACAACACAATGTCGATCTCTGTAGGAGCAGCCTGGGAGTTTTTGTTGTTGTTGTTTTATAGGCGATTGTTTGCCGGCTCTTTTGTTAACGGTGTGAGAACTCGAGACGTATGGTGCGTATCAGACGCATTATCAGCATTCCTGTCTGTCTCTTGATCTCATTTGTGCGACGTATCGGCTCTGGAAAGCCCGCAGAGCTTTCGTCTGCAGCCTGATGGCACCAGTATCAGATGGCTAAAGCCTGTGCCAGTGAAGCCTTAGGTGTGGGCTGAGGAAGTGGAGCTGCACACAAACCCTCCCTTTACGCTGCCTCATGGGAACTGGAAAACAGGACTAACCAGCATTCTTTCAGTCATATGGTGTCATTTAGGTTTCAGTGAAAGCCCTCAGGGAAGCAATCCATAATTCTTGCCTGTGTGCGTTAGCATGCGTAGTATTTGCATGGAAGTGCACATGTGTTCACACAGACACATGCGTGCAGCTGAAACCACATTTTGCGTATGATGGGTTGCCTCGCTGATGATAAAAGATGAAAAGAGTTTAGACAAACACATAGTGCCTTTCCAGGCCAAGATAAATCCCATAAAAGGCTCTCTGGCGATTGAAATGTGCCGCACGCTCCATTCATTATTGTCTTGGGGCAGGAAAAGGCAAGCACGGGGAAAAAGAAGAAACTCCTTATCTATCTATAATGCACCATGTGCTTTTGATGAAAGCAGCCTGTGTATTGTTATCTATACATTAAGGAGAGGGGGATATGACCTCATCAGGGCATGACTTTACCCCTCCAGTGTTCTCCTCCCGCCCCGCCAGAGCCAGAGAGCGGCTCGAATGACACTTCGTTATCCTAGATCTGTGAAATGCTCGCAAAAAGATCGATACTTCATAGGGATATGCTTTTAATCTCGATCACCCGGTAGCATATTGGAGACGGGCCAGCATATCCAGCTCTTTTTTTTTTTTTCAGGAGATCCATGTGTCTGTTTGTGCGACCTGTCGTTCGCAGTAACATGTAGTGACTGAGTAATAAGGCTGTACCCTGAGACCCCTGGGACCCCTGCAGGTATGAAGGCAGCTTTCTCTGCTTTAGAACAAGCGACTGACAATATGCTGTGTGGAATGAAGTGAAGGTAGACCCAATTCTTGGCCTATATGCTTACGAATTTTAGGTGGCTGGGTGGTGTCCACAGAATGCACAGGCTTCTTTGGCCTTTACCTGGAACATTAAAGCCGAGAACCATTGAGGAACATTTAAAGAACATCAGAATGGCTGCCTCTACACTCTTCCAGAAGGGGATTCCTTGAGGGGTCTTTATAAAGCCAGCACTAATATGATCAATATCTCCCAAAAACCTTGGATAACTGGTTCTAGGCATAGTTAAATTGTTCTCCCGCATGATGAGGAATCTACTGAATGTGGTTCTACAAGGAACCCATTGGATATGGTTCTACTGCAAGGGCTACACTGCTGTCACAAGGCATAGAAAGTGGTTTTGCTACTATATAGGACTTTTTGACAATGTGTGCCAGCATTTGGTGACAGTTGAACAAAATGCCATCCAACTCAACCCCTGCAAAGCTATAGAGAATGGCTGCTTGCAGTACCAGCTATGTCTTACTGAGTCATCGCCGTTCCTGTCCATCTCCCTCCTTGATGCCTCCTCAGTCTGTGTGTAAAGCGTTTGCTATCCAGTATGGAAACTCTGCTCGGCGGGACGTATGAATCACTGACCCACACTGTAGCTGCACATTTGGTCACCAGAAGGTTATGGCAGTGTTTTGTGGCAACATCAAAGCTGCCCAGCACATATTAATCCCTGACCGGGAGAGGGGATTGCAGGAGAGCAACGCAGTGTCCGTCACTTGTCATTAAAGACACTGTTGTTGCTGCCGCACGTCATCTCCATCTCCTGCAAAGCATTTATGGGCCGGATTTATTAGCCTTTGACCTGCTGGGTTAGCATGGAGTGCTGCAGAATGGCAGGACACGAAGTCAAGTGAAGGGAGGTCCTGATCAATAACACTGAAGTGCACTCCATTTGGCTAATGGGCATGGTGTCATAACTGTTCTCCCTGAGTGAAGTGCTATGAGGTTGTACGTGATCTGTCAGGAAACTAGGTTTTAGGTCGAGTTGTGAGGGACACTTCAGAGCCACCTTCATACACCAGATGCTAATAGCTACCTACGACCCCATGTCATACCCAGTGGTGCTCATCAAGAGACAGAGATGGGAGTCTAATGGCGCTGGACCGCAACTGACCGTCTAAATAATGAATGCACGGCTGGTAATGTCTCTCATGTACCAGTCAATCAATCATCTATCAGCAGTCTTTCAGGGTTATTTAATACTGAGGGTTTCAGGCCATTTGCTCATATGCAGACACCCACACTTTTTACAGAGGGAAAGTCCTGAAATGGCTGCGTGCTCATTGTACTACTTCAGGGAAATAACAGCCAATTAGATGCCAGGCCACCCAGACAGCTGCGTTTCGGCAGGCTGAATAATGTGATGGAAATGCGAGGGAAAACAATAACCATAAAAACTGGAGTCTCTCTGTCTCTCTTTTCCTGCCTCCCGCTACGTGACACCTGAACGCCACTGGCTCAGGTATGAGACTGAGACTCGGCCAATGTCCTCTATCTGTTTGCATAGTTCAGCTCAGGAATATTAAAGGACCACAACAGACTGTCACCGGCAGCCCGAGGATAAGTGCGTGCCCCGAGTTTTGTCTGTTGTCTTAGCTATCAAGCTCTGAGATGCATTATGTGTCAGCATGTCGAGTCCTTGCACGTCGCGGGTCACAGTCTGGCTTCATCCAACTTCACACGCTCCTGGCAGACATCTGCGGCGCGTTAGCGCCGTTCAGCAGAAACATGTGCGAGCGCTGTAATAAATAAGCGGGCCGTTGCCGCACGCTAACAAGCCGGAGCCCGGCACCGCGCATTAGTAATGCAACCTTCACTCCGCAAGAAGGGGACTAGCAGCAGAGCATGGATGCTTAAGCAGATGCGTGCCTGCCGGAGGCTCATCCGCTCCCTTCCTCTGGATCTGCCAGATGGGGTTATTGATGGCCAGCCACCGTGCACCGGCAAGCGGCGCAGTCATTAGCAGAGCACTGGAGAGACAGAGAGAGAGCGAGAGGGAGAGAAATAGAAAGGGAGACAAAAACAAATCTCTCAGGGCTCATTCATCAAACAGGTCCATTGCATGCCTCCTCTGGACTGGGCTTGAGAATGAGAAAGAAAAGAGTAAGAAAAGAGTGAGGATGAACAGAAGTTGAGAGTAAGCCGGGCTATCGGGCCTCCTTTCTCACCTCTCTGTGTTTATTTGATGAGATAACTTTGCCCCAGACGGTACAGAAACAGCGTGCGGCCTGAGTCAATAGTTTCTGATGTGAGTCTGTTAGCAGATTATGGGTTTTGCTAGCCCTGCATGCCGAGTCTGAAGTCTCCGTCCCTCTAGTCCACTTGAGTCCTGTTGAAAAGCGTTCCTTGTAATACCCCGCTGAAGCTGTTTGTGCTTGTGATTCTTTTGTTCTTTGTGAATGGGAATGATCTGTTACAGATATTCCATGAAGATGCAGCTCCAGCTCTTTGATGTGAAACTCAAATGGCATGCTGTCATTTGATTGGAATGTCTTTACAGAAAACAGGCATTACCTGAAATGGGACTGAAGTTAATGGGAGGCTATCCTCTATTATAAAGTTTCCTTATGCACATAAGCTGCCTGTGAAATTCCTTTCATGTTATTGAATGTAGGTACGGCCTTCTATCTTTCATTCACACATTGATTCATGTTTGCCACGGGCTGAGGCGTGGCCCAATTTGACTGGAGGGCAGGGCTACGCCAGCATTACCTAAGGGTTACACTAGCGTTTGGCTAACTGTTGAGCTAACTGGCTTTCCTTTGCTGTGGTCAAGGAACAAGGATCTAGGGCAGTGCTCGGGGTGGTGGCCAGTGTAAGGGCTGTGCTTAATTTGGCTGTCAATCATTATCATGAAAACGGCCTTTCTAATATAGATATATGCTCTGAATGCTAATTAGCCAGGTGTTTATTCACATGACCAAACACATTACATAGTCGCAGGGCGGTTTTGTCCAGTGTATTCTGAAGCATGCATTCATCCTAGTGTGGAACAAGCATTCTGTCTATACCATGCAGCTCTAGTGGGGGGTTGGGAGGTGTGGAGAGACGAGGCTTTGAGCTTGGTTCCTAATCAGGGCTTACTGCAACCCCTTGGCATTCCCCACCAGCCCAAGGTGTCCGTCTGAAGAGACAGACTGTCAACGCGGAGGGTCTTCTCTCAGGCTGGAGTGTTCCTCAGATTAGATTCCCACATTCCAAAGATAGAGCTGGAGACTCTCCTCTTTGGTGCTACAGTAGCATTAGAGCTAAATTGAAGAGTAATGCTCCCCGAGACCCGGCAGAGCACAGATAAGGGTATCTCTCCCTCATGTGCTACAGACAGTATCCATTCATGTATCATCTGAAGTTGGACAACTTGATGGCGTCTTCAAGAGGAGTAGGTGTCTGGTTCCAGGGGAAGAGAGGAGCGAGGCCTTGCTGGCTCCTGAGGGTGGAGGAGCTGAAACTGCCTATGTGTGATTCATGCCGAGCACGAATGCCGTTCAGTTTGTTCACTCTTTCGGTTGGCATTTTTTGTTGACAATGCTAGCATCTATGCTAACACGCTCAAGCATGGGGAATTCCAAGCTGGCATTTCAAATGTGTGTTTAGAAACCTAACCCAGGATCAGATTCTGAACTTCCAACGTCAGCGTCTCGCCACAAAAACTCCTCTCTGTGTTATTTGGCCTGCGGCGAAGCTCACTAAGGCCGGGGCAAGTTAAACAAAATTCGCACCTGGATCAGTTACGGCATGGCATTGTTCAGCTGCCTCAACAAAACCGAGGTTTCCTCTTCACTCCTTCTTTTTCTCATCCCACGGGACGGCAGTCAAGGCCACCGATAAAACAACATGCTCCGTGTCTTTCCTGTTAACCATTTCCATATCCTCCTAGCTCTCGGTGCATCATCTGAGCTCATCCCTCAGGGCTGATTTAGCGATTTGGAGCATCAGCTTCCTGCTAAGCCAGGTTTAGGCCCTCGGATGGCAGCACCGGAGAGTTTTCCTGTTTGGGTGTGTGTTGAAGGGCGAGCTTAAGTCTCATTAGATTTGAATAGAGTCGGGCCCAGAGAATGTGTTTGTGTTTGGAAGCATGCCTGACACTCACTCGTGAGTCAGAGCGAGAAAGGCTCCGAGCCTAGCACCGCATCTCGCATTTCAAATCCTCTTAGATGGAGAAGATGATAGTGCTGTGAAATGGAGATGATCATGTTTGCCCTAAACAACAGCACACACAGCGGCCTCGTGAGGTAGGGAGTTTCTCGGACAAAAAAAAAAATGGAAAAGATGTGAGGAGATGATGAAAGCCAAATCCGAAATGCCTCACGGCTAGATGCTACATCTGTTACGGTACCTCCCATACCTAGAACATTTTCGGACATTATGTAGAACATGGTGTCTTGTAATGTCGAAGGAAAATGGGCTGGAAGTTCTTTAGCTGTACCCACAGAGTGACAGATGTGGCCTTAGTAAACAGGAATGGTGGGTACTACATTTTTCTGGAAGAGGAAGAATGCTTTATCCTCTCCACTGCCACCCTCCTCCCATTCTTCAGTATTGGCATGCAGCTGGTTTCGACTCCACCATGAGGGATTCTGTGCTCCTGGAATCTACTTAGCCTGTCTCCCTTCCCGGCCTATTTGCACTTGGATTTGTAGAGAAAATAACCAAATCTTCCGAGTGCTTTGTGTTGTGTTTGTGTTCAGTGTGGCGCATCTGTCTCCCAGCTGAAGAGCTCTGTCTAAACTGTGTTAAATACCTCAGCATGAGCTGCTGACAGAAGAAAGACCTGGCAGCCCTCGCGGCTTCCACTATGGCAGTGTGAAAGACCTGGCAACCCTCGCTGCTAACACCACAGTGCCGTGAAAGGCTCATTAGGGACTACTGTTCGCCTCTGCAGAGACAATAGCTTTTCCGGCAGGGAGATACAAAGGGAACGAAAGAGAGATTGAAGAAGACGGTGTGTTCGCCTGATAGCGGGACTGACATCGTAACGAAACGTAGACACGCGAGTTGCAGCCGCTAGTCTACGTACCAGATCTTCGGAAGGGAATTTACTGTACCGTGGAAGAGAATAACCCGTCTTTGTGGGTCCCCTAATAGAAACCTGCCGCACATCTGCTCAGCGTTTAAAAGGCACTATTACTCTTCTCTTACTAACAAAATAAAACCTCCACGTTTTATAGCATGCACACATCTCTTTCTTGTCGTCTGTCTCGTTTCGAAGCAGGCTTGCCGATCCCCGGCCTCTAGCAGGAAGTCTTGAATAAAGAGAAGCAGGAGGAGGTTGGGAGCCTCCAGCCCAGATGGTGCTAAATGCTGATTAAACCTCGGATCTTTGAACCCCATAGATCTTTCCAATTAGCCATTGTGTGGACAACAGGCTGAAGTGGCGGGGGTTTGGGAGGCCCCCCAGTGAGGCTTCAGGCCCAGCTTTGTCACCTGACACTTCCCCCTTACTAACAGGCCCGTAAGAGACTCTTCAGATGACTCGAAAACATTCGAGTGGCTGAATTTCAGTGTGACAAGTGTGAAGGGACAAGAGCCAGCAGGCACGTAGGAATGCTATGTATGGGGGGCGCTGAATGTGGGCTCGGCCTTTTCTGAATGTGTGGGTAGATGTGTGTGGGAGTGTGTGAGTGTGAGTGTGTGCATACACGTGCATTGTGCCTGTGTTGTTCTGTGCATTTTGTGTTCCAAGCTTTTGTGCTGAAGCAGATACGGAGTAGTTCTTCAGATCTCCGGCTAGTTTAGGCTGACCACCACTAAAGTTGATGCAACCGTAAGTTATGACCCCCCCCAGCTCACACCCAGTAAGACTATCTCCTGCCCAAGCTGTGCGTATGTGTATGTGAGCTCTCTCAGCTGTATCACTGCTCACCTGCTTTTCATTAGCGGCCAAAGAGGATTAGCGCTAACATGGCTGTGCCTGCCGTGAGAAAGAGCAGCATCATCAGTCTGCCCCTGACAGCATTGCTTAAGTCCGTCAGCAGCTCGCGAGGCGGCACGCCTCAACCTGTTTCTCAAATAAGCCCTCCTGCAACCCGAACCTGCCTTTAGCCTGCTTCCTCCCCAACAAACAAGCTCAGCTCCCAGGTAATCACCCAGGATCCCCTCTGTAAACTACCCCCTCCGTGCTCCAGGGCTGAATGATCACCTCTGTGGGCCTGAAAGCTTTTCTCCTCAGGGACGAATAAGCAGGGAGAGTCTTTGTGTTGTTAGCTCAAGGTTTTTTCAGCTAGACGTTGGCTACAAGTGCATTAAGTGCGAAACTCTTGACTTGCAGAAAGCACGCTGAATGGATGGTTTCCATAAAGAGCAGTTTATCACTTGCATTATCTGGTTATAAATTCTCTCGAAGCCCTGTTGAGTTGCTCTAGTGCTAGATCAGTAAAACAAGATGCTTATTTTCTAAAAGCCCTCGGGACGAGCAGTCGTTAGTGGGACGCAGGTACCGTGTCAACAGCTTCGCTCAAAATCACATATTCCATCTCACTCAGTGCAGACAGTTAGGTTCCCTGGTTGGGTCGTGACGGTTCAGTGCTAAAGAAGTGTTGATGTGTCTTGTGGTGTGGGAAATGCTGATCCACCAACAACTTAATTCAGTTTTTGTGATGTAAATGAAGCTTAATGTGAAATCATACATGACAGAGGAATTTATCAGGTATGGTATTCTTTACAGTTGTGTTGATAGGCACAACGGTTACTCAGAACGATTAGTGAACCTACACCCAGTGGTAGGTTTGGTATGTCTGTTTGGGCTTTATTTGCTTTACTACTCCTTGCATGTAGCTCTCTACCCTGAAAGGCTTAGGAACCTGATTTAGAGCTTAATCTTAAATCTCAGAACAGCCATAGATATGTCACCGACCATGTGTCTACTTATATCCATTTAATGTAACAGTTCAGACATTCAGATCATCACCTGAACAATTCTGCCACAGTAAGACTAGCATGGAGGATCCCACATCGACACTTGGAATGACATCTATACACTTTAAATGAATTGTACAGGGGTTGGACAATGAAACTGAAACACCTGTCATTTTAGTGTGGGAGGTCTCATGGCTAAATTGGAACAGCCTGGTGGCCAATCTTCATTAACTGCACATTGCACCAGTAAGAGCAGAGTGTGTAGGTTCAGTTAGCAGGTAAGAGCACAGTTCTGCTTAAAATATTGCAATGCAAAAGAGGACAGATTGTTGGTGCACGTCTTGCTGGTGCATCTGTGACCAAGACAGCAAGTCTTTGTGATGTATCAAGAGCCACGGTATCCAGGGTAATGTCAGCATACCACCAAGAAGGACGAACCTCCACCAGCATCACGTAGTGACCTGGCCACTATCCTGCAAGAAGAATGGCTTAAACTCCCTCTGACCACTGTGCAGGACGCAGTATATGTCATTCCCAAGACGAACTGACGCTGTATTGGTCGCAAAAGGAGGCCCTACACCATACTAATAAATGATTGTGGTCTAAAACCAGGTTTCAGTTTCATTGTCCAACCCCTGTATATTTACACTTTGAATGAATGTTTCTTATGATGAACTGTTTTATTATGCAGACATTTGGAAAAACTGCGGAATTCCGTTTTAAGTATCAGTGCTATGCTGACTCGGAAATGGGCTTTTGCACTGTGTTGATTGGTGCTGTTCATTTGAGTGTAAGGCCTCTGTGGCACCCAAATCCCAAATGATGTTCTTTTATTTTGTTTTAGTACCACATAGATATACGGGATTAAATACAAGTTTTATTCCTTCCAGAGTAAACAAACAAACAAACAAACAAACAAACAAATTAATCAATGGTGTTAATTTTAGACCTCTTAATGACTCAGATTGTAACTATGATTGTGGTTCTTCATGGAAGAGATTATTACACCACTTGTTCTTTGTTTAAAAGACATACAAGGATTTCCGAAAGTTCAAATTGCAGATTTGACCGAGTGAGCCGTTTAGACATGAGTGGAATTTAGACAATACCCAGTGTAACAGTGATTCCAACCCCTAATATTTTTATATCTCTGTTAATATATACACTTAGCATCTATAGAATAGCTCCACCCAGAAGGAATCAACCAACAGGAATGAAACTTGGTGGGTAGGGCGCGCCTTATCGCTTTACCTGACCAACCCAACAACCAAACATTAAACGAGCAGCGATGCCCTTTGATGCCAAACAGGTCTCTGTTTCTGATTTGGTGTGCATGGTGCCTCCACAGTGCTACACAGAAGAAACTCACAGATGCTCTGAAATGCTGTATTACGTACAAATGCAGAAGCATGACAGTCGAAGCATGTAACACAGCTGTCATCCTCCCATGCCTTGCTCTCTGCAGGCCAGGTGAGACTCGAGCATGCCTGTCATTCGGACGGGCATTAATACACAGCATCGTGTGCACGTCAGCCTTGCCATCTCACCATTCTGCTCTGTCAGTGTTCCCCCTCTGCTGCCTCTGGGGCAAGGCCGCTCAATAACTCTGTTAAGGTGAGAACAGCCCAGGCATTCGTGCACTAACAATAGAGCCGTAACCACCACATAGCAATAACACTTCCATGAGGCAACAGGATAAATCCGGCAGCGTGAACTTCACTGGGTAATGCTAATCGCTTCGCATGTCCAGTCTGCACGCTAAATAGCATAACTATGTATATCTGGTGGATTACAGCTCTATATTAGCATGCGGTTGAGCTCCAATTAATGTCTAGCAAGCTAATCAGGCCCGCTAGATAAACACTCAGATAAATACAGTCGGGATGATGATGCACTCCTCAAATGTCAGTTGCTCTCATGGTGGAATATTCCAAGCACAGATTCATTACATTAGTGTGGCAGGCTGTAATTCATAACTTCAAAGAATACCACAGCAATTCTAGTATTTTAGACCAGGATATTATGTTTATGATGTCAATCATGCAGCCGCAACCCATAAAGAACATTTTTTCGAAAGGCAAAATGTTGAACTTGGAGTCCTTGGAGTTCAGGATGTAGATATGAAAGGAGGGTTTGTGGGATAATGGGAGGAGCTCTGTCCTCCCAAAGAGAAACACTGCGTGACCGGACATGGAATGCCCTGATACAACACACTCACACATGCATGCATTCCTCATGTCCACCTTCCTGCCTGATCAGAGGGAGATAAAAAACATCTGTCCCTTGCTCTGCTCCTCTCAGGCATCTTCCTCCATTAGGCAGCACAGTGTTTGGTTTGGGCTGTAGTAAGAACGGGGGACGGAGGCAGGGCTGAGCTGATTTATGGAAAGGCGCTTTTTCCTGCTTTATCACCTATCATCAGATGGAGATGGTAAATCCTGGTGTTTATGAGAGGCCTGCGAAGGCCCTGGCCAGGCTTGGGGTGGGGGTAGCGGGGAGTGGACTTGGCTCTGGTCTTGAGCGCTGGCTCTAATTCAAACTGCAATTTGGCCAGGGCCGTCCATCCAGCACAATATGCACCGCGTCATCGGGCTGATCCTTCCAAGCGGAGGATGAGGGAAATTCAGAAGAGGCCTGCAGGTGTTGCTCCTCAAGTAATTGTGAGACACATTCACCTCAGGCGATGTCTGGACAAATTAACAGGCTTACAGGACACCTGTTTTTTTTTTGCAGAGTATTGCCATGAGTTAGTCTGATTGTATATCTTTGGATATTGTATGAAAAGCATATTGTGTCATAATTTATCCTAGTGATATCAATAAATACCATCATCATATGGCCCAGCCCTAAAAATAAAAATTAACGGACCTGAACCTTGTAGAGACTGCGTGCTGTCAAAGCTTGCAATGCGTGCGTGCGCGTCTGTGGTTGTGTGTGTGTCCTGGCTGTGAGCCCTGCAGGCTGATGGAGGAGGCTCTGACAGGCTCTGAGGGAGACAGGCTGGGCAGGCAGGGGGAGATTGAGGGTGCCAGGTGTTTGGGGCCTGAGCATGCTCGGCACTCTGAGGGCACTCTATGTTTAGACGTTACATGACGTTACATGTGCTGTTTTTTCTGTAGCTGCTGCGTTTGTTGAAGATAAAAACGGTCAGCCTGCCAGTGCACGGACCACCCTCTCTCTCTCCCCCGTGCTCATTTCAGACAGCCACCCTATCGCTCTTCCACCTCCGCCCTCTCAGCTGATCGATCAGGTCTTAGCTCATATTCCCACACAGTGTCGATATTCCCACACAGTGGTTTTAATACGCTGCACCGTTGACTGCGTTTCAGATAGCCTATAAACGGGTGAGAGGACACTGTGGACAGTTACTACGGCTTGTTGATTTGTAGCCAGGATTTGTGGTTAGTTAACGGCTTCCTTCATTTTAATTGATTCAGCATTGACCTGATTGGGGACAGAACAGCTTTGCCTAAGGCCTAGGAAAGTGATCTGGGGTGGGTTGCAGGCTGGTCCCCGTGGGAGAGCTGCAGTGGGGGACAGGTCTTTGTTTGCGTAGAGCAGTGGACATGCACAAGGCCATTTTTGTTGTCTGTAACATATGTGCCTCGTTCCCCACAGACTGTGTTAAACGTTAACAGTTCAGGATGGGAGGAGCTTATTGTGCCATTGTAGTGCGTGTATTAAGTCTTAGCAAGCCAGTCGATGGGAATGAACTGGGAGCTCACTGCTGCATTATTCAACAATAACTAGGTTGAATAAAAACAGTTCCAGACTCCAGTTCATTTGTCTGATACACATCATAATCTTTTGCGCCACATGGTCTGTGTTGAGTAATTAGCTGGTAACTAAGTTGCCCATGGCTGACTGCCCATTGGCACTTTATTCATTACTAATGGCCATGAATTAAGTATTTTCCGGAGTGCTTGTAAATTAAACTTTTGAGATGAGTCGATTTTTACAAACTACTGGATATTTACAAACTACCAGATATTTACAAACTACTGGTTGCTAAGGCTTAATAAATGCATTATAATGCGCCATGCACTGAGGTGTGTCCAAACAAATGAATTGAAGTTAGTCTAGTAGGAATATTCAAGCTGGATGGGATGGATTATTACAGGACACCACTAGGAACCTTCATACTAGGACATCTGGCATGTTGGGTTAGCAAAAAACTGAGAGACACTACTTCTGTATGTGTAGCTCAATAAGTATTGCCCATATCAGTCTAAATCTATCATCATTTGTTGTTCCTGGTAACCTTTATCCTCCTTCCCAATAGCACTGCTATCTCACACTTCCTTCTGGGTGCAACTATTTTGTGTATTAGGCAACTACAGTTGTTGACTACTGATGAATAAATCACTTAATTATAAAATAGCCATTTGTTCACCATGCAAGGCAAGGTTGGGGTTGTACCACTGGTGAAATGTCTTAAACGTTCTCTAGCTTAGACTCCTACTCGGCCCCCTTTGCTTGTTGTTGTTGGTCGACCGCTTGTTTGTTTTGCTGAAAAGCTAATTCGTTCTTGTTTGGCAGGGCAGAAGATTTGAGCTATTCGCCATGTTAAAGCACACTTCCTTCTCCCCCTCGTAGATGCCCCCAAGATGGACGACCTAGGGGTCAGTGCCATCGCCCTTTTAGGCCTCTCCTGAATAATGGGGCCTTCATTAATAATAAGCAATCCATGGCCTCCGACCTAAGGTTCTGACCTCACAGGGGGCTCAATGTGACAGGCACTCGTTCTCGTCACTCTAGTCCATACAGGGCTGAGATGCTCCTTGCTGAAAGTGGTCCACTCTAAATGATGAGGTTTTTTATTTTAGAGCAGTGCATTAGTTTAACAGTGCACAGGGCCGTGCACAGCCGTAGACTGCGGAGTGTGAAAGCACTTCGGTGCGTTCGTTAAAGGAACACAAGCCCGACGTTATGAGACAGCACCATGGAAACATGCATGAAGGTCAGCCGTCATAGCGCTGTGTGTATGTGTTACTGGTTCAAAAGCCCCCAGGGTTAACCATGGTGGGAATGCTATAACCCTGGTTGGGGGGGAGTGATGAGTGACAGACACCATGCTGCAGCACACACTCACCGGTAATCATGGTGACATGAGACTGAACAGATTCACTTGCAGCACCGGGAAAGTCTTCCCCATGTTGTGCATGTAAAGCATATGCCTTAAAGTCTCATCTAGACTGATACAGCTATATTCACTCATTCACTCACTCACTCACTCACTCACTCACTCACCCACCTCTTCTCTTTCCTTCCCTCTCACTGGTATCTTTTGTACTAACGTCATCCTTTAGCCACAAATATGGTGCTGCTGTTTTTGCAGATTGGGCGCATCCCATAATTCAAGTACCTAAAGAGCATCAGTGGTTAGCATGATCAATTAGCATGGTTGGTTAGCATGGCAGAGGAGGTCATAATAATGTACCTACTACAAAAAGGATTAAAGGGGCAGCATTGCGGAGGGCGGTGCTCTGCAAAGCCACTAAACATCACGTGTCATGTGGACGGAGAGTTCTTTTAGCTTGTATTACCAACGAGAGAAACTGATGTTGTGTCTCGCGTGAGTTATTGGCTACACTGTCACCACGGTTTCCAGCGGTACTGCTCTGTTTTGTCCATAACCGTGAGCTTTCGGAGAACATATGGATGAAATGAACACAGTGTACAGACAGACGGCTCCGTCCGTATCTATATCCATATTTAACGTTGAGCATAAGTGAGCCTTTATAATTGTTTCAGGTGAACACTATGTATGTGTGTGGTTAGTTTTGGTTGCAGATGCATTTTGCCCACATGTAATACACAAACGAACATATTCGCCATCGATCATTTCATTCCAGTGCATTGTGGCTGATATCGCAGCAGCAGTTTAACGTATTGTCCAGGCCTAGTCCAAACATAGAGACATTTCCCACCAACGTCAAAGCATTTTGCATGTACAGGGCAATATTGCTTATCTCTACGCATAGAATTCCTAGAATGGGCATTTGTTCTCTGGGAAACAGACAGAACAAGAGAGCTGCTTCTCACTTATTCATCTTTTCCTGCCTTCTCTGCCTTTGGAGGCTTTTGGCGGGTCAGCTCAGCATGAGGTCCTGGCAGTCTATTGTGTGAGCCTAGCGTTAATGCTTCTGGACAGACATTCGTTTGGAATGAGAGAATGAGTGATATGCGAAGCACTAGAAGATGTGCCACTGCCTCCACTGAGTGAATGATAGGCCAACTGTGCGTGAGTGCTCCAGCAGCGCTCTGGGAGATGTAACACGAGGAGGAGGCCGTCCATCTGTGGCTCTGAAAGGGCCACCGGGCCACAGGCTTAGCTGACCTGTGCCCGAGGGAGCCTGGGCAGTAATTATCTAAAGAGCTCCCTCTAGAGGCACGGGAGATTAAGCACTGGTTGAGTGAGGACAGGTGGGCAGAGGGCCTTTACACTGTGCCTCAGTGCAGCTGTAGCATGCCAACCGAGTGATGACTGGCTGCAGATTTCTGCCAGTGTCTGTTGCTTTATTATATTACCTGCTCATTACTCGACGTATTTGTTTGATAGTTTAACCTTTTAAACCCGAAGGACTAATACAGTTTGTGGACACTGCTGATATATGGACCGATATAACATGCATATTAGTTACTGCATAATTCATAGTGACCTTATGGGTGTGACAATGTGGTGGGTAAAAATATATTGCAGTTAAAAAAATACTGCAGTGAGCAGGAGCAATATCCGACGCATGCCGCGTAAGTAAGCCTTTTCAATACTGAATTATGAACACGATATCGTGAATCAAATCTGATTATGAGCTGAGAGTAATATTATATCTTGAGTAGGGCTGGGCAATATGCAGTATTTCATTATTATGCTAAATCATGTCACAATGCAATACCATATGCTCTGTGCAACATGTGGATATCATCAGTACTACAGACCACTGACCAGCTGCATGTTACATTATGAGGAGAGCATAATTAGTCTTGTTTAACTGGATTTAATGCAGCATAATAAGCACAAATATTAATAATTAAATATGAAATAAATATTGTAGTCACAGTTTCTGATAGTATGTTTTTAAATGTAGCACTACTGGCTATTTGTTCTCTGTTCCAACTGATCAGATATCTGAAAAATTATTATAGCATGTTGTGTATCATGACATTTTAAAAGGGTAGTGGTTTTATATTTATTTTTGGTCACCTCTAATACCTATTATTAGCAATAATAACCAGGGCTAATGCAAATCATTAAAGTAATTAAGTTTTATGTTGGTATTCAGCTCTCGGTTTAAATTCCAGAAGCTATTTTAAGCCACAGAATTTGTAACATGGAACACAATTCAGCAGCGAATGCCTTTAGACTGAGCAGGTTGCTTTAAAATGCATTGTAGCAGGTTTAGTTTAAAGCATTATAAACTAATTCCAGGCACAGCACAATTCTCAGTGCCATATTTACAGCCAAAGGCTGGAAACAAGAAGTTTGATGAATTGTCCTTAATAGTGTAAGTAGGTATAGTCCAGTCTGCAGATCCTTGGGTTAAGCTCAATCACTTAAGATGGGGATGCTGGCACTTTTTCAGCCTTTTAATCAATTAAAACAGTAAAACGGTTTTACAGCAGGTTTAAACACAAGTTTAAGCAGGTCGGATCATTTACCGACACTATAATCACTATAAAACTTATATATAGCGATGATATAGTTTCTTTCCCCATGCTATTCGGACTCTAAACTTTGCACAACTACACTATAGTCACTTTCAGCTTAATACCTCATATGCTACATGACACTTTTTATTGTTCTACACGCTACTTTATACCTTTGTACTCTTTTATATTTTATATTTTACTCTATTTCATTTATCTTATCTAATAATATGTGGCTGGGCAGTCACAAAAGCATTTCACTGCCGCTTGTACCATGTATGACTATGTATGTGACAAATAAACCTTGATTTGATTTGATTTGATATAGTTATAGCTGTTGTGCCACTCTGCAGTACTGCTATATTATTATAAATATAGATTAATACACCATAGAAAGCGGAAATGTGTGAAAGCGGGAATCTCTGCCGTCCACACGTCCTCACATGACAGTGTAAAACAATAGACTTGCATTCGGAGAGAGGCAAAGTGTCTAGCCCATCCACAAACACTTACTAAAATGGAGACCTGTCTCTTTATCTCATTCATGTCTGATGGACGACTAAAATCAGAGAATTCAGTTTTCAGGGCCTGTAAAATGGTATCCCTGCCATAAATAAGCCCTAACTATAATAACTGAATGCTAAGCCCAGGTGCCGGGGGGGGTTGATGTAGATATAAATAGCAGCATGTTAGCTTTGCTGTTTGTACCCTGAAACATTCTTGAGTCAGGCAACTCCTTCATTCTTCGCTCTATTGTTGTAGCTCAGGAATCCGACCTTGTTTTGACCCAGTTTTGCTCACGGTAATCTACAAACACCAGGAGAGCTTTCATGCCCGGTCTCAGGCTTGTTCTGAGACAGTAGCCTGCCCTGGTCATCACCTATCCAACCCTGTTGTGTGCTAGGTCAAAGAGAAAGAGAGAGAATGAGAGAGCGAGAGGCGGCGCGTGTATGAATGGGAGGATTATCGTTAGCGTGAATGCTGGCCTGCAGACCCCGGTATGGGGTTAGCCGTGTTCTCTGTGTTTGCGTAAGTCGCTGTGATAGATGCAGCTAATGAACTCTGTTTTAATCTTAATGATGAATTGCGACCGCATTGTGTGGCTTATTGAGGAGCTGAGCCGTCGCTCCTCGTGGAATGAATGAAGAAATGAATGAGTGTCATGTTGATGAGTTGTTTGTTTTGTTCCTGTAGTGTAATGGGGTCAGCTCTCTTTATGAATCACTAGAGCAGATCCTATAGTCACTGGAAACATAGACCGAGCTGCCATGTGCTTCAGTATTGGACAATGTGGTGCTGCGTTTAAGCCTTTAAGTGTTATGTATTGATTTTATGGGATATGACTGAAAGTAGGCCCCTCTATGCCTGGTCCAGAGAGCAGAGTAATGGTCTGCTATTTGCTTTTTTTTTCTTTTTTTTTCGTTTAACGTTTGACTCACATCTTTGCCCCGGTGCCCTCCAGCAAAAAACCTGTTGTTGGTATGCTCAGCAAAGTGAGCGAATGTCTCAGGTAGGTGCTGACGGATAAGTGAATGGTGCTGTGCTTTGACTCAGGTCATTTGCAGCTAATCTGAAGGCCAGATTGGGGCATTGAAGGATATCCGTGGAGTTTCCCCGGGTGATAATAGCCACGCAGGCGTAACTTACACCAGTTCAGTCAGCAGAGCTGTCTCGGAGCTCGGAGACAGATGTTGACGGCGTGTCTTCGGCGGTCGCCCCGAGCAGAATCATCCTTTCTGGAATTACAGGAAATGTTAGACGCTAATAACGTGGCTGAGGAAATAGCTGAGTTTTCGCTCCCGATGACCCGTGATGGATGGAATGACGCAGAAGGAACAGCCGTTTAAATATACCTGCTGGCATGTCAGCCTTCCAACTATTCCCAGTGCTTGTACAAGGCAGGAAAGTCTAAATATGAATTCCTGCAATAAAAGGGAAATGTAACGGAGGCTGTGTTTTCCGCTCCGCTTGGGTTTTGTTCTCAATTAAGATAAAGTAGCTCCCTAGTGCGGCAGGACTTCTTGAAAATAACTATTTTCTGCATAATGAGTTTGAGCTGCACAGATTCATGTACACACTAGGGCTGAGCTTCCAAACCGACACAGATGCACTCAGTATTCCAGCGGTGCATTTGAAATCCACATAATGATAATCTGATAGCTCTTGAGCTCCATCTGTGCTCAATGGTCTTTTATTGTCCGTAATGAGTGGAAATCTTTGTGTCAGCGCACCCAGCTGTGCTGCTGTCCACAGCAGGATCCCTGAGCTAACCTCACATTAGCCCAGGAGCTCGTCTGGCTCTCTCCGGGTGGCTGCCGAGCATCCTCTGGCTTGGGCGCAGCGACTTCTGGGTTTATTGAGTCACCCGATGCCCTGAAATCTTCCCCCTGCAAAGCCACAAACATCATCACATCATTCTGTCATGCATGCTCCGGCAACAGCACATGACTCCGCACTAAATCAAAACACAGATATCAAGATTTATTATATTTGTTTGGCTATATTATCCAATAGTTATTATGCAAATACATATTTTATTGTATATTGGGTTGCACTTTTTGTATTTACAACTTCTGATTCCACATTTCTGACTTTATTTTGTTTGTTTTAATGTCAAAAAATGATATTAAAAAAATATTAAATGTATTTCTTTTTACTGAACATGACAATAACTTTTTTTAAAATCTAATTAAATGTGATATCCAGTAAAAGAAGGGCCAAATTCTTTTTACCCTTGTTCAACCACGCCCAGTCCGAACCCCCAGTAAAATATCCTGTCTGCTGCTCATGGGGGTTGAAAGTTTTGAAGCCGCACTATTGGCAGAATATCTCTATTTGTTTTACTGAGCTGTAAGCCAGTGTGGATTCTGATCGAATGGCACACTGCTGTTGTTGTCGTCAAAAAGTGTGACTTGTAGAGATTAAAACATCCGGTTCATACACAAGCAGAACTTGAAACATCGACAGCGAGGTTCTGCCGCTAAGCCGGCCCAGTTCGTCTCCACTAAAGCTGTGCAAAGGCAGCCTTATATGGTGCCTTGGGGAGTGTATGTTTTCCAATTGCTTCCTCGTTCAGGAACGAATACCTTGCATATCCCGCCGACGCTCATGCTTGGTTAGATCCTCCCGAGGTCTTCGCATTTCACAATAAACAAGATGTAAATCTGAAGTAGCGGGCCGGGGATACGCATTTTTCCCCGCTCGGAAATTCCTCAGAGTGCAATCATTAAAACTGTCAGGTTTCACCCATAAAAGGCCCACATTTTTAAGAGTATTTAAAGCACTGATGTCAAAGATAGGATTATTCATTTCTCCGCTGATGCTCGGTAGTGATAGATGATTTAAGTTCCTTCACTTTTATGATAATTACCTCTAAATAAGAGCCTTCCTCTGGAAGCTGCCTCTTTGTGGAGCCGCACATGACTCGTAAAACCAGGACTAAATGAGGACAAGCGCAGGAGGAATATTGCATATCTGCATCTGGTCGAGCGGGGGGCTGTAAACTTGTATCCCTCTTTCTGTTTTATTCCCAGGTTCTACCGAGGGGACTACCACATTGACGTGTGCATAAATGATTACCTGGATGTCTACTGTCCTCACTACATGGACTCAGTGCCGGAGGAGAGGACTGAGCGCTACATGCTGTACATGGTCAACTATGATGGCTACAGCTCCTGTGACCACACAGCCACAGGCTTCAAGCGCTGGGAGTGTAACCGGCCTCACTCACCCAACGGGCCTCTAAAGTTCTCCGAAAAGTTCCAGCTCTTCACGCCGTTCTCTCTGGGCTTTGAATTCCGACCAGGCAGAGAGTACTACTACATATGTGAGTATAAAGATGAAGAAAGCTCAATAAGCGCTGCCGTTGTGACCAGCTTGTTTTCATCCAAATTTGACTTTTAAAATTATACACTGCAGTTAAACAGTTTGGAAAGTCTTGCCGTAATCATAATCATTTAATACGTAAATAATATTTTAATAATATTTAGTATAATAAACCGTATGCATTGCAGAGTTATTACTATAAACTAGACACCTAAAGATATTTATATTTTTATTATTTAATGTGTCAAGTAATTTAAGAATAATACGTGTAAATGAAATGATCCAAATTTAAATATATAATATAATATAATAGTATAAATAATAAACAATAAGTCAATAGTCAGCAATTAAACTGTAGGAGCTAGTGGTGCACAAAACCCGCATGTTTAAACATATCATGTCCAGTTTAAATGACTGCAAAGTCACATTGCCTGATGGCTGATATCTTTGGCGTTTTTTAAATTGGTTTAAATAATTTTAATAAAGTTGTTTAAATAACATTATTTGCTCTTTAATGGGCATTGTATAATCTTAAACAATTTGGCCAACATCTGAATAATAAATTGGCAGTTCGGCCATCGAAATATGGGACCATTTACCATGAATTTGCTGTACATTAATTTATTCCTAGTTTTTTTTTTTAAACTTCTTTCAATTTCTTTCTATTTAGCTTTTACATCCTGCTGCTAATTATCTGAAACCTGTGTTGCACAGGACTCTACATTAGCCTCATTGTGTACACATCTATAACCAAACTGCTTTACTATTTCTGAAAGCATTGATTCCTAACCTCTAACCCGTAACATAGCATTGCAGTCAGAGCATCTCAAACAGATGTTGTGCTGGTGTCTTTACGGAGTATTTGGCAGAATTTGAGCATAAGCATTTAATTCCGAGCAAGGAAGAGAAAAGCCACAGCCAAAGCCAAGTATGCGTTTGTCTTTGGGGCGTCCTGGCAAAACAGACTAAAACGAAAACATGGAAAACCGTCCTGACTCTCACAGTCTTCCTGTAAGGCGTCTTTGTTACAAACTCCCGGTCTCAGCTTTCGCTTGCTCGTGAGAGGGCTCTTTAAAACAAGCATCTAAAGCCATGTTTTTACAACTGGAGTCAGATCCCTGTAGAGGGGGAGCGGGAAGACAAAATAAGGCACAGGAGTGGTCCGAGTGCTCGGACAGTCAGGCCTGGGAGGGCTTCGTTTCTGCAGGCACAGGCAGCAGAGTCCGATGTACGGGCATTTAACCCGATGAACTGACAGAACGTGCAAGAACATCAAAACAAGGTGTTGCTTTTGCAGGATATGAAAGACTGATAGGAAGAAATGGAGAAGACAAGATGAATAAGGGTAGGGAGAAAGAGATAGAGAGGGGAAGAGAGAGAGAGGGAGGGAAAGAATGTGGAATGCACGGTAAACAATGATTAGAGGTAAGATCCTAGCAGGAGATTAGAATGTGGTTTTGTCCATGGGTGTGCATGAAAGGCATTGCCACACTGTAAAGCGCAGCTCGTTTCCCCGGAGCTTTGAGTCAGGACAGTAGGATGTGAAAGATCTCAGATGAAATACGGGAGCTGTCAGGTAATCTGAAGGTTTTACAGGAAGAGTGAGTGAGAGAATATGAAGCAATGCCTCTCACAGCTCTTTCCTGTGTGACTCAGTTTTTATGACTCAACAGTTGCGGATTCGCTTAAACAAAGAGCTAGTTTCTGTCCGACCTACCGGTGCAACTAAAGGCAGAACGAAATAACAAACAGTCTGTCAGCAATCAGGCGTTTTGGCTCCAATCATGATGTAAAGTAGAGTGTTAAAGTAATCATACACCCACGGTGCAGGGAATTTAATCTCAAGAAGAAAGCAGCTGCATAGCTGTCAGTAAACCAGATCATATCGGGGACGACCACTTCAAAACTGTTTGGATAGCCGTAAGTATGGACGTTACGTGAGACCGGCAACGAGGAAATGTATGCTAACAGTTTGTTGTAGAGCGACTTTATTTTTAAATTGAGGAGTGTAAATATGCATCTGAAGTGGTGACTGCATCCATTCCAGAAGGGTAGGATGGAAATTGATTATAATAATATTTAACAAAGCAAAATTCATTTCTTATGCAGATGCATATGCAGATGTGTACTTTATAATAGTATTAAAGGGTGATTAAGGGTGTGTGGGTGAAACGACACAAATAAAAAAAATCTGAAATCTTTTTTATCTGTATTTTATTAAGATATTTAGTTTTTCTGATGTGCCACATTAAAAAAATAGGTTAATTTATATGCAAATTTTGCACATCGCATGTCAAATGCTCCACCTTCTGATCCTGAGTCCATAAACTCAAAGGAAGCTGCTTTATGAGAAGCCAGGTTCTTCAGCTTTGTATAGTATGGGTGTAATCCTAGACTCTTTGCTCGGTCTTACCCCGCATGTAAACACGGTCACTGAAGTAGCTTTCTTATCATTGAGGGATTTATCGTTACCGTTCGATCTTCTACCCATCTTCTTACTGGGATTCCTAGGAAAACAGCCACACCTCTGCAAAATGCAGCCGCACAAGACAAAGAACCACAAGCTCATATTACTTGTGTTTTGTAAGAACTACACGGGCTGCTGTAGCTGTAAATGGCCTTAAAGCACCCTGTGTACCTCACAGTATGTCTGTCTGTGATCTGCAGGTAGTGGCCTTCTGCAAATACCTTCCATAAAATACCTTCGAGAAAACACGGAGAGGCTATTTCAGTTATTATGCTTCTAAACTGTGGAACTCAATTACAGCTTTTATTAGGCAGCCGAGCTCGGGGCACCCTGTTAAGAAGCATTTGAAAAGATATCACTTCAGCTTCTAGCGTTTAATTAAAATCCTATGCCTCCTTGTTTAATCTTTTATTTAATAGGTGTTATTCGCTCATATGACTGTAAATTAATACTCAGAGTTTCTTCTATTACCTTTCAGCTTTATCACTCATCTGTACAGCACCTTGAACTGCCACCTATGTAAAAAGTGCTTAATAATAATAATAATAATAATCATAATAATACTGTATAGACATATTGGGAAAAAAATAAATACAGACAATCAACAGAACAAGTCATTTGACCAGCAATGTAGAAACTGCATACAACTGAATTTCAATTTAGTGTTTTTTTAATAAAGCTGAATTGGTTATTTTGGTACAGGTAGGAAATTAGGTGCTGTGCTTCGCTGGGTATATCATGGTGGGAGCCTAAACAGCTGCATCAAAAAAAAAAAAAGGGAGAGAGATGTAGACTAATTGAGAAGAGCCCATAAACAACAACAACTATTCAAAACACAAGTAATATGAGCTTGTTGTTCTTCGTCTTGTGCGGCTGCATTTTGCAGAGGTGTGGCTGTTTTCCTAGGAATCCCTAGGAATTTCAATTTAGTGTTTTTTTAATAAGGCATTTAAATAGGAACAAAAAAATGGTATAAAATAAATAATACAAAATAAACCAAGATTTTTAATTTACTGTCACACCAACAACCTACTTACTACTCTACAGGTTATACAGTAGAATAGTTGTTGTTGTTTATGGACTCTACATCTTTATTTATTTTTTTTGATGCAGCTGTTCAGGCACCCACCATGATATACCCAGCGAAGCACAGCACCTGATTTCCTACCTGTACCACAATAACGAATTCAGCTTGAATTGAGCAGTGAGGTCAGAGGTTTGGACCCCTAGTTATGTTTATTCCTTTATGAAGCTGAAAGTCTCGGTCAGTCGCTGCTTGTAGCTGTGAGTTACTGCTCCGGCCGGGTGGATAGCTGTATGTCTGTGTAAGGTAGACAGAGTGCCTTTGTTAGAGGCCGCGATGGTTAATCAGCGTGAGTGAGAGGTCGCTCTGGGAGAGCCTGAGGGTGACACACGCGGCCTCTGGGCTGTCAGTCAGCGGGCCCGTCCCGCTCAGGAAGCGATCAGAGGGGATCAGAGGGCCGGCCCTGCGGGGTCAAATGTGAACATGCTCCGGTGACTGCAGTTGAACTTTGAATCCTGAATGGCTTAAGGCAGCATGTTTTTCCAATATGGCCTTGGTGGAAGTCTGATCTTAATCTCCGAGGATAGAAATCCAATTTCAAGGGAGGTTTTTAGTCCGTCTCCCCACCCCCCTGCGTGAGAGGGGCTGACGGCAGCACGCCCTGTCTGATATGAGCTCGCTTCAAAAGCGCACCACTGGCATTTGCAGGCTGCTCTCTCCGTCTCCGTAATACGTTGGACCAGGAGCGTTTCCACTGTACGGTTAGATCAGATAAGACGCTTTGATAAGCTCAGGTTCTTTGCGGAATATGGGTCTTTTGCACTTGGCTTGAAAGAATTTTTTTAATAAGTGACTTGACCTCATTTTCCTTTATGTTGCTAAGTGCTCTCAGAGTCCTAAGAGCATGGCAGAACACATCAGAAGCCAGCAGCGTGTCTTATCTCACAGACAGGGCATCAATCTTATCTTTCCTCCCGTTTATCAGACCTCTCAGTTTCATCGCATCTGATCTCTCCACCCATGGCTGGGATAGTGGTGTCTGGGAGGTATTACTAGACCCAGTCGTCTGCGGTGCGGATCTAATGTCTGCTATGTGAAGCTGTACACATGGAGAATCTGTTCAGGTTATTGACAGTGCAGGGTGCAGAGTGGCCTTGAACAGTCTGAGCTGGTGTTGTCTGGTCTCAGCCCTTTATTCTCAAGCCAAAAAAGCATCTGCTTCTGTCTTTTAATGCACTTTTCTCCTTCAATCACTCGTTCCTCAGTGCCGCTGGCTTATTTACTGTCGTATGTAAAAGGTTGGATGTATTAGAGCCAGAAATGGTAGAGTTTTGTTTCTTTTTGTGTCAAAAACTACCAATTTGAACTAGCACACACATGAATAGGATTGTACTTTAACTAAAGTTGCCTTCTGTCGTTTCTCCAATGAAGAAAAATAATTCTGGAAAAGTTCTCAGTGCTCCGAATCCCCTTCGGAATGAGAGCTCACGTTTGCTAAGAGGCAATCACAGCACAATGAACAGTAGTGAAAACTGAATAGAATGAAACCACTATTGTGCTTCTTTTGTCTAGGTAGATAGAAACCTTCAGTAATGCAGAAGGAAATTGCAAGAGCAATTTGGCAGCAGAAGAGCCTGTACCTACTCGTATATCACAAAAAGATAATTACGTATAAAGAAAGTGAATATTTATAAATGATATAACCGGAGGTAGTCCTTAGGATTTTAATATAAAGACTATTATGACCCAACAGCTATTTTTTGTTTTCTAAATCCATTAAGTCTAATCTTTGTATTGACATAATATGTTTCTGAGGAGCTTGGATATAAGATGATTTGCATAAGTGATGGGAAAGAAAAGGAAAATGGCTGGGAATTTCCAAAGCTGTTAAGAAGTAAGACCTAGGAGAGCAATAAAACTGTAACCATCAGATAGGAGAGAAGCAGGAAATGCAGCCACCATCTAAAACTGAGCTTCGGATATGCGGGAAAACATCCCTGCAGATTTCCTTGAAAAACTGCCAATAAAGGATCTCCCAGATCTCCAGAAAACAAGGAAAGCTGCAACGTACTTGCATTTACTGGCAGTTTGGAGTGGAATTAAATCAGGGATGGTCTCTCAAGGTACTGTGCTTTACATACGTGTGCATGTTGACATTCATATAGTGATAGAAAAGCTTTTAATGAGTTACAGCCAGTCGAATGATTCAGGAATTGTGGACTGATACCAATTCTCAGTATCCTTGTTCATACCTGCCAATACAGATTACCAACACATAGACCAGTAGAGAAAATTAGGCCTGTATCAATCTGCTAGGCATCACCTAGCTCTCCGCTTTCCTGGAGCACAATAAAAACTTCATTAAATATCATTTGAAAACATTTCTCCCCATCCCAAAGAGATCCTGATATCATCATGCATCCCCGAGTTAACGGGAACAAAGCCATAGTGTCTACACTGTAGCGCAGGCTAGACGTGAGATAAGGCCGAGTTAACGTCTGCTGCTGCAGCGGGCTGAGGTAAGTTATGTGATACAGTGCAGGCTGACAAAGGCACAATGTCTGTGATTGACAGGCTTGAGTTCTTTTACAGGTCACCAGCGTAATTATCTTAATGCAGGGTGCAGTGTGGGAAGCCATTTTTCACTAGTGTAAATTGTAAAATCGAGAGTGCCTCTGAGCTACCTGAAGTGTTTCTGCTGTGTGCCTTTAAAAAAGGACAATAAAACGGGAACTAAACCGGGAGGAATAACCGCTAGCATGCAGCGCGGATATGGACATGCGCACATAAAACACGGCCTACTGTAAGCCAGCAAAACCTGCTGGAACCAGTCCCCCACAAACCCCACCCCACCCCAGCAACACTGCAGCTTTCTCAAGTGATGTTTCCAATCAGCGCTGGGCTTCTTTTCCACACCGGTCAAGACTCGAGAAATGAGACAAAAGCAATTTCGCTCAAATCAAAGTAAATATGCTTGTGGGGACATGATTAAGGGTTTAGAAACCCCCAGTGTGTCACTGTAGACAGCATATAAGCACTTTGATTTAACCCATCCTTGTCCCACAGTCCACGGTGGGGGATGAAAGGGGAGACAGCGAGCAGATTAAGAGCAGCTGGAGACCCCACGCAACAGGGAAGCATGAGGGTCAGGGCTAACAGCAGTGCATTCTGGGGGTATACACAGACACTTTTAGAAGCATGTATCTCTCAATTCCCAATCCCCAATCCAATTCTTTGTTCTTAATGACTCTGTAAACTCGTAATGCAGTAGTTTAACCAGAAAGTCAAGCTTAGACCGTTTTCCCTCAAACCCAAATAGTAGTGAGCTCAGTGTTCAGGCCTTCAAAGTTTTAGTTTTGCACTGGAGCTAATAGGCTAGGAGAGCTGAAAAGCAATGCAGGGTTATACAAACTTAAGGCCTAGCAAACTTTGACCTGTGTCGGTTTAAGAGATCTCAGACTTGCTGGTGTGGCTTCTGACACGGTATGATATGCTGTTCTCTATAGAAATGGACAAAGACCCATTTCAGGCATCAAGCTATGCAACACTTTCATTTTCTAGAATTTTAATAGAGAACAGTGCTTATGCACACATAAACAAATCTATTTGAAATTATATGGAGGGTGCTGAGGGGGCTGCAGTTACCCTGATTCAGAACTGCAACTGCTAAAAACAATATTAATAATACAGAGATCTGAAGTTTTTGATAAATTGAACATAGCAAAGGCACGTGCTTGTTTTAAAGGCAAATACGATTTTTCGATTTTCCAATTCTGCAGATGGCATGCTCTGGTTAAGGGAATGAGAGCTTAATGTGGTGTATATATATATAATGTAAAGCCTAAAGAAAAGGCAAACCGTTTTGCATGATGTGTCTGTTCACGTTGCATAAATCTTAGCACCCCCAACTAAAATACCGCATGACATGTTACATTGTCTTGCTGGAAGTTCTCATCCACACCTCATATACCCACCAGCTCATGACACAGGACTTTCTGTATGAGCTACGGGCTCCTGCAGCTGAAAGTGGGTCATAATAATGTGACTCTGACTGTGAATTAATTAGAGTACTCTTCACTCCACTGACTGGATACAGTGGTAGTCCTGAGTCCATAAAAACTGGTGGCAGAGTTGTTCAAACAGAGGTCATTTGTACCACCGGCACAGATCTTTTGGCAACAGGTGCAGCTTTCGTCGTCTGTCATGTGCAGCTGTTGACGTTATTAGCACCCAATAGGACTTTAAGTAGCAGGTGTTGATGTACGTAGTAGCCAATCAAGCTTTAGCGGCAGGTGGAACGATCATGTTCGGCCAATAGAGGTTAAAATGCCTAGTCTGCGTTTTCCATACCTAGGTGTTGGGAAGCACTTTGCTTTTGTTATTTCTGCGACCAGGACTAGATATTCGGCCCTGTACCCTGCGACAGATCGTGCACTTTCATGACACGGAATAAAAGTAGCCCTGCTTATCACTTAAAGTATTTTTAGCAACTTAATCAACAGCATTGTGGTGCGTGAGTTAGGGGCTCTGCGGCGTGGCTTTGAATGGAGGGCTTTGTTTGAAGTGTTTTTTCACCGCTCATTACTTAGTCACCTTTACTTCTCGAGTGATCTGTGAGAGAAATACCAAAGCTCTCCTCCCCCTCGCTCCTCGACCCTCATTTGCATTGGCTCCTGACAGCAGGAGATTGCATTACCTACTGCACAAAGAGAGGGCGGCCGCGAGAGGAACCTGTCTCCCTGTTCCTCTTTAAGCGCTAATAGGCTTTCCTTTATGGAGAGGACAAATTGAGAAACATGGCCCATGGCTAAGATGACAGGGGAAACAGCATATCCAATGTAGCGCTGCCCGCATATATCGGGAGGAAATGAAATGAATGCTGATTGTGTTTCCCTGTGAGGCCGCCGAGCTTGTGCAGGCATTTATATGGGGCACCAAACACGCAGAGTGCTCCTAGACCGTCAGTGGCTGTGCTGAGGCAGGTAAATGGCTGAGGAGATGTTAAATGCTCAGGTATCAAACTGCATTTTCCCACTCCCAGTGCTTCGTTTTCTATGAGGCCTTTTGTTTATCCCCATTTGCTACACTTCACAGCAGATTACCATTCCCTGCTCTGGAAAGGGCCTTACGTTCACCTGCATAGAGTTTAATCATGCATTGTCCTCCTGCCATTGGGTTTTGGTGGGAAAAACTTTAACAAGCTTTCTGACTATAAAACAAGCATGCTCGATGTGTTTGGTACATGTGGCATGGGTTTATTGGGTGTGGTACTAAACAATCTTAATTGTTTTTACAGCCTCTACAGTTGGTGAAAATGGGAGACGGACCTGCCTCAGGCTGAAAGTTTTTGTCAGACCAGCAAGTAAGTTTTGGAAAAGCGTATGGGAATTGGTTTGGCTCCGCTTCGTCTGTGTTCTGTAATTGCATAGATTAATAAGATACAGATGGAGTAATGATATCATGACACCTGTCCTGACAGCTCCCTGCTTTATGTTTTCTTTACAGACAACTGTGTGAAAACCGTCAGCGTTCATGACCGGGTATTCGACGTTAATGACAGAGTGGATAACTCTATAGAGCCAAGAGGTTTGTATGCTCCGGGGAGTTTCCCGTATCAAGTCAATACAGTGCAAAAAGAGTTCTTTGGAGCAATGCTGTATAAGAGCCACTTTTGATTTCCCAAAGAACCTTTCAATGGATGAGATATGCAAAAGTGAAGGACCTTATTTTTATAATTCGGAGGTCTTTCACATAATGTAATGGCTCTACACCAAGTAAAAGGTTTTTAGAACAGTCACAGTAGGTTATCACCACCCAGATTAAATTTGATGTCTTGTCTGAGATTCTGTTGTTCATATAAGGTAATCGATCTGCACAAAGAAGGAAAAATATTGAAATTATTCTATTGTGGTCTATATATATATATAGATAGATAGATAGATAGATAGACAGAGAGACAGATAGATAGATAGACAGACAGATAGATAGATAGATAGATAGATAGATAGATAGATACACAGACAGACAGATAGATAGATAGATAGATAGATAGATAGATAGATAGATAGATAGATAGATAGATAGATAGATAGATAGATAGATAGATAGATAGACACACAGACACATATAGATAGATAGATAGATAGATAGACACACAGACACATATAGATAGATAGATAGATAGATAGATAGATAGATAGATAGATAGATAGATAGATAGATAGATAGATATTCTTAAATTTGTCTCACTGTACATCTTCACCCTGAAAATGTACAAAATATCTGAAACGCTCTGTCTGAACCTGTCCTGTGTCTGTAAGCCCCGCCTCCAGATAAGGACAGTAAGCTCTGATTGATACTATGCTTATTGGACTTTGAAAGTGGTAGTGGCATCCTGCTATAGGCTCCAGCCAATAGTTAGCCAATAAGGATTTTGTTACAAGGCATTTTAGGCAACCGGGAAACGTGGTTTCTATTCCGGTATGCGCTTTGTCACTTTGCAGAAATCTACATAACACACGACAGTAAAGTGAAAAACCTGAGAAGCATAAGAAGTCCCCTTTAAAAGATGTTTATGTCCCTCCAGATACTATAAGAACACTGAAGGGATTTGTACCTGTCAAGATGCCACTACTAATAAATAGAGAGATAAAAAGAGAGAACGAGAAAAACTGGACAGCTGGGAAAACAGGGGTTTATGTACAGATGAGTCTAAACTTGTCGTTAGGGTTACTTGGATTGTAAGAAACAAGAAATTGCCACTGTGCTTGGTGTCATTTCCCTTTCAAGATCTGACATTTGTACTGTATGTTATGTGGAGTAAACTTCCACGATATCCGTTACTCTCACTCCTCATCTCATTTACACACATGGTTCTTCTAACAAGCCCTCCAAGGAAAGGTTTTTGGTCTGACTCTAGAATCACACCAGACACCCGTTCTGTAATCTTCCTAAGAGTGGCTTTTTCATGAAATGATTTTTAGTCCAATGTTCCCAATATCTCACAGAATCACTTCCTCTCTCCTTTCAGATGACACGAGCCATGAATCGGCCGAGCCGTCCCGAGGCGATGTCAACTCCGCTGGGCGTGTACGCGTGGTTGGTGCTCTGCTAGCCTCAGCCCTGCTCCTCTTGGTGTCTCTCCTATCATTATAGCAGCCCATGCGAGTGCAGTAACATGGCCCAATCTTAACACGCTGGAGGACTCATAAAAGAGCACTTTTAAGTAGACATCGGAGGTCCTCATTATCTGGACGGAGATTCAGGACATGTTCCTCTAACAAGAAGATGCCAAAAGTGTTCTGACTCAGTCAGCGAGAGGGAGATTTTCTCATTGCCCAGTGGCATTACTGGGTGGATCTTGGTGGATTTCAATTAATATGCCCTCCTCCCTCTGCCAGCCTTCTAATTGACACAAAAGAACTACACACACACACACACACACACATCTTTTCTCCCTCGTGGCCCTACACTTCACCCCTCTAAGGGCTTATCTCGAAAAAAAGAGGGTAAAGAAGGAAATGACTTTTCGTAGAGACTGATTTCTATGCCACCAACCGGCTACGTTTGACAATGTGAAACAGTCTTATGACAGATCGATGGGGGACTCCCGCCAACTATTGTGAGACCATTGTGTCGAAGAGATCTAGGCACTGGAAAAGTATGCAACTCCGAGGACTGCAGACTCAGTTGTTTACAGGATCGAATGGAAGACGGTGGTTCAAGAGCTAATCTTCAAAAAAAAAAAAGAAAAAAAAGAAGAAATAACTGAATAGATCATTTGGATCATCGGGACAAGTCGCTGAGGACTCTTCTCAGAGGAATGGTAGTTTTGCAAAAGAAATAAGAACTCATTTTGTACAGTGTGTACAGTTATGGGATTCTGTTTTCTTGAGGTGAATCGCTCAGTTCAAGTGTAGTAGCTATATTGGTATTTTTGTTATAGAGTTTGGAGCCTCACTGATCAACTGTTTAAGTGGATATACTAATTTTTGTTTGGCGAAGCGTTTGTTTTTCCCCTCCCTATTTATTGCTCAGTCCTTGTACTCCTCACACTGCCTCACATTTTAGCCAATAGCCAGGATTCAGGAGGAGCTGAACAAGAACGCCTAGCCTCAGCACTAATTCAGCATCATCATAATCCATCTTTAATCTGGGATAGAATTAGACAGACGTCTCTTTGTTTGGGTTCTTACTTTTATTCAATTTCTAGCCTGATATCAGGGAAAGAACTATCGGAGAATGTTGCCATGTCATTTGTCTGTCTGTGGTCCAGCAAAGTAAAAGAGTTAGTTTATTGTAATGGGGTCCATGTGTAGGCATTTACCGGTTTCTGTTAATTCTGTTCTCTTATCCGACAATATCGTTTTTAATATGTGCTAATGAAATCACACATGTTGCCAATTGAACACAATAAATTTTAAACTGCAGTGCATATCAAAACAAGGCTTTCAGGGAACTTTTCTAATGCATCCAGTGGACAAGTGGACGGTCTCCTTCAGGTTTTGTTCTAGAAGTTTCGGCCATTTCTCTTACGTCATTGGCTTTTCGAAAGCTGGTGCTGCGCAGGCCAAGCGTCGTCTGAACGTTGCTCAATGCTGACACAGAGTTGCACCCGTCCGTGGTGGCAGCTGACGCCCTAACGTGATTTAATAGGGTCTTTGATGTCGCCCAGAGTGTCAGGCATGCGGGCCACATACTGCGGCCTCGTGTGGGTCATTTCTGGAATTAAAAATCGACTGGCGCGTGAGACCGGCTCGGTGTCCTGTTCAGCTGCAGGCTAGCGTTACTCTCATGAACTTGGGTGTGAGGCAAGGAAAGACGAGAGCTCACGCTGCGATCAATAGTCATGGGCTTCACACGTATGAAAAAAACAAAAAACAGGATAAATATTTGCCTCAGTCGCTGGTAGAGTTTTTCTTCACTAGACGGAACAGGCCTCTGGCAGGTCCCTGTCTTCCCTCTAGAGTAGACTGGGCCACACTGTAGATCGAGGTCAATTGGTTGGGGATTGATGTGGCGCGCTGCTATAACATAAAACTACTACCATTACTTTTCAAAAAGTTAACACAGGAGCATATGGATCCTAATTTTATGGATACCGTGTATCCGTAGGTTGTCTGTGTGAGATGCAGTGTTAGAGCAGTTACATTTTGTACTTATGCTTAGGGGGAAAACAAGACGAGGAAAATTAACACGAAGTATGTTTAATATCAATGTTCACTGTCCATTTCTTTTGTACTTGACACTAATATCGCTGTTATTACGCTGATTTCACTTGTGCATGGTCCGTTCATTCTGAGTAGTACGTTCTGACATTTAACCATCTGCCTTATCTAGCATAGACACCCGAACCAGGAGCTGCTACTGTCTGCAGAAGTTGTGTCCCTGTACCCGAATGACTGCTCTGCAAACGTAGCTAAGCGAAGGGTCTGGAAGATGAGATTTCCACCCAGTTGGTGTGGTGGTTGGTGTAGCTCAGCGGATAACACCACTGCCTGCCAGAGAGCCACATGTGGGAGAATGGGGTTCGAATCCCAGTCTGGGTGACTACGCTGTGCTACACCAATAAGAGTCCTAGGGCAAGACTCCTAACACTACATTGGCCCATCTGTAATATGATTAGCCTTGTAAGTCGCTCTGGATAAGAGCAGCAGCTAAATGCCGTAAATGCAGTTTGTTTTTCGAAAACACGGGCCTTGCATCCAGAGACAAAGCCTGGTGCACGTTTATAATAAGAAGGAAGCGAAAGGAAAAGGAACTTCTCTTGTATCATGACCAACACTTTTTGTGTAAACCGTTTTGTTTTCCATGTTGACTGTGCCTAGACGCATCGCCGTTTCATTTCTGTATACTGTGTTGCAAGGCGGCACCTGAAAAGCTCTTCGGTCATGTGCCACTGGAAGCGCTTGCTGAGGAAAGGAATGACCGTGGTATGCTATTCTTGTCATTATCTTGGGTCTAGCATGAATCATTGTGCCTCTGTCATTTTTTAGGATCCTCTTTTCTCTCTCCTGGACCATTACCTCCCTCACCGTGACACTATCTAGTTTTAAAGCAACTGTTTTAGCCACTAGACATGGACCATCATTTGCCTCCACAGTTCAACTTCGCTTGACCATGGGCCCCTGTGTTGGTCACTTTCATTCAAGTGGTGCTCCAGCCTCCCTGATGGTGCCGCATTATGTTAGACACACATTTTATATCTTCAGATGCCATTGTTTGTAAATACACCTGTCAGAGCAGCTACGACTAATTATAAGAAAAAAAGATTAAATAAATCTTTGTCATTGTTGTAAGTGCTGTCTCCCGTCCCATTCTTTCTCTTGTTTAGGTCGTGCGTTGCCAAGTTAAGTTAAGGGACAGTAAAGTCTTTCCCAAGTCTTTCCCAAGGTCACTCGAATATTTGGGAAGAAAGCAAATTGGAAAGGGAAGCACTCAAGAGTGGACACAGGGTTTTAGTCCCTAGTGTATAACAGCGCCACAGTGTGAGCAGTTTGACAGTGGCTCAGGTCACAGGTAATCCTATTCAAAGCAGACCTCTTCGCTCATATCCAGATTATACTCACCGAAGTGCTTTAGTCCGGAGTTTTGTCTCTACAGCTGTAACGGCTAACGCCATCCTTCACAGGTCAGCACCCTGTCTGAAATCTATGGAAGTCCATTTCCAGCAGGTAGAATGCAGTGCTTCTATTCTCTCTCTTCCTTTCCCTGTTTCTGATAGCAGTCTGTTTGTCAGAACATTTAAAATAACATCATTTCTTCACATATTGGCTTTTCGTTTAGTAATGACGGCAGATTAGCCATCAGCAGACTTACTGTGTCAGAAGAATGACTTATTTTCTCAGAACATTGACTTAGTAATTCGAAATATGAACATGAATTACTATATTGGAATTTTAAACTCAGTCTCAAAATTCTTGAGAACAACTTCAGAAAATAAGTAATGATGGGCAGATACTAGCTCAAACATTTGGGAAAGTAAGTCATTATTTTGAAAGGATTTATTCGACATATCAATTTATTCGAAATCACTTTTTTTGAAAAATCTTTACTTCCAACACAAAGTTAAAATTGTAAGAAATTTTATTATTTTTGATTTTTGAGATAATAATGAGTTCTAAAAATGCAGTCAAAGATGTAAGAACATAAGTCTTTACTATGAGATGCTATGTTACCATTTTAGGATATTAAGCCATTATGTGACGTAGTATGTCACATTTTAAAGAAAATGTCATTCTGATGCAATATCGCAAAACTTCAAGGGATTAATTTGCCATAGTAAGTCAAAATATATTTTGCTATAAACTGATATAGTAGGTTACATTTTCAAGTCATGCAAAGCACCATAAATATTGAGACATTATTGAGACATACAGGGGTTGGACAATGAAACTGAAACACCTGGTTTTAGACCACAATCATTTATTAGTATGGTGTAGGGAGAGTTAAGGTGCACGTTTAATTGCCGTGATTTGGGCAGCCGTGGTTTCATGTTTTTTGGATACTGTCCGGGTTAGCACCCGAACATCCCTTTTAGACAGCTTCCTCTTGCATCCACAGTTAATCCTGTTGGATGTGGTTCCTCCTTCTTGGTGGTATGCTGACATTTCCCTGGATACCGTGGCTCTTGATACATCACAAAGACTTGCTGTCTTGGTCACAGATGCTCCAGCAAGACGTGCACCAACAGTTTGTCCTCTTTTGAACTCTGGTATGTCACCCATAATGCTGTGTGCATTGCAGTATTTTGAGCAGAACTGTGCTCTTACCTGCTAACTGAACCTTCACACTCTGCTCTTACTGGTGCAATGTGCAATTAATGAAGATTGGCCACCAGGCTGGTCCAATTTAGCCATGAGACCTCCCACACTAAAATGACAGGTGTTTCAGTTTCATTGTCCAACCCCTTTAAGTCTTTACTATGAGATGCTATGTTACCATTTTAAGATATTAAGCCATTATGTGACATAGTATGTCACATTTTAAAGAAAATGTCATTCTGATGCAATATCGCAAAACTTCAAGGGATTAATTTGCCATAGTAAGTCAAAATATATTTTGCTATAAACTGATATAGTAGGTTACATTAAAAAAAAAAGTCATGCAAAGCACCATAAAAATTTTGAGACATTATTTCATCTGAAGTTACATTTTAGGAGAAAATGTGTCTTTATCTTATTATAGTTGTTCATTTGTTTAAGAATAAAATATGTTTAGCTTAACATTTTAAGTAGTAAATTTAGGAAAACTTTAAGAAATCATAAATAGCTTCCTAAGAAACTTTAGGGCTAATGATAGATGGCTTATAGCACACAATTCAACATAAATGCATCAGAGGTTTTTTGGAGTGATGCTATTGAAGAAGAACTTTTGGTTGTTTCAGGAAGTTTCATAGTTCTGTAGAGGAGTACATCAGCGTTTTCCAACTCAAACTCTGTGGCATTTGATCAGTTACCAAGGACAAGAATTTACCCACGTCTTACAGAAAGCCCAATAAGTCAAGCTGCCCTTTGGCTTCTCTATGTTTAGAGGAAGTGTGTTTTTCTGTTCTCTGAATGCGAATGTATAATGTCAGGAATCTCGTATTGTTCGTAACCCTTTAGTGAAATCACGTCTTGACATCTAGTGAAGACAGACTGAGCTGTTTCCCTGCCACTACTGCGGTGTCATAAAGAAGAATGAAGACTTGCACACATTTGAGTAGCATCAGTTGCCTTGGGAACAGTCCGCTCTGTGACAGGCCTGAGTGATGTGGGCTCGCGGTTTTCCCTAGATCCGTCCAAAATGTTATTAATCAGGCTATTATGTTGTAACATGCGCTCAAACTCATATGGGAAGATTAATGGATTACATGTTAAGTGAGCAGGAGAGAGAGTGCTGGCGCATCAGTGCATTATTATAATGCTGTGTGCTATATTCAGTGGTCGAGGATCATGCCAGCAAAACTTAATAAAGAGAGTTCAAGAGTTAGACTCCAAATGATTTCTGCCTGTAGAGCTGGTCAGGCCTGTATTCCTGGAGAGCCTTACAATCAGAGCATTTATAAGGCCAAAACCATATTCATAAAACCGTTTCAGGCAGCATATTCATAACTGTTTCATGTAATATCTTTCTATAGTGCTGCTTTAAGAGGCATTACACTCCTCAGCTGTCTTCTTAGGTTTCTCTCAAACAGAGCGTTTCATGTCAAACTCCTCTTCATTACTTACAGTAATATACATCGTTTCATTATGATGAAATATGTGGAATTTAGGTTTAGGAGTGGCTTAATTTAATTACTGTTCAAAGAAAAACATTTTTACTTTTATGTAATATTTGAACACAGCTGCAGTTTACCTGGTGGACGAAGTACACAAACCATGTACTTGAGTTAAAGTACATAGATAAGGTAAAATATGACTCCAGTAAAAGTGGAAGCCCTCCCTTTAGACCTCCACCGGAGTAAAGGTACTAAAGTATGGAATTAGCCTGATGTATTATGGCTCTAATGTTCTCTATTTTAATTCTCTAATATAATCTCTAATATAATCTCTATTATCATTTCTGGAATAAAGCTGAAGAGACTGTAGTGTCTCTTAGTCCACCATTCTTTAATAGAGGGTCATTAATGAGTCTGATACTGACATCTATTCAAATGTTCATAAGTACAGAAGAGTTTCCTTTAGATAGAACTATAAAATAACCTTTTACTAAACAAGTAAAGTTTCTGTTTAAGATTTATTTGCAACTTAGTTACAAATTTAAGTTGAATAAAAACTTGCTTTAAACAGAAACACAAATGAGTTTCCTTTGCTATATCTCTGTAGGTCTCAGTTCATAAACATAAACTAGCCAAAACACATTTACCATAAAGGACATAGTGTTTGTATAAGTGCAGTATAAACACTTGAATGCTCGCCAGTCACAATGTGCATGTGCATATTTCTATATTGTTGTTTATTTACCCACAAAATCAGGAACAATTTTTTTGATCTGTTTACTAACCCCATCCTGCTTTACCTACCTTCCTCCAAGGGGTCCTTTATGTCATCCAGGCCTGAAATGGACATGTCCATGGATGCTAAGAATCCATGAACAAGCTTGTCCAGTTTTGACGTTATGTTTTTTTGAGCCGAAAGGAACTATAGATTTTGCATAATGCAGTGGAGTAAACAGTAAAATATTAGAGTTTTAAATGGGGTGGAGTTTAAGTACAAAGTCATACAAAATGGAAATACTTCAGTTCAGAAAATGATTAAGTACAGTAATAAGTCCTCAGTTCATAATGAATGGACCAACAGAAATAGCCCCAACTACTTGGAAAAAGTGTGGTTTTATTAAATTCCATTGAAATTGAATAAGGTTTTTGCCCTCTCCTGTAAATTTGTCATTTTGTAGATACCTGCAGATATGCTGTCTTTGGACAGCGACAATATATACATTTTAAAGTTTAACGGTGTAGAGAATGACTCATAAAAACACAGCTAGTGGAGGCAATATGATTTTATTTGTATAATTATTTTTAAAGTTTTAATTAGTTCATTGTTGTTTTCTGATCATAGGAGTTTTATTTTACATTCTGTAACTTTGCCTGAGAAAGCTGAGCAACCAGACTAACATATGCTGAAGAACATAACCCCCTCTGGCAGAGATTCTTGTTTACTTCGTCATGCCATCTGAACACATTTTATCAAGTCTCGTACTGAAATAAGGACTGTGCCATGAAACGTCTTATAAATCAAACAGACACTTGTGAAATTGACTGACTTTACTTTCTAATTATGATAGAGTAGCCAGTATAATGAAATGCTTTTCCAGTGTACAGCCCCAAAATAAGGTAGGTCAATAACAATAGGGAGCAGAATATCACCAATAAAGTTGTGGGGTCCACCCCTATCATAAGAAACAAGAAACAGCACAGACCCATATCATTGTTAGCAGTAACAGCTGTTTACGTACCAGTCTAGAAGATTTTTCTACAAGAGCGTCTCCAGCAGCGGAAACTAAATGCTTTGATTATATCTGCTGAATGAGGGTTCCTCACCGTCACTTGGCCTTAGCTTCAGTGGTTGTTGTGTTTGCTCTTTATGAGAATGCAGCATTGGGACAGTTCTACCTGTTATTCTGTCATGTTGAACTGACTGGACTTAACGCTACAGCGAATTCCTATCACCTCTTCCGGTACCAAAAGTATTATGAGAAGGGACAGTCTGGGGCTAACTGGCTAGCATGCTAACGTCAGGATATCTTTACAATATGATTAAACATAAGAGGTCTTACCATCAAAACAGCCATTTCTTCACAGTCTGTTCATAATTTTAGTATAATTAAAACAAATAAATCAATTTTTTAAGTGAAAAATCTTACAAATTGTACTAATGCATTTATTACATTTATTACTAATCCAGCCAACCAAGTGCAGCAGATTGTAGCTGGAACTACACTCTGCAAAAGAGTTAGACCTCCAAAGCCAGGACTTGTGACCTCTGGCTTAGCTAATAGAACGTTTCAGCAGGCCTGTTGGTCAGTTTTCCAACAGTTTTGGATAAACTGCAACTGCACATTCCTTCTCCTAAACTGTAATGCTATAAATAGCTGGTCTTCTCTGGAGCATGTCTTCATAATTAGTCTAATGTTTTAATTTTAAGATAATCTAAAGGTAAATTTGAAAATATGTGCCTATTTTGGTTGATAAGATCTTATTGTCATATTTGAATGTAATTGTTCTGCAGAAGTAGCGGCGGTAAAGCAACTGAATACATTAAAGTAAATATCTTAAATATGCAGTGTTGATGCATTGCTGACGTATTGTTGAGATGTTGCGGGAAGTAGACTTTTCCAACAAGCAAAGCACAAACCTAAACCATACTCAAAACCCTGGTTTTAACCTAAGACTTGACCTCAACCCAAACCCTAACTCTCACCCTGGCCCAAGTCCTAACCCTAACCTCAATCCAAATGTTTACCCTCACCCATGCTTTATGGCTAGCCTTAGCTTTAACCTCAACCTAAATCATAATCCTAACCCTCACCCTGGCTCTAATCCTTACTTTAACCTTGTCCTCAACCCAAATCCTAATCTTAACTCTCACCCTGACTCCAGTTCTAACCCTAACCTTAACCTTGACACAATCCTAATCCTAACCCTCACCCTGGCTCTAATCCTTACCATAACCTTGTCCTCAACCCAAATCATAATCTTAACTTTCTCCAGTTCTAACTCTAACCTTAACCATGACACAATCCTAATCCTAACCCTCACCCTGGCTCTAATCCTTACCATAACCTTGTCCTCAACCCAAATCATAATCTTAACTTTCTCCAGTTCTAACCCTAACCTTAACCTTGACACAATCCTAATCCTAACCCTCACCCTGACTCTATCCCTAACGCTAACCTTATCCTCAATCAAGAACCTAAATCTAACCCTTACCCTGGCCTAACCCTATCTATAACCTTAACCCAAAACCTAACTTTCACCCCAGCCCTAATCCTAACTCTGATCTTAACACCAACCCAAAACCTAACCCTCACCCTGACCCTCATCCTGACCCTAGACCTAAACTAAAAACCTAATCCTGACCCTAGCTTTAACTAGAACCTAATCCAGTTAAACCCCAAGTACAGACTGGTGACCGCAGTATGTCTATAACAGTTTGTTGAGGATGTTGAGATGGCCTGTATTATATCTGTTACATGATCCAGAACCCAATCTAGATCTTAATCTAATCTAAACAAGCCAGTTAAAAAGACAGCGGTGGTGTCATGCCACCCTGTCTTCCACCTTTCACCTTAATGAAGACGACCAACAAACCCGTGTGTGAAGGCAGTGTGGTCAGTGCCAAGATAAACAGTTTGTAGTCATGCATCCCATGTCCAGAAGGCCTGGTGTCACTCCACCTCCACTCCTACCACACAATCTGCAGGAACTGTGTGAGAATATTCAAGATGGATGGGATGGATTATCACAGGACACCATTAGGAACCTCAACAACTCCATGCTGAGACGTACTGAGAGACACTACTTCTGTATGTGTAGCTCAATAAATATTCCCCACATCAGTCCAAACTGATCATCATTTATTGTTTTAACCTTTACCTTCCTTCCCCTAGAGCCCTGAAGTCCCACACTTACGCATTCTGGTTGCAGCTGTTTATTTGATGATGAGTATACTTGCTGTATAAAACTAATTAGACATATTTAAATATAAGTAAATTTTTGTTTTTGAAACATGCCTCATTTAGTAAGGCTTTAATAGTCTTAATCCTCGCCGCCTTTAATACAATCCACAATGTGTAGTTATAAAAAGTTCTTCAGATCCGTCTGTCCTCATCTCCTTAATCTTTTTATAGCCTAATAATCATTAAGTAACACATCTGATCACCAAAAATACCCTAAAGTTAATGGAGGGAGAAATTAGTCCTAGTCTACTTAAGAGTAAGTGTCCTTAGCATGACTTTGCAGACTTAACCTCGGGTCCTTTTATCTAGCAACATTTAAATATTGGAATAAATGGTTATATCACATGCATTATCCATTGCTAAAAGCCAGAAGAATGCCTCAAAAGGCCAACGTCAGACCTTGTTTCAGAAATGGAACACTATTCAGCTTTATACAGCCCATCTGCAACTCTATTCAGTGTTCTAAAAATACCGCAGCACTACAGCAGAGAGTATTCATTTCTCCTTTCACACAGGGAAAGCCTGAGGCTGGATGATATTTCCAGGGCCAGAGAACAGACTGTGTGTTAAGGCCCCATGGCTGAAGTCCTCTTCAGTGGGCAAAAGCTCAAATCTGGCTTTGACCCACCTACATGCAGAGAAACAGTCGAAAAGGACAACTCTATAACAGGGGGCCATGTTACTATAACCATACAGTCAGTATGCAAAAGTTTTGGGTTATCAAAATATTCACTTCTGCACATGTTAATGGACAGGTAGTGTTTGTTTGAAGAATGCAACATATTATGGGGTAAAATTAAATATAAAATGTGGATTATTATGGTACATTTTTATATTTGAGATACAGAGATTGGACAGTGAAACTGAAACACCTGTCATTTTAGTGTGGGAGGTCTCATGGCTAAATTGGACCAGCCTGGTGGCCAATCTTCATTAATTGCACATTGCACCAGTAAGAGCAGAGTGTGAAGGTTCAGTTAGCAGGTAAGAGCACAGTTCTGCTCAAAATACTGCAATGCACACAACATTATGGGTGACATACCAGAGTTCAAAAGAGGACAAACTGTTGGTGCACGTCTTGCTGGCGCATCTGTGACCAAGACAGCAAGTCTTTGTGATGTATCAAGAGCCACGGTATCCAGGGTAATGTCAGCATACCACCAAGAAGGACGAACCTCCACCAGCATCACGTAGTGACCTGGCCACTATCCTGCAAGAAGAATGGCTTAAAATCCCTCTGACCACTGTGCAGGACGCAGTATATGTCACTCCCAAGACGTACTGACGCTGTATTGGCCGCAAAAGGAGGCCCTACACCATACTAATAAATGACTGTGGTCTAAAACCAGCTGTTTCAGTTTCATTGTCCAACCCCTGTACTTTTCCAATATGCTCAACTCAAGATAACACTCAATAAACTCGAATAAAAAGAAGCCGTGTACTAAAATGATCAGAAAATTCAAGAATTATGTTTTTTAGCTATTTAGCTTGATATCAGCTCTCAGGACTCCTTTACTGAGTGATGTCCTCATTACATACACAGTGCAATAACAGTAAAAACATGATCTTCGGATCTGGAACTGAAGTAGTGGTAGGGTTTATAAAAGACAGCTTCAGGCCTCTACGGCAGGTGTTCCAGTCAGACTGAACCTCAGGAGAACACCTGGCTGATTACACACACATCCCACCGGGCCGGTTCACAGACAGGACAGCACAATTACAACGCTAAGCACAGACTACCCTGTGCATTAATGGCAGATGAACTGGACAGAGCTATCTTCAGGACAGGAAGGAGAGCTTCTGTGTGCTTTTAGGGCTGAGGGGGGCTGTAATGTTTTTATTCTGTACTGAAAAAAAGAGAAATATCCCCCAGGAGTCCCTGTGAATGCCTGCGTAGCAGATGCATATACCAGTATTATAGTCTCAAATGATGATGAGGATGATCGCATTAACCACATTGCTCTCTATCATCTGCAAATATGGTGGGAGATTTAATCAGTGCTTAGCTTAGCTGGAGCAGTTTAAATCTGTATCAGCCACTTTAGACCAAGCACCTCTGGCTAAGTCCATTGTGCTCCGCTGAGGTCTACACACTATTTCCATTGTACTGGCGCCATGCGGACTCAGATCCGAGCCGAGACCAGACAGAGGTGGAATAGGCCGAGAACTATTTTTGTGTTCTTAGACCAGCCTCTGCGTCAGCTATCACTTAGCACTGAAGTTACATCAGTATGCTTAGCCGTCCCTGTGACCAAAAACAAATTATATATTGATATCGACCGTCTGAAATTATGCCTGGTAATCAGGTTACTTATTATTATAAATGTCATCATTTTTTTTGGTCAATATCTACAGTATAACATGAATTTCCAAAATAATTTGGAACTTTGCTGGTGAAGCCGAAGACATCTTAACCTTACCTGTAAATTAATGTAGTAGGAATTTGTTCAAAGTCGTTTTTGGAGCACTTCCACAGGTACATTCATCAAGAAATGTAATATAAAGAGCTTTAAAAGGTTACATTTTTGCTAGCCTGATTATGCCCTGCTGTTTCTCAGTTCTATTTTTGCTACGAAGGCTTCAGCAGTACTCCAGTAGAGGGAAAGAGCAGGTATGTTTGGGGACTGCTGAATGTTGGATGAGTAAAAGAGGCTGCCTCAGATGAACTAATGAGCTAAACTTAAAGGTGAATATTAAAGTTAATATGGACTTGTCATCTTCTAAATGAGGCTTGTCTACAGTATAAGACGTGACTAATCGCTTACTTATTGCTGAAACTGTCATGAATGAAACCACAAGAGAGCACGTACTGCTTTGCAACAAGAGTCTATAAAAATCCAGCGATAAAAGTCTGCTAAGAAGTCAAAATCAACATTTGAGTAGAGCGTGAAGTTCCTTTTCCAATGCTAGGCTTGAAGGAACAGGAGATGCGGACCCCAGAATCTCATAAATGTATACCCCACATAGGCTTACCCTAGGCAGCCTTGCAGAGACGCTCACCCGCAGTGGAGGCCCGGAGAGCCAAAACAAATTGGAGCATCGTAACTTTTAATTAGAGCGAAGGGCTTCAACACAAAACCTTTTATTACAGTCAGTACATCTCAACATCAACATCTCTATCTAATATTTGAAGCCCTTCAGGTCAGCAGAAAGATGCTGGAACAATGCCAAACTCCACAGGTCAGCAGAGTGTGATGTGACCTTTCTTTGGATGGCATCAGGAGTTGTTTTAGGAAATCAGAGATCCAGAAATGACCAGGCTCCTTATCATTCGTCTTCTCTGAGGGATGCATAAGATTTAAAAAAAATGTTTAATCCCTTATTGATCCCACAGCGGGGAAATTTAGTCTCCGCATTTAACCCATCCGTGAAGTGAAACACCCACAAACACACTCACTAGTGAACACACACACTAGGGGGCAGTGAGCACACTTACCCGGAGAGGTGGGCAGCCCTATCCATGGCGCCCGGGGAGCAGTAGGGAGTTAGGTGCCTTGCTCAAGGGCACCTCAGTCGCTACTGTCAGTTCAGGGAATCAAACCGGCAACCCTCCGGTCACAAGGCTGGTTCCCTAACCTCCAGCCCATGACTGCCCCCATAGGGGCATTAAAAATATTAATACTAATGAAGTGTCTGAGTGCAGGGGTGTTGGTGAAACCAGACCTAAAATTGAGCACAAGTACTTAATCATTGCTCATCAAGAATGATGTGGTGAAATATGCTACAATAAAATTTCTGGTTCAGCGTTCCAAAGAATACTCTCCTGGATGTTTCGTTTTTTTTTGGTTTTGTTTTGGATATTATGCTAATTAGGCAGACATTTCATTTGAGTTTCAATTCATTATCCAAGTTTCCTGCGAGTGAGTCAGCCTAAATTTGAACGTGGCCTGGATGACAGGCTTTAGCCATGAACAGCCATGGAATATCTAAAGCAGCTTCTTGTGGTAAGGAGAACCGCATAAACAGAACGTGTTTTGGACGGTTCACGGAAAAACAAATTCCCCAGGACACTGTTTGTTGCAAAATAGATGATTTCGCTGTTTTGCTCTACCAATTTTCACCCTCGCTTTGCATTTAGAATGTGCAGTAGTGAGCGTCAAGAGTCCGGATTTGTAATGCCAAAGTTTTCCTATAGCGTTTCTTGCTTTGTCAAATGTTAAAACAAATGATGTGCTAGTGCTGCGCTCTGTAACTCAATACGCTTAGAGCTGACTGTGTGTTCAAACCTTCGCTTGCAACTGCTGCCAGTTTCGAGGATGATTTAAAGTAGTTAGCAAGTCTGTCCTGCCAACTATGAGCATGAATGTATAATCATGTGCAGATGGGAAAAGCTGATGTGTGTCGAGTTGCCAGTGCGGTTTATGGTTTGGTGTTGACCAGGCAGCCAGATGCAATAAGAAGGATGTGGTTTTTAGACATGAACTGTACACCTCATATCATTATGGGAAGAGCATGTTCTCTGTGTGACTGGGTTTGATTTACAGCAAACCGAATGCTCTTTGTTGTAGATGTACCGAGACTGATTATATCCCCGATGATCACAGATATGTGTTATTGCTGTCATGTCAACATCTTGGCGCATTTATCTGTTTCGTCATTTCTTTACACCATCAGCCTTTCACATCGTGTGAACATTTCATGATGGATGTTTCAGGAAGGATGGGCCAAGAGAAATAGTCCATAATCACTTAGGATGCAGGACTACATGATTTGTGCATCAAGTTAGAGCACTGTGCATAATTATTATTATTATTGTTATTTTAAATATACACACTGATTATCAAAAGCATAGTCGTATACAAGGAATCACCCGACAGGAGTGAAACTTGGTGGGTAGATTCGACTTTGTGAGACATGCAAATGATTTAAGTTTCATGCTCGGCCACACATGTGATGTAAGCAAGGACGAGCCACAACTGCAGACATTCAGCGAGCGGTGATGCACTTATGATGACTCCCCTTAACACCATGTCAACACCGCCATAGACTGCAATAGTCTGAATGGGAGCGGGTCATCTTCAGTGACGAGTCCCACATGGAGACAGTCAATGAATCTGTGTGTGGAGGCACCGTGGAGAGCCCCAAGACGGTTTGTTGTCCTGTGTCACGCGTCACACGTACAGATATAAAACTCACATCGATTCCCAACAATTCCCAAATGGGTGTTGGTAAAAGAAGAGGATGATTACAAAGTGGTACACGTGAACTCGTGCTTTGAGCTTTATAATTGTGTAATTGATGATAATAACAATAATAATAATAATAATAATAATAATAATAATAATAATAATAAATGTTTATTTATAGAGCACCTTTCATACCATTGGTAGCTCGAAGTACTTTATAGACAGTTGACATCAGTAATGGGGAGGAATACTACTACTACACACAAACACATGCATATATACATACACACACACATATATATATACACGTGTATATATATATATATATATATATATATATATATGCACATGTGTTTAGGTGTGTACTACCAGTGAGCAGTGAGCTTGACTGTCTAATTAGAAGCATAATAATTTAAAGAGGTCTCTCCAGGTTTCCTGTATTTTACAGAAGGTATTTGCAGAAGGCCAGCATCAGTACATCTAAATTCATGAGCTAGAACATAGACAGAGAGACGTTCTGTAATGTAAGCAGGTTCTAGATCATTTAGAGCCTTATAGACCAGCAGCAGAACTTTGAAGTCTATTCTTGTAGACACAGGTAGCCAGTGCAGCTCTTTCAGAACAGGAGTGACACGAGCTATGTGGTTAGTTTTTGTTAGGATCTGAGCTGCTGCGTTCTGTACAAGTTGAAGGGGATAGACGGGTTTCTGAGGAACCCCAGTAAAGAGGCCATTACAGTAAAAAGCAGGGCATAAATAATCTGCAATGGAGGCTCTATAACAAGATCCTTTCTAAGCAATATTGGACCAGTTCTATTGGTCTGTCCTTCATGCATATTCATATAGCTGAAAAATGATATATAGCTTTTAAATTATGTAAAAAAACAGTTTTTTGAACAACAATGTATATATTAAAGGTGGTGATACGACCAACACTGTGATACATCAGGAATATGTGTGGTATATTAGGATATGTAGTATTTCAGACTCTCATCAGTTGCATCTGTTGAGCGTAAGACTGTCGAGTTAGTTGGGCGTGTCTTAACTTTTGACTGGTACTGTATATTAGTTTTAAAAGACAAAAATTTCCCAGTTTTTATACTTTTATATGTTGTCTACTAATTTCAGTTAAATGTGGGGTCTAAATCAATCACACATCACATTCTGTACAGCATCCCAAAGTTTTAAAATACAAGACAGGGTTGTAAAATACAATCCCCTAACTATGACTTGCTAACAGTTGAGAGCCCCTTTTCCCTTTCTCCTTTAAAGTTCCTCTGTCTGAGATACAAAGCTCTGCTATGAAAGTAATGATATTATAAAAAATGAAAGAAAATAAGATAAAGCTGTTGCCTTCTCTCTAAAACAAGGTTGTTAGAAAGATTTGATCTTTTCTTCCCACAGAGCTTTATTTAATGTCAGTCTCTGTGAAGGCCATCATTATTTTGGCTGTGAAGTAGGCCGTATGCTCGCTCTTGCCGCTGTGAAAGAGGCCGAGCCTCTGAAAGCCCTTGCAGCCGCGGTATTAAGAAACAGTGTGAATGTAAATATTTCTGCTGAGACATTTTATCCCCTCATCAGAGAGCTTGATTTGAACACACTGCTCACGTAGCTCCTCCAGCTCAATTTTTCCATATGCCGTCTGAATGCGTCTGCGAATCTAAACTGATGGAGATGCCTGAAACCAATATTTCTCTTGGCTCCTGACTTGTCAGCTTGAAATTAGGCATGCCCTCGAATAACAGCTTGTGTCAAAGTTGCATATTGTCTCAGGACTCTGCAGCCTGCCAAAGGGGACAGGAGGTGTGAAAAGGGGGAGTGACCATGCTGCCGCTCATTTAGACGCTCCGGCCCAGGAGCGGATCACTCAGGCTCTCAATGAAACATCACATACGTCCACACAAGGCCTTCTTTCTCATTCTCCTCAGTGCAAGCCTCCTAGCTGTTATTCACACAAACCTGGCTAAGGCTGACTTTGCATGTGCTGTTTGATCGTGCACCAGCAGCGTTTTGTATAAAGGCTGTCTCAGTTTCAATTAGGGCCTTGAGGTCTGACACGGAGGTTGTGTTTTATACCAGCAGTGTAATATCAATTAGTCAGTAGTAGGCCCCGGTAATGAAAGACAGCACTATCTGTTTGCATGTGGTTATGAAACGCAGGCGAGTTATTAATCACATCGCAGATTCAATGAGCCAGCCTCACATTGTGCTGCGCGTCAACATTTGGCTTCAACCCCTAAAACATGTGCTCCAAATGAGGCCTCTAATGTGTTTCCCTGGTATTCCAAGAGCGCTGCGGGATCCGATGGAGCGTAACCTTCAGATGGGCAATGGTTCGTGTGCAAGGGGAGAGCATGTGAATGTTTCACATCTAACTATATGCCGGATTCATCACTGCTCACCTCTCTTAACTATGTTTGAAACTAAAGCTCTGCTTCAGTCATGCTAAAGATTTTTGGGAATCTCTCAGTAATGGTGCCATTAAAAAAAGGGTCTACAATCTCCACTAAGAGTCAAAAGAGCTGCACCCAGAAGGAGGTGTCAGAACAAGGAAGATAAAGGTCACCAGGAAGAATAAATTATGACACATATAGACTGATATGGGCAATATTCATTGAACTACACATACAGAAGTAGTGTAGAAGTAGAGTATGGCGTCGGGCTGCCATTATTTGTTAATGCAGCATGCCAGATGTCGCAGCATGGAGCTGCAGAGGTTCCTAATGGTGTCCTGTGATAATCCATCCCATGCAGCTTAAATATTCTCACACAGTTCCCGCAGATTGTGCGGTGGAGGTGGAGGTGGGCTGACTGCAGGCCTTATGGATGTGTGACACGTGACAACAACACAATCACCTTGGCACGGTTCACAGTGCTTCCCCACACGGATTCGCTGATCATCTCCACCAGGACAGAAGTGGGACCCGCCACTGAAGATGATCCAGTGCCATTCTGATTCACTCCATGACAGTCTGGTACGACACCACTGCAGTCTTTGGTGAGGTGGTGTTAAGCACAGACATTGTAATGGTCTGTGTAGTCCTGCATTGTGCAGCTGTCTGCCAATGATGGCGGCACTAACAGGATGACTCATAGAGGGAATCGCTGTTCGCTGAATGTCCTCAATCATGGCTGTTGGATCAGTCAAGTTCAGAAATAAGGACCATCCTTGCTTACACAGCTGAGCATGTAACTTGAGTCATTCACATGTCTCACAAAGTCAAACCTACCCACCAGCTCATTCCTGTCGGCTGATTCCTACTGGGTGCAGCTATTTGTGCAACTATTTTTTTGACGATGGATGTATTTTTACATGATGTCAGCATTGTTTAATTACTCGGCCAGTTAAATTTATAAGGGCTGCTATAAATTATAGTTTACAGAATAACGTGTTCGTTCCTGAGGTCTACCAGTGAGGTCATAAAACCTGAACGCAAAACAAAGCAGAGATTCTGACTTGTGCTCATGACATTATGTCAAAATATCACTTTCCTTTCATCCTAGCCCACGGAGACCAGCTGTGTGCAAAGGCGGGCTTTGTATGGTATCAGAGACTCTGGAACTCGGTCAGGAAAAAGATGTAATGAGATCTAAAGCATTAAATAAAAGTCCCGGGGAGATTTACTCTCGCCAAACAGCACAGACTGACCACAGTTCAAACCTTCAGGCTGATTTATGAGCTACTTTATCTGATTTAATGAGCATTTCAACAATTAGCTTAGCCCATATCGAAGCCCACAAGTCCTCTATCAGCCATGACCTGTGAAAATGCAGCTGCTTTTTTTTTTTTTTAACGACTGCAAACCTGGGGTTTCTTTTTAATGGGCGGCTATCACAGCTCAGTCGCCGGCAAGGCTCATTATGCCATCTTGGAGAAGCAGCCACAGTTTCTCTGCTTTTTGGCACCTCTGCCACTGACTTTTAGGAGAATAATACATCATCTCTCAAAATAGCCTGTCCCACACTGCAGGTATGAGTGTAGTGAGTGGAAGAAGATGGGAAAATCAATTAAGGCCAGGAGGCAGCCCGTTGTCACTGACATGTCATTAGTGGCTTAATCAAGAGTAGTGTGATGGTTCTGGGGCCAGGGATGGGCTCAGAATAAATCCCCCTGTGCAGCGTGGTCAGACGAGTTGTTTTGATTTCATCAGTCAATACACCTGCAATACACACGGTCAGGGCTGGTGAAACAAACAGTGACTCAGTGTAATAGAACGACTAGCTTTACGGGCCTATAAAGTTCCATTACGATGTCAATATAATCACTGACCAGGAAAACCATTTAGTTAACACTCTATGGCACAATGTTGCCTCAGGTTAACAAACCTAGTTTCCACACATTACAATGACATTACATGTGTTGCTGCTGCTGAAATTAAATCTCGTATCTTCAAAATGAGAACTTTATTGGATAAGGAAACATCATGCTTTACTTTTGAGGTAACTCAATGTAACCATAAGGTCATAAGTCATTTTGGGCCATTTACCAAGGTCCATTCATCACCCTCACACACAATGCACAGGGCAGCAGGCATCATCCTAATACGATATTACATAGAATTTAATACTGGTAAATGGAATTGTTTCTTTTTTCGTATTTTTCAGTCAACTGTTATTACTGTGGCATAAATTTACTCCAAGTACCTTGATGAATTTAAAAATATCTAAGACATTGTGTATCATTTCTCTCCATTGTTGCTCCAAGGCAACTAAGCCCAAAAAAAACACACATTTTTTTAAAGAATAAAAAATAATACGAAAATTTAATACTGTTTCAAAAATTAATTGTATGCTACAATTTCTTATAACAGCAAAAAGTTTTTTTTGCAACATCTATAAGGCTTTTGTACCAAAACCCAGTTGCAATGAAAGAATGCATTTGCACATTTTTTTGCACATGTACAGCAAAAACTGCACATTATGTGGTTATGGGAGTGATTTTTGCAGTTTATGACTCACTTCCATTGATTTTTTTAATTGTCTGCAGTCAATCATAAACGCTGCCTTAGTGTGCCTTTGCATTGCGGTGCTACCAGAGATTTGCTAGTTTAACTTGAAAAATGGAAGAGCCAATTTCCAGCCAATGGTATCCTCAGAAATCAAAAGCCAATCATATCAGATCTTACACATTATAAGCCAATCATATCAGACCGTGGAAGCTATTAGCCAATTTTTGGTTTTCTTTGCTCTGCAAAGCTTTTTTAATTAGTTGCTTATTTAACATTTGGTTCATGTAAAGTAAAGAAAAGGGCTTAGGCTAACATTAACATTAGCCAGACAATGTTAACTATGCAACTCCTTTTTTAGAATTTGCATAATCTGCATACTGAGAGCATTAACAAGATCAAAAAGAGGTAACAATAATATAGCTCTTTATATTCTTTCCTTTTAAAATGACCATTTTGTGTTCACAATGCAATAATCCCTAAATTTCTCAACCTGTACATGGAAATTATGAGAAGCAGCTCTCTCAAAGGCTTGTCAGATGAACAGCACTTTTCCAGTTAGTGAGGTGCTAGTGAGCTCGAATGGAGCAGTCATGTTTTCTTCTTTGCTCTGTTCCCAGTTTCATTTATTTCCCTCTATATATTACAGCCATGCGTGTAAATCCTGTTTGAAGTGTTTGAACAACTGGTGGCAACCAAGATAAGAAACCAGATGAAGCAGACTATGAAACCGACAAAGATATGGATTCCTAAAGGTTCATGAGAAACAGACATTTTGGGGACATTAAAACATTATGGCTCCAGACCATTTTAGTACAGACTTAGCTCCCCCATCCATGAACCTCTAGTGACACCCCTGGTCACTGCAGTACTGATAATGATCCACCACCCAAATAATACCTGCTCGGTGGTGGTCCTGATCAGTGAAGAAGAGGGGAAAAGGGACAGACACATAGAGAACAGATGAACTACAGTTGGTAATTGTAGAATTACAAAGTACACCTATACCGTGGGTGGAGCTGATGAAATGGCCAATATAGAGTTGTAGATAGGCAGATAGGTTATACATGTACCAAGCCAAAGTTAATTATGGATATGTGTTGCGCACTAATTGGGATGCTTCATGCTGTTTTTCCAGCAAACTGATCAAAATATTGAGATTCAGGTGGGTGTCCAGATCATCCAACCCTAAACACAGTCCAGAACATATGACGCTCAGTTTGTGGGTTCGTCTTTTATAGCTGGGATTCTCACTGGAAGCTTAGTGCAGTCCAAACTGTCCCCTGCACCCACCCCCACACAAAACACACACAAAACACTCAGGCAGAATGCGCTCAGGCAGTGTCAGAGAGCGGAGAGGTGGTGGAATACAAAGAGCTCTGCAGCGGCAGGCATTTCAATAGCCTTAAGAGGGAAGAAACGGCGTACTGTCATGGTGACATGTTGCTAAGCAACAAATAACAGATTTTATTAATCTTGGACTACATGTTGCTCATAAAAGGAAGGATGTGCAGCTTTGCAGAATATGAATCAGACCTGCATCCCGGATTCTCTGGTCCAGTGTTGTGGGGTACACAGTCAGAGAAACAACAGTAACCTCTAAATCCACCAGACTATAAAACCAGATTAGTGAAGGAAATTAATACAGATTTTCCTCCCTGTCTAGACTAATAGAAATTCTACTGTATACACACGCAAGAGTGTCTCAGTCCCTCCTCCAATAATGCGAGTGTTTATCAGTATTTTCTTTCCAACTGGATTTAATTTCACAGTCTGATCCAGGAAGCCCCTGTAAATCTTAAATGTCGTTAGGCTTATCGCTTCCAGAGAGCATGTGTAGTTAATTAAGGCAGGTCAGCTTGAACCTGGGAGTGCGCTGGGCATCTCAGAAGTCATGCTTAACATTTCAGACCCATTACCGAGAGTTTGTCAACAAATAAAATGAAATGAACACATTTAACTCTGGCTAACTCCGGCAGTAAAGCCACGGTGCACCCTGCGGTTTGGTCAAGCTTGGTGCAAACGCCAGACGCAATGAAATTTAATGTCCGAATGCAATTAAAATGCCAAGCCTCCGAGGTCACATCTGGTTTTACAGTCCATCAAAACCTGTACTTAAATCTCAGTATTATATGGGACAAAAAGTTCTACAGTATGAAAACTCTATGGTGAGAATGCCTGGGATATCTAACAGAAACATGATTAAGTGGTGGGAGAGTGATTGCGATGGGTAAGAATTCAGAAGAAGAATGTCCTTTACAGTTCTGAGACAATAATACATAATAATCCCTCATAATTACGCTGCCAGTGATGTCAAGCATCACCTACTTAAAGCATGGAAATGTAAGCACAGACTAAATCCCAGGGCTGCCAAGCAGAGGTGGTGGTTATAAGTTAGGATTACTCAATTACATGTACTTATCTATGATTTTGCACTGAATGTGAAAAATGAATAGTGCTTCGTTCCGTTTTAAACACTAGATATGCCGTCTTGCTTCACATCAGTGCTCTCTGTAAATACAGGGAATTATCTAACTCGTTCCAGTGACTGGGTCACCCTCCAGGTCCCGAGAGCTTTTACTGAACTGGGAAAATCTTCTTTTAGCTGCAGTGCACCAGTGAGCTGGAATTTATTACAGGGATCTCTAGAACTTCACTCGCTGGTGACACTCGACCGTTTTAAACTCTAAATCTCTAACCCCCTCCACTCAGCCTGGAAATGACTTTAGTGGACTTTTTATAACCTACTTTATTTGCTTACCCTGTTTTATTATTTATTATATATTATTATTTTGTTATTAACTTTGTATTACTTCATTACTGGGTGGGGTAGCTCAGTGGATAAGACCACTACTCAGGGTGCCACCTCTATGTGTGGGAGACTGGGGTTCGAATCCTGGTCTGGGTGACTATGCTGTGCTACACCAATAAGAGTCCTTGGGCAAGACTCCTAACACTACATTGGCCTACCTGTAATCATTAACCTTGTAAGTCGCTCTGGATAAGAGCGTCAGGTAAATGCCGTAAATGTAAATTATTCATTTATTGGTATTTTTTTGCTTTGTTTTTCATTATTTTCTTTTAACATTTATATTTTTTATTGTCATTTTAAATTTTTTCTTTTTATACTTATTCACTTTTATTATAAGTCATTCTGAATTATTATTATTATAGTTTTTTTCTGTTTCCTAGTTTTTATTCCCTGTTACATTTCCTAAGTAGGTTTATGGTCATGTCTTCTTTGCTATACTTATATAAATATAAATGTATGTTTACTGTTTTTTATCCCTTCTTTTTTATAAAATGCTCAGCTGCATTGTAAATGAGGGTCATCCACAATGTACTCTGAAAATGACTGACTGACTGATTGATAGACATTCTCTTCTATGCGCAGAACACATTCTTACATTTCTCTCTTCTACGATCTCTAATTTCCTTCTAATGTCTTCTCTCCAACTCTCTTTCTACCTTTCCACCCTAAAGAAAATCAGTTTGTTTATTTCTCTTTGTGGTGGATGGAGACAGTTTCAGTTCAGTACTGTGTTAGTGTAGCCTAGATAAGCATGACGAATGTTTGGACTGAACGTTTTTGAGCACTCTGCCTATAGAAGTAGAATAAATCTAGCCACCCACCGCCAGCACGAAAGGCGAAACGTCCTCTTTAGAGTTGTGTTTTTCTCGCCCTACAGTATATATAGTACAATGAAACCTTTCGGTGGCCCGATTTGACACAGTTTAATGAAGCTCAACTCCATGCCTCTGGCTCCCCTTGTGTATCCCTGTATGGAGTCAGAGGAGCCCAGTCAAGCTGCTGGCACTCATGCCAGCTCAGAGGACACACAGGACATTCTAGGGTCCTTTATTCTGTGAATGTGTTTTTGCTGGACTGGATATCATAAGAAAAGAAGAAGAAATCTGATTCTGTAACAAATCCAGCCTAAAATCTAGCAGTAGACAGATGTAGTCTAAAGATAAAGGGGTATTTGTGAAATACACAGCATTGTATTCCTCACTACAATTGAACTGACACTGAGTTCACAATTTTACATCATTTTAATATTTCTGTTCATCAATGTTCTTTTATGACAGTGCTCAGCATGCAATATGCAAATACACCACACAGCTATGGTGAGTCCCTGTGGTGTCACTCAATCCTAATAAGCCAAGAAATAACATAATGGAGAGTACAACCTAGTTAACAACCTTTATATATATATATATAGAATATATATTATATATATATAGTACATATACTTATATAGCTGTGTGGTGTATTGTGTGTATTGCATTGTGAGTGTTTGTCATATATATAGTATATATATATATATATATATATATATATATATATATATATATATATATATTATGTATATATACATACACATATGATATACTAAGGTTGTATATTATTATGTAATTATACATATATATACAACCTTAGTATATATGTGTATATATATACTAAGGTATATATTATGTACTTGGTATATACTTGGTGTATATATAATGTCGGAATGTTTAAAGTGACAGTTCGGTCCGATTGCCACAGTGTCAGCTATGTGAGTAGACCGTCCTTCACTGCCAGGTGTAATAGTTAGTTTATTAGCATGGCAGTACCCTAGGCTTAGTCACATGGGTATTGGTATGTTGATATCAGTGCATTTTCACAAATGCAAGTAATTGTTCTTGGTATCAGCCCATTACTCGGTACCAATATCGTATCAGTGCATTCCTTTTTATAATAATAACCATTCAAATAAAACAGAATATGCATTCAGTGTCTGCAAATTAAAAGCAGCAATGTTAAAAAAAAAAAAAAACATATGTACGATTTACTTACATGCATTTAAACTATTATGCTCACTTTCAATGGTAACAGTTTTGTTTTGGGGGTGTCCTAGAATAGATTTACAGTGCATGGTTCAGTTTGCACATAACACTACATTATCTCATACTGTACATCTATATTCACCCTCTGTCTGAAACACTCTGTTAGAGCTCCTGAACCCTTAAACCCCACCTCCCAATGAGAAGAGTGCTCTGATGGGTCAGATTACCTACTTTGTTTGTAATTGGTCAGTTGCCAGAGTTCTGCCCCCAAATTGTTGTGACCCGATCCCCTTTTTGCAAGCTAGACCGGAGCAGGATGTTTGAGAGAGGATTTACTTTTTTAGCTTTGTACCGTATATGTAGTGTGAGGGCGAGCCAAGTCTATTAGGGCGATAAGTATTGTGTTACAAGATGACATCACCTTGTAACAGAAAAAAAAGGCTGGAAAAGTGGTTTCTGTGGGAGAGAGTTTCCCCTGTGGCGTGTACTTTTGGGCTTTAGAACTTTACAGATCGTTTATATGACATAGCAGGACTTTGCTTTGCTACTTATTTATACTGACAGCTTCTTAATGTTTTTCTAGGGATGAATGACTCTGAGCGAGAGGACAGCGGGCAGCTGATGTGGAGTTTGATTAAAGGGGTTCATCCTGTAAGTCCTGGCTGGAGGACTGAAGGTTTTGTGCTCAGGACTGGGCACAGTAATGATTCCTGGGGAAAGCTCAAGGCTGATGGAGATATAATAGGCCCCTGCTCTGGCTCTCGTGTGGCTGGGTTTGTGGTCCTATCTCACAGTGACTCATATACTCCTTTATCTTGGGATTGAGCAGAGGGAAACCTCAGGGTGCAAACCACATTTTATAAAAAGCGAGAGCAGTGAATTATGGGATTGTGCGATACAGCCAATATTTGATCCTCGCAGTAGTCCTGGCGCATAATAAATCACGTCACAGTTTGTCCATGTGGAAAGTCTGGCCATGTCTGAGACTAATGCACCAACACTGACACAAAGATTACCAAACACTAATTTGATTATGAACTGGGATGTTTCATGCCGCACGTAAATGGAACTTGCAGGTCATTGTGCTTGGCCATTTACACACAAAGACGGGAGAATCTTATAATTAAAAGACAGCCAATAGAAGCCTCAGCAACTACATATAATATGTTTTCCCAGCATTCACTACAGACTGGCTTTTAGTTTCAACATCTCTGACTTTTGCACCACACAGAGTACATTACAATACACTCCCATTGAAAGGTTTGGAATTGTTTATGGTTCTATAAACCCAGTTTGGTTGCAGATACATATTTTAAATAATTAGTCCAGTACATCTACACATGCTCCAAATGACACTAGGGAGCTTTAGATATGCCTAGAATGATGAATGGAACTCTAGATTATTCTATACATTAATAATTAAGTTAATATGTATAATGTATCTCTATTTTAGTTGATTTTTACTTTTATGCTTCATTTGAACACAACAGCTGCTGTTGACACTGTATGAAAAACTTAAGCTGATTGGACCAACAGAAATGGCCCTAATTGCATGGAAAGACGTCTGGTTCCATTGACTTACATTATTATTCAGTTTGGTTTTTGGCCTCTCCTGTAAAGTTGCCGTTTTGGAGATACTTGTTTTTCTTTGGACAGCGACGATATATATTTACTGCAATTGTGTCATGGCAGACTGTTATGGAGTAACAGCAGAGGGTCATCTTCAGTGAAAAATTTCAAGTCTTGTCTTGATGGAGGGGACCAATGAATCCATGTGTGGAGGCACCATGGTCAGAGCCTATATGATAATGACACTTGTCCAGAAGGCCTGGGGTCAAGTCAAGACAAGGGGGGTGTCACTCTATATCCAGATGTTTACCTACCACAAAACCCAAAGGTGCAGTTGGACCCATGAACCTTGAGAAGAACCAAAAAGGGTGTGTATGTATCCACCTCCATTGTTTTAGTGTTTTATTCACCTTTTTTTCCATGTGAGTTCTATAAATAACACTATTATACAGAACACCATTGTTTATATGTTATTCATTCAAATATTTGGAACACCATATATATATATTCATATAGTATATATATATATACGATATATGTAATACAATACATATATATATATATATTCATATATTATACAGGGGTTGGACAATGAAACTGAAACACCTGTCATTTTAGTGTGGGAGTTCTCATGGCTAAATTGGACCAGCCTGGTGGCCAATCTTCATTAACTGCACATTGCACCAGTAAGAGCAGAGTGTGAAGGTTCAGTTAGCAGGTAAGAGCACAGTTCTGCTCAAAATACTGCAATGCACACAACATTATGGGTGACATACCAGAGTTCAAAAGAGGACAGATTGTTGGTGCACGTCTTGCTGGCGCATCTGTGACCAAGACAGCAAGTCTTTGTGATGTATCAAGATAAGGTAATGTCAGCATATCCAGGGTAATGTCAGCTATACCACCAAGAATGGCTATTAAAACCTCCACCAGCAGGACGCACATAGTGACCTGACGCTGACGCTGTATCCTGCAAGAAGAATGGCTTAAAATCCCTCTGACCACTGTGCAGGTCTTGTATATGTCATTCCCAAGACGAACTATATATATGTATATATATGTTTTTAAATTCATATATAGTTCTGTTTTTTTTTTTTTTGCTATGTGATTGTGATTCCAAAGTTTTGAAATATAATATATGATGTTTTTCTTTCATTCTGTCTTCTATTCTGATACTACACACTAAATTACACTTAATTCGTCCTCTAAGCCTTTAAAAAGATTTGTGGAATCCTGCCTAAGTTACTTTTCCCACCTTCAATTGCCATATTTCCTCTGCTTTTTAATATTTCCATTGATGGCGAAATGGTACATCATCTGTAAAATGTCTTCCGTAGCGGCAAGTCCAAACCCTCCTCCCCCATGTTTACTGTCGAGCTAACAACTGTCAGTCGGGTCAAAATGGATTCAGACTTAAAAAGACCTGAGATTTACACTTAAACTAGCGTTTAATAGCAGACGGAGACTAATAGCCTATCGCCTCCTCCTGTTTCCTCCTCGTTTTTCTTGTGCGAGCTGTCAGCTTTCAGACTGCTGCTCCGGTCTCGGCTTCACCCACCTGGGGAGAGAGGAGCAAAGTTCATCATCAGGTCATTTAACCTTCAGGCCTCAGGTTACTGCTTTTTCCTATTCGCCAAATCTCTCTTTCTCTGTCACATAAAAGGAAATGATCGTTTAGAGAGAAATTACATTTATTTTCTGGAATATGAACTATGGAATATCTGTCTTTACACTCAAACGCTACGTTCAGCGTCTGTACTCAGAGAGAGAGCCATAAGTGGAAATACGAGGACGTTGCTCTAATAGTCTCTGCAGTTCCCTGCGAGCTCTTCAGGGGGTTTAAATACCTTCACATACGCACTCCATTATATAATGCCATGTTTGTTCTCACGCTGGGGGTATAAATAAATCAAGGCAGATTAACAGTAATTGGCAATTTTACAGAAGACAAAATAACGATTATGTGAAAAGTTTACACTCATGCGGCCGGACGTGTCCAGCATTCTTGACCAAGCGTGTAACGTATTTGTAGCTGTTGGGCTAATAAATTTAACCAAAGCAGAGAGAACGCGACGGCAGGTTTCACCCTACATGGCTCTAGCTGCATATTAAGTTATAAGAGCCTGACACATGGAAATTGGCTTTTACATTTTCTGCCCTCCTGCTCTTTTGGAATTCAGCCCAGACGGTGTCGTTTTGAAAGATTACAGCAAACGCTAAAATTGCAACCAAAAGGAATAGTTACCTCCGTTAAAGATTAGAGACTACTCCGATATTAAAGAGATCAGTTAAGTGCATGCTAAAGAGATGAACTTTGGTTGTAATACTCTTTACAGGGCCAGAGCTTCGATGTATAATGTACTTGAACAGTTCTAAGGTCATTTTTAAGGTAGAAATCCCATTTCTTTCTTTTTTTAAATGTAGCTTTCCAAAACATCACAGGTGTTATTGTGAAAATACCATCTGGCTCATTAATTTGAAGTGATTCCAGACAATTACACCCCTCCTGAGGAATGATATATGAGGCCAGCATACTCATAAAGTGCAAGGAGCGTTTTAAATATCGCTCTGCAAAGAAAGAGGACTGTGCTTGAGAACTCTGAGACTTGATCATACTTTGGCTTTGTTCAGACCATAGGCAATCGCATTCTATTCCCAAATCAGATCCACTCTCGACCACTGTTGATATGCAGTTGATCAGATCGGATTTGCGTGACCAGATATGACCAGTGTAACTGCTGTGGTACATACGTAGGTGTCAGTAACTAAGTAACTACGATGCGGTAATGGATTTCAAATGCGGATGCTAGACAGATGGAGGTGTGTCAGATGGAGGTGTGTCAGATGGAGATGTGTCATCTGAACAACTGTTCCTTCATTATTTGTTGCATTGAAAGTGACTCATGAGACACTTTAAATCCCGTTTGAGCATACAGTGTTCAGACTCTCTATAAATAATCTGACTGGAATCGCAGTTCAAAGGCGGTTTGAATCTGAACGCAGTTTGTGGATGGTTCAACATAGTGGGTAACCTCTCTGCCCCCCACACTGTAGACCAAGGATCGATCCCTTACCTGGGCAAGGCCCCTTCCTTATATTGATAAGAATCCCTGGGCAAGACTCCTAACCCTACCTTCGCCTACCTGTGTAAGAGATGATCCAATTCTAAGTTCGCTCTGGATAAGACCATCTGCCACATGTAATCAATGGATCCGTTTTTAATGTCTAGACTTTTAAAAATCAGTCTGGATATAATCTGAATATGGCAAAAGTTGGATTTGGTCTGAACATGGTCTATGTTTTGATGGTCTACTACAGCTTATGTACAAACACTCAAATTCGCAGTATTAAGGTTAGGTTTAAGATTAGGTTTAAGGGTTTGCAATTTTAATACATGTTTTTTTTTTATATTCCTGCAAAATTCAAGGATTAAGTACACAAAGTAATTCGAAGTGGTTTGATGTGAAATGCTTTGTTCTAGACTTGCCAAGTCAAAACATTGGTGGTGATAGAAACCAGATGTCCAAAACTTTTAAAGACTTTCAAAGTCGTGTAAAGTTGCCTCACAAAAAAGTTATAATGCAAAATGACTGTAAACAAAAAAAAATAAAAATATAAATATAAAAATAAAAAAATATTTCGTTGCTATTAAGATTACCTTAGAACTTTTGTTTGTTTATACTTTAGTGTCTGAATTATTCAAAACATAAAATTCAGCAGAAATCCCCTTTAATGGATATTCAGTTGTACCCGTGTTAAAGACAAAGTGAGCATCTACAGTGGATCACCAAACTAAAGCTGCCACCCATCAAAGGAGCAAGAAGGAAAGACCTAATGAGCAGTATCTGGTAAGTGACAGATTGACGGCTTAAGGAAGACTGACAGGTCTTGGTGTGAAGACTGAAGGTGTGATTGAGTTTCGGAACGGAGATATGAGGACCTGGGTGTGACCTGCAGGGTGAAAGGTCGACCTGTCTTGGTGCTCTGTGACACAATGGGCCTGAGGGGGTACCGAGGCGTCAGTCTCCCACACCCTCTGCTTAACCCCCAAACCCTGCAGGGCAGTCAGCTAGACCCATTTGTAGCTCACAGAATGAGACAATCACTCACATCTGCTTCTGTTCAAACCTGTTGTTTTGTCCATCAGCTGAATCAGATTTCTAGTTAGCTCTTCGGACATCACATTTAAGCTCCTAGCTTTACCTGAGTCTAGTTATGTGTCATTCATGACTGAGTCAGCTCTTTTGGGTGGCTATGTTAGGCGAACATTAGGAGCTGACTAACAAAACAAATAGTCAGAAGCTATGATGAACGTGCTGAAACATCACGGCAGCAGTGCAGCTCTTGTCGAATTGCATATGGTGAGACTTGACATCTGTAGGACATGAAACAAATCCAGCAAGATTAGTAAGATGTTTGCTTGACTCTCAAGTACATGCAGCCTAAGCAACATGAGCATGATTGATATGATGCAATAAGAGCAATGTCTTGCTTTTCACATTATTTTGTTCATTAGAAAGATTTTTATTGGCAATGTAAGCAGTAGGATAATTATAGATCATAAAGAAGTCCAAACACATCCTTACACAATAGTTTATGAGATATGCTTTCAGCATAAAACATATATTTTCTTGCCCAGTAATAATAGATTGAAGAAATGAATGTTGAGGAAAAGCAAATTGTCAAAGAAAGCTCATTTGTCCAGGTTTACCTTTAGTTCACCACAATCAAATTACATATGAACTCTTGGAAGACGTGTATGTGTTTTTCCTGGTCTTTTTAGACAATAATTAAAATGACTATATCATAAAACATAATGTAAAAATGACAGGCCACTACACATCATCATATCAGTGTAACAAAGCCTTAGTGGTCATGTTAGTGGCCAGATCCAACAAGATGTGACTTGATCACACAGTTCTAGTTAACTGTTACTTGATATGATGTACTGTCTGGCAGCGTCTTACTGTCTTACATTATTTTGTTAATTATAAAGATTTCATTGGCAATGTCAACGGTAGAAAGACTAAGATGGCCACAGTTCATAATATCTACAACTTTGGCTGTTTGGTTCGACTGGAAGTCCTACTGGATGAAAAGTCATCTAAGAGCTTTGAGCCAGATCTTACTGATGACCAGAGCCAATCGATCTGATGTACACAGTGTTGTCCACATAGACCTTCTACAGTTTCAAAACCTTCATTCTCTAAACCTGTCTATAGTGTGACCTGAGAAATGTACTGGCTAACTAATATATAAAAAAGTGGATTGGACGCGTCCGTGGGCTGGAGGCAGTTTGAAACCAACTGTCTGTTAGAGGTCATAGATGTCTATTGTTCGAGCTTGCCCAGTAACCTATCCCAAAATCTTGAAGATTATGAACAATGAGTGTGGATCTTTTTCCAAATCTGATAAAAAATTAAAAAAATTAAAACCTTGTGCTTCTCAGTGGTGCCCCAGGAGCTTTTAAAGCAGATTCCAATTCATTTTTTGTCCGTATGTAAAACCTGGATACAAACAAAAAAAGTTATAGAGTTATAGAGTATTATTTTCCAACAGCTAGTGAACCTACACATATCTTCTGAGTCACTATATATAATGGTGCTAATGGTAAAATACAGGTATTGCCACCATGAATATAAAAGCAAAATAACATTTAGGCCAAAAGCTTTTAAACAGTATGTAAACAAAACTATTGTAAAGTTAGTCTCAGACACCAGGCAACATATTTACTACCATATGATGTAATAGCGTGTAATGAAATGCTGCTTTGAGGCATTAAATACTTCAGACATCTGGTTCCTATAACCACCGCTGAGAGCAATTCTAGTTAAATTTCTTGAGAAAGGTGGATTTCACATTGCGGAACTTCTTGAATCAAATCAAAAGGAAATCCTCCTCAAAGGCTGATATATCCACTGACCACTGCTGTAAAACAGAATCGCCGCTTTGCATCCACTCTCAAAGCAGTGATGCCAGTTCAAACATCATGTCTCAGTGCCGAGACCAATCCCTGCACAATCCATGGGCCTAAAATTAAACACAGATGGCCGGAAACAATAAGGATTATTTTTGTCACTCAGAGATGCCGGTAAACAACGCGGGCATTTTAATGGGTTGTAAAAGTCATCTATCAGCACAGATAGTCAAGATAGAAGGGGGCATTATTGAATGTTTAATGACTGCCGAGAGATGGATCTTGTGCCAGCGCTGCAGGGCTCACGCGACCCCACCACCAGATTAACTCTGACGCTCATGACCGCGACTGTCAGGGCCAAAAAAAAATGAGTGGAAAAGAGTGAAAGCGACAGACTAATTAGCTCTTTCCTGTGAGGGAGTTTATTTTCATATTTATTCCAGAGTGGCGGAGGGCAAATGCCTGCCCCCTCCCCCCCTCAGGACTCGGCCATACAAACAGATCATAATTACTAAGCAAATAGTGCTGATTGCTTTTTGATTGGCTAAATGCTCATACTGCAACATGCCTCATTCAATGGTATATGGGGACCTTAGGGACAAGGCACAGATACCAGATACCAGAGGGATACTGTAGAAATTCCTTTTGGTTCTGAAGTCACACAGTAGGTCCTTTAAAAAGTGCTGTTCCTGTTAGTTATTCCTGCAATACTAGCAAGCTCAAGTGATGAGAAATATGTGACCCCAGTCCACATGTTAATTATACACCAACTGAGAATGAATCATGTCGGGAATATGATTTGGTCTGAAAAGGAAAGAATGCTTTGTCTGATTTGTGTGCTGATTTATTGCTCTTTGAGTCACATGTATTCATGTCAAAATGAAGGATACAGTCAAGATTATAGAGATGCCTGCTGGAGCCCATTAATGGCTATTGCACTACACTGACTGGATGATTAACCAAGTTTTAGAATTGTTGGCAACAAAACACATTTATATCAGGTTATTTTTTTGCCATCAAGCCCTTTGAGTATGATCTGCAAGGATGGATTCATACCCATTGCCTTCTACATGGATGAGCTGGCCCTACTAGACACTACCACAGGTAAAAGTAGGAGGTGGTCATAATAATATGACTGAGTCTGTATTCTCTGGAGTATTTTTCCCTAAGATTGACCAATGAACATAACTTGTACCTAAAGGCTATTTCTGACTGGTTATTAAAGAAATTATTTTTAATGTATGTTAATGGAATTGTTTTCCCAGCATTCCAGGTTTATCACCATGAAATGGTAATGTACAGAGCAGCTGGTGTCCTAAATAAATGACTGCGTTAAGGATGGTCTGTTACTTTTGCAGTATGTTTAGTTGCATTTTATTTATAACTTTAGATTTAATGCAACAACAAACGGTGAAAATTATGGATATAAATAAAAACGACATAAACCAATAAAGCAGATGGTGGTAGTGGATGCTTATACATATAATACAGTTGTGCTCAGTTAAACACAAAGCTAAATAAAGCAAATTAATGAAGCAAAGGAAACTAAATGGGTGTTTATAAAGTGTTTACAGAGGCTAAGACTGCCATGTTGGTCTGCTCTGTTGGGGTAATGGCAGATCTGCAAATACCACCCTCTGCTGGTTAAGAAGTATGTTGGCATGATCCTGATTTTTTAATTCCCACAAAAGCATATTAAGCATACAATGAGGAGTGCTGTCGATGATCGCTCAGTTACCTATATAACAGCCTGTCACCTTTGTGAAACAGTGCTTTAAATGTTTTGCTGAAAATTGTGATTCAGCAGGCTCAAAAAACAAAACAAAACATTCACCAGTGGTCACCAGTGGTCATCCTAAACATCCGACATCTACTACTCTGCAGGTTTCACCTCTGACCCAAATCGAACAGGCCTTATTTGGCTAATCAAGGTCCTCTATGGGTAATAAGGAAATGGATAAGGCAGTGGATTTGGGTTGGAGCTAAAAGAAGGCAGGTCTCCAGGAGCAGATCTGATCTACACTGTAGATACCTTAAAGTGTGTTGGCCTATGTAATATATACATATTTTTGTTCACCAAAGAAAACATTTTAAGAATGTAACACTATCTGCCATAATACTAGAAAAACATAAATATCCTCGTTTTATAATTTCACTGAAATGTACTTTAAATAGTGTTCAATTATGTCAGACACAGAAATGTAAATAATGTTGGGGCTCCTGGGTGGCCTGAGCATTCACCCCATCAAAAGCACGACCGATGCCACAGCCATCTATGCCAGGAGCCCAAGAGAAGAAAACATGTGGCAACCCCCAACCCCCCTGAGCATGGCGGCACGGGGAAGCGGAAAAATCCCCAAAAATTCAAATTAAAAAGGACTGTTTTGTTTACCAAACTGAGACGCAGTGCTATAAACAGGAGAGGTTTGAGTTAGGTGAACTTCAGTGCATCACAAACGTCTGTGCAGTAAGTTGCCGTATCCTTCCAGACTTTTTCTACTGCGTAAGAGGTTTTTCATCTTTAAATTAATTGGCCATGCAAATGCAAGTTGTGCTCAGGATATTACACATAAATATGAGACGATTCATCATCATATTTCACATATTATAAACTTCACTCCAACAGATGTGCTGTTTCCAAAAGAATGAGCTCCTGTACATTGACTTCTTTATGTTAGCTCCTCCATCAACAGCACTAAAGGCAAACTTCCCCTCGCACAAACTTGGGCTGAATCTGCGAGGCAGTTGTGAGAACGTATTGTGCTGTTATTAGGTGGATGCTAATAATGTTGCATGTTACACTTGAATCACGCTTTGACCATTTCCTGTGTTGAAAGCAGTGAGTGATCTCTCCCCAAGGATAATTGCAGAGTATGTCTGAGCCTTTCTTCTGTGATTTCCTGTCCAATAAAACTACACTTCACTCTAGTCCATTTATCATTCCATCGCCACTGTGCTGTTTTCTAAATATAATCTAAGGTCTGCTAAAGCGGAGTTTCCCATGCCAACCACAATACAACTATCCCAGATACATCCACGGTTGCTTGATTATAGCATTTCCAGTGACCTTCAGCATGTACCAAAACAGACTACATCAGGCCTACCATTCCCCATTTATTTGCATGGTCTGATAAGAGTTAGATATGTAATGATGGTTGAGTGAGAGCTGAAGCGGCGAATCCACTGATGCAGGTTATAAATCTGCAGAGAACCCAGAAAACCTAACCCTCTAGAGCACACATGCCAGAGCTTTATCCTTCTGGGACTTTGAGCCACGGGTAGGTGTTTGACCATCATTCTGCACTATGAGGCTTTGGTGTTGACGTTGCATTTATCATGTATTAGGAGAAGATGGGATTGTCATTTGGCCAGATGGCCTTTACACTGTGTAAACATTTCCTGACAAACCAGGCCTGCCTGGATCATCATGACGTTTTCTGGATAATTGATGTAGCAGCGACTGATGCCTGTGGGAAACCAAGTATTACATTTTCATAATGTTGCACCTTCTCTGAACCATCAGGGCACATGGGGTGCCTTCAGACAATGCCTTTCCACGCTCTCTCAAGCGCAGTTCCTGTCAGAGTTACCTATGGAGCAATGTGCAGCGACTGAGAAACGATCCTCTAGCCTGCGTAATGCGCTTCATGATTTTAACCACATGTTTAAGTTGTAAAACCAGCAACTACACAAAAGCAGCATACACAATCCACAGCTGACGAGTGAGTGCTGAGAATGACTTCTCTCAGGTCACTAACATACAGTCGTCTGGGCAAATGTTTGGGCACTCTTGGTCAAACTGTATGTGTTGTAGATTGTATTGTAAATTATATGTATTGTACGTATTGTATATTCTATACAAATATGTATATCCGTGCTTTAAAGAGAATGACAGAAGACCTGAAGGGATATGGTTTGGCATGTGTTTCCTTTTGTTCTGTTTTAAATTTACTAACATTATTTTTTGAGATTACAGTTGTTAGGTTGAGGCAGTGGCTTAAATATCACAGGATTTCATTGAAACACTACTTGTTTTATCGTAATAATGATATAAATAGCATATTACATTAGCATTAGCTAATATTACATTAGCATAGTTACACTTGCACATATAGACTGACCTACTGTTATCTTTTATTCACACTGTATATCTGTAGTGTATGTATATACATATATAATACATATAATATGTACATATATATATTATTATAATACATATAATAATAATATTCTATGCCCTGTATATACCCTGCATCTCTCATCTACCTCAGCCTTACCACAGTGCTATATGGGAATGTGTCCATCTGCATATATCATAGTTTTTATTCATAACTTTTATTCATAACTGTAAATTAGTATAAAAAGAGATTTTAGTGCTTAGTACTGTATATATTTATTGTCTAATTTATATGTAAGGGACTACGCAAGTTTTTCACTCACCTTCACACCTGTGAAAATGTGATGTGACAATAAAAGTGATTTGATTTGATTTAAATAACTCAAGATCTCAAGAACAGCTTGGAAAATAACTTTTTACAGAGAGTAAATGTCATACTACAAGTCTTGTCTGTGTCTTGTGTCTTGTTTTCTATCATAAAATCAAGAAAATTTGTATGTTGGCTGGAGATGTTCAAACATTTGATGCTCAGAATATCTAGTTCTGGCTGTTTTTGACCACGCAGGGCTTATCAAAAAAAAAAAAAAAAAAAAGTACGTCCTCCCAGAGTGTGGTCGTCTGGTTACATCTTCTATACGGAATTGTTGTAGATTATTAGTGCCTACCGTCCAACATAAGAAGATGAAGGTGTAGCGCTGCCCCAACAGTGTATTCTAATCTCGCATCAGTCTTGTTGAAGGTTCTGGTCCCAGTTAAATAATTTAAGGACAGGTAGCCAGTAACAGGAAAAGTAAAAGAGTAAAAGCAACAAAGGTTTACTCGCCTGGCAAGCAATCATTATCACTCCCTTGGGCTGCAAAGAAAAGAAGTGATACAAGCATAAGCAAAACAGAAGTTAACACTGATGAAACTCACAGCGTTTATTTCAGACTGGTAAGGAGTGAAGAGGGAGATGGAGGAACAGTGCATTTCCTTGTTTCTTATGATAGGGATGGACAGCACAACTTTATGGTGATATGTCGACCCCTGTTGTTTGGAGTTGACTTTGACAGTTCTGTATTGGTACTCTTTCAATTTGATCACCTTTAAAGCATTGTCATCGGGTTACTCATTCATTAGGCATCGGAGATATACAACTGCGCCTTGCTTACTGCACATACCAGTGACAAACCAATGGGCCAAAATGACTTGAAATATTATTTTATGGATGTTAAGTTATCTTATGGCAATGGTGGTCGTTAGAAAGAAGCGGGTAGGGTAGAAATGGCATTTCTTGGAAAGACTTTGATCTTTAATCTTTGATAAGAATAATAATCATAAATGACCTTAAATATATTATAGTCTCCTCTAGAATTCATCATGTCTGGGTTTTGTTTATGTCGAAAGAGTAAACTCTTCTTAACCTCCTCATATTCTTCTCTGCTGGATATCTCAACATGGAAGATAACCTTACCTCTTGCGGATGCTTTATCGTTGTGGGAAACGTGTATTATGGATGCCCTTAATTTTGCTCCAGTTGATTCACATGCTCATTTTTGACATGCCTGAGATGATTGCCTGGCCCTCAAAACAGCTCCACGGGTCTTATCATGTTCCTCTCCCAGCATTCATAACGCAGCTTCCCGTGGTGGATTAATTCAAACCATGTTTTGTGTGATGGTACAGGGCGGACCTGGCTCCGGGATTTCACTAAGCCATATTTCTCTCTTGGTTCAGGGAGATAATGGTGTGTGTGGAGCTGGTGCGTCTGCTGCTTGCCATTGGCCATGAACGGAAGCGAAAGAGTCCAGGTACACGCTGGAGAGGAATCAAAAAGAAAAACAGCGTCTCAGTTCAGATCTGCTCAATGCAGACGGCCGCTGTTTCTGAGACATGTTTTGAGTTAAGTCCTAGACATAATATTGGAGGATAAAATGCTTAGAAATAGCCTAGCAGGAACTGTTTAAGGAGAAATGAAAGACATTCAATAGGTGAATGTCTGGAATGCTCTGGAGTGCTGATTCCTTTGGACAACCCTAATGCTGGACAGGGAAAGGAATTCCAACTTCTTTACAGGAAATCTCTTTCAAACAGGGAGTCCAAATTAAACTACAGCTACATTTAAATGCATTTAAGAATCAGTATCAGGGGATTTTGACTGTTAAATTGAGAATAGCTACTTTTATTTGAGAGCTACTTGGAGAACTTAACAAAATTGCACCCTTGTGTTTAAAGGTTTATGGGCAGCCTTCAAAACATTACACTGAGGAGATTTCTGACCAGCTACTCACTCGCCTAAGAGTCTTAGGTTTCATGGAAATGTACTTTCCAGCCTGACAATCTTTTCTGACGGCCTTGGGTTTCCTCCGTTCACCTTCAAATCCTCTCTCAGTGGTGGTCACGTATAATGAAATTATGCAGCACTTTGTCCTTTGTTGAAAAGAGCAATGTCAGTAGACTTAATGGTGTCAGGTTCCTCCGGTGGGCAGAAGGGTGGAATGACTCGTCTATATGCCATGATGGGCCCAAGCTGCTGTATCCACCAGATTGGTAGCCCAGGCTTTGTGTGACTAGGCTAACCTCCGTTTGTCATTCTCTGTCCTCAGTCTGACTCTGAGTAATACCACCACGGAGATGGAAGCCACTGAAGGAAGAAGGCCAGCACCCGCTCGAGACCTCCCAGCTTTGGCCTTCTGCTCGTTCTTCTGCTTTTCTCTCCTCACCTACTTCATCATCCAGGCCCTCAAAGGGAGGGAGATTTCAGTGGCCAGATTCGCGACCCAGTCCTGACCCTTCTGTGGTCCAAGCTGGGCTTTCAAGGTTTAGTGAGAAAAATGCAGAAGTCAGTGCAGCTCTGACTAGAAGTTCTGAAAGAGGAAGCATCAAACCAGCTAGCAGACCTGTTTCACTGTCCTTTTTTATACTTTCATACTTTATATTGTATCTTTGTCTTTATCTGTATAACTCTATATTGTGCTTCTCTTGTTTCTTCTGTGTACTTTGTATATCTACTACTGGATGCCTTGAATTTCCCTCTGGGATCAATAAAGTATCTATCTATCTATCTATCTATCTATCTATCTATCTATCTATCTATCTATCTATCTATCTATCTATCTATCTATCTTTAACTTTTTACTGGTTATTTCTAACTAGAATTTCACTGAAATATGCAGAGACGTATTGTCTATAAACAAGGACATTTTTGATCCAGGCTGCATTTGTGTTTATAACGAGGGGAAGAGATAATGTATCGTGATTTGAATTTCATGAAGGTAACTGGGCCTATCGTCTTGTTTGTCAGAAAGAAAACCTACTATTTTAAAATATTATCCATTAATTATACCAGGTGCATTCAGTACAGTAATGCTTATGTCCCTGGTGTATTTGAGTAGTTTGCTAGCACTATTCGGATGAGAATTTCTGACTATATTTTTGTTGGTCAGTAAAAAAAAAGTACATTTTGGAGTATTATCCATTACTAACTGATATTAGGACCGATGGTAAAACCTTGACAAGGTCATTAAAGTTCAGTTCAGTTCAGTTCATAAATGTCAGCCAGTCAAATCATAAGGGGAAAAAAGCACTTGCACAATAAAGCTAAATTCCCTGTTGAATTTGCTAGCACTGTCTGCATGAACATTTTTCTGGCTATAGTCTTTTTTAGTGGTAGGAAAACTTTCCCTTTCTGAGTATTATCAATTATGTAGTATCAGTGGTGATACTATAATAAGTCAGTCCAGTTCAGGCCACAAATCAAAACATCACTTGTACAATAATGCTAATATCCCTGTTGGATTATATTTGCATGGATATTTTGTGAATATTTTCCATATTCTTGTTTGACTGTAAAAATATTTAATATGTTTAATATGTCATCCATAACTTACTATCAGTGGTGAAACCTTGACTATGACAGGAGTTCAGCTCAGGCCATAAATGTCAAAATATGTCAAAACAAAGAAATACCGACCTGTGCTATAATGCTAATGTCCCAGGTGGATTTTAGCAGTTTGCTAGCACTATTTGCATGAAGATTTTTGCCTGTTCCTCATTAGACATTTGAACCTCTTAAAAGACATTTCATATTTTACCTGAAACTTGACAGAAATACAAATTAGTATATATTTCACCTCGTGGCAGGATCACAGTGGCTCTTTCAGTAGAGAGGCTTAATATAGAGCTGCTGCTCTGTTTTCCATTTCTAGGAACACGCTGATTAAGCTGCCTCTCATATTCAGTCCAATGACGTATCTAGACCTTTCAGAAAGTCCACAGAGGTGTTTCTCACAGCACTGGCCCCACCAACAGATGATTCCTCATCATTTCATAGTTATGCTAGTGGTTCATTTGACACATTCCTCCTTTACTTCAGCTCTTCTAGGCTTGACCAACAGGAGATTTGTTCAGTCATATCTGCCTAGATACAGTGGAGAAAAAACATTCTGCCAGCTGTTGTAAAGGGAGCCGTGACTGTTAGGACGTTTATGTTTTAAAACAGTGTGCATCTCCAATACTATTCCAATATGACATCATATATAAATCAAACGAGAAAACAAAATTCTTCCACTAGCACTCCACCTTCCTCACACTGTGATGCTGTCGCAGCTGTCCTAAGCAATAACACAAATCAAAAAAATGTATGTATCACAGACCTAAAAAGTATTTCTCTTGATTAATGATGTTCTAGCTAACGCTGGAAAGGCTAAATGACATAGCAGAGTGAAATGAGATATTCAGCTCACTGTTCCTCGCTCAGTGGACGAAAGAGAGAGAGCATCAACCATTTGATGCAACAACAAAAGTGACAGCCTACTAGTGATGACTATGTGACTATGTTTTTTTTTTAAATAATTTAATTAAAATAATTAAACGTATTTTGAACCTTAATGCTACATATTTTAATATTGCACAGGAACTTAACATTAAAGCTTAATTGTCTTGATAGCCAATGGGCTTCTGTAGGAATTTAACTCAACTTTTGTTTCCATTCAAAACAAGACAAAACAAGACTGAAGTTTAAGCATTACTCCACTAAATTAAATTTAGCTAAGAATTACAGACACGTATTTCTTTAGGTATTTCCTTACACGTAAGTCTTTAGGTCTTCTTAGAAAATGTTAAAAGTGTAAACTGAACTCAATGCAGAATGCCAGTTAATGTATACACATGGGTAACTAGCTGTATACTTTTATTCTACAGTAATACAAGATATAGGTGATTCTATCTACAGCACCAGTCTGGATGCTCTGTATCACCCACACTGATGTCTGCCGGTAGACATGGCTGTAGAACATTCCTTGTAGAAGCAGCAGTTTTCTACGTTGCCTTACAAAAGGAGAAAGCTGCTGCTTCTACAAGGCAAGACACTGTAGGTGAATAGAGGACCTTAGTAACAAAGTAGTTTCTGTATTGTAAATTTAGCAGAACTCACATTTAGATGAGCAAAGTGGAAAGTTATCTACTATACATATATTTGCATATTTTTTGAAAACAGAAATCTAGCCTTCAGATGATTCGTTCATCATCTATACTGCTTACCCTCCTGGGTCCAGTGGTGCTGGAAACATCCTGAACTGGCCACCAGATCAGAAGACCACCACACAGATATACACATCCACAAACACCCATGAATGGTGTAAAACAGTTTATTGATGGTTATTAATAAGATCATAAACACTTTAAAACCCCACATCCTTTAATACTGTAAAAGCTCAGATTTTGATGTTTCCCTCATCGTACTTTGTCTTTTCCAGGGCATTAACCCTGTTAGCGTCAATACTGTCATATTCATTCTATGGTGGAGCTCACATATGCCATTTATTAATGTGTTATAACTGCTTATTAATGTTTATAATGTCATTTATAAAGTGTTTATAACCTAAATAATTACCATTAATCACCTAATTATGAATTTATTAATTCTTTATGAAGGCAGCCTTATTCTAAAATAGTACCTTTGACTTAAGATAATTTTTGGAAATTAGAGGTCAGATTATTGGTTCTGAATGTGGAGAAAATGATTACTGTTATTAACTATGGGAAAGTATATAATATATATATATATATATATATATATATATATACACAAATCTGAAAACTGATTAATAAATGCACAGCCTTAAACTAAACACTTTACTCCAGTTTCTTTATGTAAAGGTTGACTTTTAATCACCATGATCAGAAGTATCATTTGCTCAGATCAGCTCATCCATTCCTAACCATGAGCAGCTCCACCAGCATGAAAAGCTGCAGTCATTCGAGGAGCTGGCATCGTTTACAACTTATCCATTTGAGGCCTTGTTGCATTGCCAGTGCCATGAGTAATAAAGCCAGGGTTTACATGGCTTCTCTGATGTCTCTGTAACAGTTTCCATTCAGTTCCCCACTGGAGTACATTAAACCCCTCTGTGCAGCACTAATAATCTCGTTGAGCGTGCGCTGCCGTTTAACTCTTCATATCAGGTATATTTCATGTGTGCTTTATATGCGCCTATGCAGGCTGCTGTTTGTCCTCTGTAATTTGTGCAGTTCATCTTCCATTTAAGTGAGTCAGCCTCGGCCTCTTGAACCACTGTCTCTCTCGGAGCCAGAAATAATCTTCTGCTTCTTTTCATTACCTGTGTCTTAATGAGCCCAGTGATCTCCTGCTAACCTCAAAAAGGGAGTGCAGAAATGGCGCCGCCACCATCTGTTCTAAAAGCAGATACCTTTTTTTTTAACTGTATGAGCTCAGTACGGGGTTTTCAACATATGTGGCTTATAGAGTGGCGCTTCGGTTATTTCTGGACGGAGCTGTGTCCATTTGAACTTCATATTCCTCTGTCATTACATCTTCGGAGCAGCCTCAAGCCTGCTGTAGGTGTTCTACTGTGCGGGTTTGCCCTTTATAGCGCTCGGAAAATGCAGCGGGTGGTTGGAGAGAATCATTACTTCTTGTCCAGTCTGTTGTAGCAGATTAAGATGGGCTCAGAGGTTCAATGGTGGGTGTGAGAGTTACAGCAGCTTTAACTTCGTCTTTCTGTCTGCCTTGCCCACTAAAGCCCAATGAATAATGGATGCTATATTTGCTTTTCAATTTTTACTGCCATCAATATCTGACTTGGTGCTGACCTTGAGCAGCACAGGCGCATATTAACTAAATCCCAGATTAAAAGCTGCTCAGAGCAGACACAAGGCTTCTCGAAGCCTCCTTGTACTGGATTACATAAAGATAATGAAGGTAATTGAATAATACAGGATCAAGGCTCATTTGGAAATAAGTACTGATTCGTGGGCAAAATGCTGCAGGTTATTTTGAGACAGCACTTTCTAGTTCAGATTCGGAGAGTCTATACCAGCTCTGCAACTACTAACAGTTTGTAATATTGTGCAATATTAATATTGATGGGTTACACAGTATAGATTTAAATAATATTAGTCAGATGCCAATGTACACTCATTATTAAAAGAATAGTTGGACAAATAGCTGCAACCAGAAAGAATCAACCAAGAGGAATGAAACTTGGTGGATAGGTCTGACATTGTGAGATATGATAATGGTTTAAGTTTCACACTCGGCCAAGCTTTTAATCTAAGCAAGGACGGGCCTTATCACTGTACCTGACTGACTCAACAGCCACGATTGTGAATATTCAGCGAGCAGTGATGCCATCCATCTTGTGCAAGCACAATTGGCAGACTGCTGCAAGATGCAGGACTACGTGCATGCCAACCATTACGAGCACTGCCCTTAACGCCACTTCACTGCGCCCAAAGACTGCAATGGTATCGTTCCAGAATGTCATGGCAGCAGGTCATCTTCAGTGATGAGTCCTGCTTTTTTCTCGATGGAGACAACCAACAAATTCGAGGCACCGGGGTCAGCGGCAAGATGAACGTTTTTTCCAAAATGGACTTTGGAAAATGGAAATTGTTAATTTCTTGTTTTCATTTAAATATCCATCCAGTATATCCTGTTCTCTGGAAGTGGCTTCGTTCCACAGTAGATATTATTACAGTCATAGCGGTCTCACATGAAGCAGAATCAGACCCCTTTTCCAAAAATATAGTCTTCTCGGTGCTGATGAACAGGCCTCGCAGCATGTGGTCCTGCCATTTTAGCCCAGCTCAGGCCTCATTGAAAACCATGTGCTTCTCTGTGCTGACCTGTGGAATGTGCTTTCTGCAATCTCTCTCTTCTTCATTTGGCAGAAAGACACGCTGGCCTCCAGCAGCCAGCCGGTAAAGAGCAAAGTCTCGGATCCGGGGGCTTTAAGACCTGCCAAACACCCTGTCACTTAGCCCAACACTCCATGTCTCTTTTGGCTCTATATCTTTTAATGTATTTACCTCCCACTCACTCAACCACCCGCATCAGTCCGAATTCCTTGTTTATTTATCATAGAGCCCTTTTTCTCCTGAACCCACATCTATAGGTCCCGACAGTCTGTAAGACCTCATGCTTCACCTCCTTCACCGAGCTGCACGTGGCATGGAGAGAAATATTGGGGCCAAAGCAATTGGCTGCCTGAAGTCAAGGCCTGCCGCACTTCATCTGTTATGTACAAATCCAACAAGTCAGGGGATATATCATTCTGAAGCCTTATGAAGTAAGTGTAGCTCAGGAAAGATTAGAAAGTGTTCTTGATCATATGCTACAGTAACACTGTTAAAAATAGGCCTCGGTTGCTGCAATGTTTAAGTAAAAGAATGAGTAACTAGACGGAAACTAAGTGGAAACTGTTGCTGGGATATAATTGCAAATATTTATCTTTCTTATTTGCCATTTCAGATCATTTCCATGCCCTTTCCAAGAAGAGCATGTTGTTTCTTTAGCAGTGGGTGCTCATGCTATTTGTCTCGTTGAGTCAAAGTGCAAGGTTTGTGGTGGGTTGAGAGTCAAAAAGACAAAACGATATGCAAATACAGAAGGTTTCAAAAATATTTGTGTTATATTTCAATGCTGAAAGGAGCGGTGGGTGAGATTTAGGTGGATCTATTTGCAGAAATGGAATATAGTCTATGTACTACACTTTTTCATTAGTGTATAATTAATTAACTGTAATAAAAAATAATGTTAATAATAAAAATGATGTTTTTGTTGCCTTAAAATAAGCCGGTGATATTTACATAGCAGGGGGGGCATCCTCCAACTGAGGCTACCATATAGAGCTGTAATGTTTCTACAGTAGCCCTGATGGGAGAAACCACACACTGGTTACAGAGAGGACCTTTTTACATTCTGGAACTTAGCTTTAACTTCTTGTTCACCTGCTTCCTACTTACATTCTCTTATTTTACCTTAAATATTACAGCTATTATCTTTTGTTGGTATCATCCTTCACAGATGAAGCATGCCTCCCAGAAGAGTTCCAAACCGATTTGAGCAGTTGAAAAAGTGGGAGGGGGCAATATTTATTTATTGAGCACATACAGCAGTCGTGTCTCTCAGTATGGTGTGGTGCCGCCATGTTTGCTAATGCAACATTCCAGACATCTCAGCATGGAGCTGTAGAGGTTCCTAATAGTCTCCTGTGATAACCCATCCCATGCAGCTTGACTATCCTCATACAGTTCCTGCAGATTTTGTTGTGGGGGTGGAGGCGGAATGACACCAGTCTTTCTGGACGCGTGACACATGACAACAAACTGTTCCTCTTGGTGCTGACCATGGAGCCTCCACACGGTCGTCTCCACCAAGACAAAAGCGTGACTTATCACTGAAGATGACTCGCTGCCATTTTGATTCATTCCATGACTGGCAGGACACCATTGAGCCTGACATGGCATTAAGGACTGTTGCCGTAACGTCTGCGTGCATGTACTCTTGCGTCATGCCAATGGTGTTGGCACTAACAGGATGACTCATGGAGGGTATCACTGCTTGCTGAATGTCGACAGGTGTGGGTGGTTGATTCCTGATATATATTTTGTTCTGACAGTAATGATTAGTAGTATTAGAAATACTCTTGTTTGTCTGTTGGGCTGGGTTAGGGTAACTTAGGGTAACTCAATAAGCAGTGCTTATAGAGTTTGTCAGCTGCTCATATTGTTTGTGTTTGAATTAATATACGGCTAAATTATAAATGCACTTAGTGAAAAGGGGGCCCACTGACCCCACAGTTAGACTACAACTAGCCATTTTGTCTTCTACTCAGGTGAATCTGTTCTTCAGTTCACTCTCAGCATGATTACTGTGTTTCTATTTGTCAATAAATATTGGCATCTGAAAGCAGCAAATAGGAGCTGATCACAGGTTTTAGGTGTTTAGCTTTTAGCATCAGTCATTAGTCATTTTTTGTCCCACAATGTTTCAATATACATTTGAGAACAGTGTGAATCAGGGAGAACATTCTAGAACCACACGAACTGGGAGAAAATTACAGAAGACTGTAAATGAGAAAAAACATTAGAGAACTACATGAACATTTGAGAACAATGAAAATAAGGGAGAACATTCTAGAACTGCAAGAATAGGGAAAAACTAGAACATTCTAGAACAGTGTTAATAGAGGGAATGTTCTAGAACTCTGCAGATGAAAGAGAACATTGCAGAACGGTATGATTTTTACATAGATGTTTTACTTTTAGCCCAATTCAGTTTATTTCCATTTTCTAAGTATCTATTTTTCAGTTTAGCCATTTTTATTTCTAATAACTATTAGAAGGGAAAAAAGCCTGTTTTTTACAACTCAGCTCTAGCTCGTTGGCTAAACTTGGTCAATAGTCTAGTTAAACATCTACTACTTTCTTTCTTTTATTTTCTTTTGTTCACTAAAAAAACATTTCTAGTAGTGTTTATAAGAATTTTGCCAATGTGAACTTACACTGAAGCTAACATAAGTGTTTAATCCATTAGAGCTTTCTTTGTGATGAAAATGCCAAATTTAGTCAAATCAACTGCAGAACAATACTCTTTTTTGGGGGTAAGAAAAAACCTAGTGGCTAAAAGCAATAGCTGAATACTCACAGCTACTGGCGTACCATGGCATGTTGTCATGTATTGCTTCCCTTGACATGAAGAACAGTGTCACTGTCCTCTGAATTTTGCCTTTCAACATGGTGGATTGTCATGCCACAGGTACCCATTAGAAGATGACAATAAAAGAATGGACATGGTTGGCAGCACTAATCCAACTGTCTGGTATGAACTGCCCCCTAGTGTGTCAAGAAAACATTACCCACACCATTACACCACCTCCACCAGCCCAGACTGCTCACACAAGGCAGGTGGGGTCCATGGATTCATAGGTTTTGGTAAACCTTGGGTGAGTCCACTACAGTCTCAGCTTCTGTTCTTAGCTAACAGAAGGAGCTCAGTGTAGTCTGCTGTTGAAGTCCAAGTTTTATGTGTTGTGCTTGAAATGCTTTTCTGTTGACCACAATTGCAAAAAGCTCAAACCAGTCTTCCCATTCTCCGCTGACCTCTCTCATCAACTAGGCTGTTGCCCACTGGATGTTTTTTTTTTTTTGGTGCTCTATTCTGAGTAAACTTTAGATGCTAAAGTTTTGTGTGTTAAAATCTCAGGGGCTCAGCAGTTATAGAAATATTTAAACCGGCCCAGTAAGCACCAACAATCATACCACAGTCGAAATCACTGAGATCACATTTTTCCCCCCTTATTTTGATGGTTGATGTGAACATTGCTCGAAGCTGCTAGTGTGCAGGATTTGATGCACTGCACTGCTGATTAGGTCATTGCATGAATGAATATTTGTGGAGGTCCCCTTAATAAAGTATTTGGCGAGTGTTCACCAATCAGCCATAAGATTAAAACCACCTCCTTGGATCTACACTCATTGTACATTTTATCAGCTCCACTTAGGTGCTTCACCTTCACCACATAGTGCACTTTGTAGTTCTACAATTACAGACTGTAGTCCATCTGTTTCTCATCATACTTTGTGAACCCCTATTATTCTGTTGGTCAGTAGTCAGGACCCCCACAAGACCCCCACAGAGCAGATATTATGTGGACCAGACACAGCAGTGCTGCTGGAGCATTTAAACACTGTGTCCACTCACTGTCCACTCTATTACACACGCCTACCTTGCTGGTCCACCCTGTAGATGTAAAGTCAGAGACGACAGCTCGTCTGCTGCTGTACAGTTTGTGTTGGTCATGCTTTGGTCCTTCATCAATGGTCACAGGACACTGCCCACAGGATGCTGTTGTGTGGATAGTTTTGGTTGGTGGACTATTCTCAGTCCAGCAGTGACACTGAGGTGTTTAAACACTCCAGCAACACTGCTGGGTCTGATCCACTCACACCAGCACAACACACACTAACACACCTGCAGTGCTGAAAATCACCCACACCCAAAAAAACTTGATCTGTGGTGGTCCTGTTGGGGTCTAGATCACTAAACAACCGGGTAAGGAATAAGATGGACTACAGTATGTAATTGTAGAGCTACAAGGTGCTCCTATATGGTAAGTGAAGCTGAAAAAATGTACAGGGGTTGGACAATGAAACTGAAACACTTGTCATTTTAGTGTGGGAGGTCTCATGGCTAAATTGGACGAGCCTGGTGGCCAGTCTTCATTATTTGCACATTGCACCAGTAAGAGCAGAGTGTGAAGGTTCAGTTAGCAGGTAAGAGCACAGTTCTGCTCAAAATACTGCAATGCACACAACATTATGGGTGACATACCAGAGTTCAAAAGAGGACAGATTGTTGGTGCACGTCTTGCTGGCCCATCTGTGACCAAGACAGCAAGTCTTTGTGATGTATCAAGAGCCACGGTATCCAGGGTAATGTCAGCATACCACCAAGAAGGTCGAACCTCCACCAGCATCACGTAGTGACCTGGCCACTATCCTGCAAGAAGAATGGCTTAAAATCCCTCTGACCACTGTGCAGGACTCGTATATGTCATTCCCAAGACGAACTGACGCTGTATTGGCCGCAAAAGGAGGCCCTACACCATACTAATAAATGATTGTGGTCTAAAACCAGGTGTTTCAGTTTCATTGTCCAACCCCTGTACAATGGCTGTAGAAACATGGAAGTGGTTTTAATGTTATGGCTGATGGGTTTATGTGTTCTATTCATATTTGAATGAGTTTGAGAGTCGTTTGGTTACTGTCGTTTGGTCACAGATACTAATGCTCTTCTTCCATTTCCACAATAAGAGGGTCTATTATAAATGAATTCGGTGATTGGTTAGGTTTGGGGGTGTTAAGGATGAGGTCAGCTTATCAGGTTACAATGCAGGCCACGACCTGGTGGTTGAATCTTTCACAAGTTTCTCAAATCATATGCAGATGTAGCAGATATAAAGATATATTAACCCTGCCAAGTTCGTTCCAGTCTTTTTAATATCTTAGGGCTCCAAACTGTGATGTGCAGGGTGTGTATGTCCCTGCATGTGTTTGTGTATGAAGCTAATTTATGACCCCCTGCAGCTGTGTAAATACCAGTGTTTAGAAACATTCCTCCGTGCAGACGAAGGCTTGCATTATAATAGCGGGCCATCAGCATATCATTCATCTGAGAATAAAATATGCAACAAGTTTACATTTGTTTTGCATCCATTTATCTCTTATGTCGTTATGCTGCCTAGAGTAGCGTGACATATTAACATAACAAAATGCTGGTAATCTAAGGACAATACATTTTTATTGTTTGCTCGTGGAGGATCCTGAGGGAGGCGACATGGGGTGCATAACTGAATAAGATCAACATAGACAAGCAGGGATGATACACTATCCCTTGATAGATAGCATAATAGAACCGTGCCATTGTCTTGACTTATTAGTGTTTGACTATGAAATACTAAAAGATGGTGGGCCCTCTTCCATCATTCCAAGCCTTCCTCGGTTTACTTTCAGTTATTAGCAAAAAGGCAGCCCAAGCAGAAAGGTCAAAGCTGTTTTTGAAGATGTTGACAGAATTGAACATTTCTGTCAGACTGTTTGGACTTCAAAACATCCCTGGGTGTGAATTGCTCTGCCATTACTCGGAGCAAGTTCACAGGTTTTCCGTAAGTTCACAGCTGCCGTCTCCTAAACTGCTCTAATCAGGGCCGCCGCCTCAGGCCTTCTCTCTCTCTCATTAGTCAGGATGACCTCTGTGATGTCACATGTGTGCTGGGTGACAGAGGGAACTCATCAGGCCAAGCACATCAAAGTTTATTTACCCACACAGCCTCAGTGTGGCTTCACTTTACCGACAGAGTGCTCTCATTTCTCTAGCAGTGCATAATCTGCTGGTTACATTATTCATGCACATGATGTGCTGTGGTAATATGTGTAGGCGTTTGACATGACTAAGCCGTGCACGGGTTCGCCCATGGGCTTCATTATGTGTGAACTGTATGACAATGGAGTTAACATGACGTGAGTCAGAAAGCAGAAAGTTTACTTTGATGGGCTAGGCCAGGGGTTCTGGCCAGGGGTTCTCATGGCCAGCACAACCAACCATAAAAGCGTTCGAGGCCAACCAGAAGATTTACCAGGGAATTTCACAGATTTTGAAAGATGCTGCATGAGCAAATGGTTAGGATGTAAACAATGGGTAGGGGGGGTTTTCTTAAAACTGCCCTTGAAAAAAGACCACATTAGATTCATGACATGTTCCTAAACCACAGAACTGTCTGAGGTGTTCTCTTGAGTGTGCCTAGATTCTGTTCTTATCTAAGAACAAATCCCAAATAATTTTTTTTTCTGAGGATGGTTGGTGAACGAGCACCATTGTCATTCAGAGTGGTTTGATTTGCAATGCTCCACTGTTAAGAAACTTACCTAGAACAAATTGATCACGATGGTCGTAATTGGAACCAGATTACTATTACATAAGATGGATATGATTCCCGATACCAGAGACATTATGATGGTATTGAGAAAAGATTTTAATGTTAAATGCCTTTTTAACCCATACAGTAGCTATACGGTACAGTCATTTTTACATTCACCACCATGCAATTTTAATACATACAGTAACCTGTGTAGATTACTTGTTGTTTTGGAAAACAAACAAACAAACAAGCAAAAAGAGTTTGGGACAAGTTTCTTCACACTAAGCCACTTCACATCAAACCACTCTGAATCTTTTGCATCTTAGTACTATATAATATAGCCAAATTTATTTCCTAATCAGCTAATCAGTCATTTCAAAGCCAAGATAACATAATGAGCACCAAGAATGTCCTGAACACGTTTAGGTCATTTACCCGTGATGGATGAACACTGCCACCCGACCAAAAAGAAAAACATGGGCTTACATCAAACACACTGAATAACCATGTCTAGCTATCTGTGGTGGATCCTGTACTATGCCAGACCAATTACTGAGCTCCACCTAAATATGTAGGTATATTTGATGGTTAATTTTACAAATACTTATCACATCAGTAAAATTGGTCGTAATTTAAATGCTTGTTTTGGTTGAATATCATGGTATAAAGTGGTTTCCAAAATAAAATAAGTATGACATCTAGCAATACCACCACAGCCCACTGGGGGGCAACGTCCCATTATACTTTTGGTAAAATAAAAGCTTTTAATAGAAAGAAAGAAAGAAAGAAAGAAAGAAAGTCTTTATAACATTAAAAAAGTGGGAAGAAAACTCTATACCAGCTTTCCTGGTTCTATATGAGGCTGTAAATATTAATATATAACACATCATAACATCATATTTTGTAAACTCTTGATTCTTGATTCTCCGTTTATGTGTGAGGACTTGTGGCACACAGATGATTTGTTTTTAAACTCTTGACTGTTAGACAGCAGTGCTGTAATCTATCCTCAGCTTGTAGACTCTTCCACTCTGATGTAAACGCTGCCAATGTTAGCATTACATACGGTGGTGTGTTTTGTATATGACAGTTTTTCAAAAATTTGATTTAAAAAGCCACAATGTACAGCATTGCTTACACAACCACAATATATTGAAATATTTTGAATTATAACCCCAGTATAATGATACGTATCACATTGCCAGGTTCTTGCCAATATATATCCCCAGTGCAGTAAGACCTGCCAAATTATGAATGCATTCTAAGCAATGCTTTAATTGGCTTAAATAAACTTTCCTTACTTACAGCTCACAAATACAATTCAAAGCTTATTGCATTTAGTTGATATGTGGATCAACACAAACTTACATCTACAATGACAAGTATATTAAACCTGTCACATGATATAAAGCTTAAAATGGCATCGTTATGATGTTAATCCATTCCATGTGGTAAATTATTAATAATTACTGGCCTGCCCTGGACAGTGCACTGCCCACTCCAGAGTCCAGATCTCAATGAATGTGTTTGGAAATTCGTGGATTATGAGAAGGAGAACAGTAATCAATTTTCTGTTGGATTGAATGTTGGAAAACTGTGAAAAATATCCCAGCAGGTTTCTGAATTCCAGTCTCCTGAAAAGCTGGAAGATGAAATAAAGGCAAAGCGTGAAAAACATTAAATAATGAAAAATGATATTACATGCAGTTGTTGAGGCTTCCATGGAATTTTCTGTTACCTATATGTTTCCTGTTTCCTCATTTTTTATTTTTTTTTTGCTGATGCTAAGAAATGAATACCGTGTGCTTAATGTCAGTTCTCATTGTAGATCCAGTAAATTAAAAATGGTCTCTGGCTAAAGCACAGTATGCATTCCACGTCACTTTAAACCACCTTTAACGATTCATTCTTCATGAAATCCTGCCGTAGATGGCAGCTGGTGTTTTCACATGGGCTAAACAATGACATGATTTGATACAGCAGCGATGATTTGTAGCTTTGTCATTGAAAGGCCAAGTTCTCATCATGACGTTATGAGTAAATGAATATGAACCATCACACTGTGACAAACAATCTCAAAAAGCAGCTGCTTGTTTTTGTATATGAATTTCGATATTTTCATCAAGAAATGTGCTGTACTCCGGTGAACCTCTGTGGTTCTCAGCACATGCTAGGCCGGTATTACTCAAACACTGTGCCACAGACTCCAGACCACAGATATTCATTTTTCCCCCTCACCAGTCTTCTCTCTGCGGCTTCTCATTTTCATGTGTGGGCCTCTCCTAAGTCAGACGTGCCCACTGCTGCTGTCAGATCTGTTGGTATATGGGTGTGGAATATAGCCAAAGATGAGGATTATTACAGAGTTCAAAAGACCAGTGAGGTGTAACTCCAACACAAACTGTCCTTTTCCTTATAGAGCATTAATCAGTGGTGTGTTTTCTCATTTACCATGTCTCATTAAGGTTACAGATCGATTAGCGATCGCCAACATTGTTTTCCTTTCCAGAGCTCCACATTGACTCACTGAGTGGCAGGCCAGGCCTTATTGGCAGCAAACAAGATGAAAATGTTGTATAACACTGTGTTCACTCCGTTCTCATTACATCTAATGTGCGTATGGCTTACATCATGCCTTTCCAGTCCAGAAGAATTAGGTTAGCTTTGACGCAAAACACCCATGTCTTTGCCGAATGAGTGCTCGGTGTGGTTTCTCTGTTGGCAGACTCCGTACAGACTGCTTGGTCAGCCTTACCCACCTGACTGTGGCCTGTAGCCGCAATAGGAAGAACATTTTGGCCTAATTTCTGGAAAGCTATTTCAAACCCTTAAGCAAATGTCCATGCTGTTTACATAGTAATTCAGTGGACTGCTATACAAATTGGCTGACTTATTCTTATGTTATAAAAGTGTGTAATTATAGTTTCCTGGCCAATCAAGCGGTTAACTCTAGATTTAGCTTCATATTTAAGCGTGTTAAGGGTTAAAAATGCTTCCCAGTGTTGAAGTCACACCATTCCCTACAGAATCCTTTAGACCTCTGGGAATTTTTAAGCAGCAATGTCCATACTCCATTTACAGACTTCATGTAGGTCTGCTTTGTGGCCACTAGATGGAGGCGACCATTCACTTTTCACCACTGTGCCCTCTGACAGTGTTTCAGACAGTGTTTCTTAACCCAGGTCCAGGAGGCACACTGTCCTGCACATTTGCACAATGGATTCCCCGAGTTTAAATCTGAAAGGGCTTGTTAATGAGCTGATAAGTTAAATCAGCTGTGCTGGGAGCAGGGAAAACACTAGGTATCTATAGGGATATCATCACTGGCCCTTGTTGGGGCAGTGTCTGAGCTCATAACAAGTTTTAGACTCTAACCTTTTATACCAGCTGGAAAACATTCTCCTACAGAACGCTAAGCATGGTTGTAAGTTGCTCTGGATGAGAGTGTATGCTAAATGCCTTAAATGTATATGCACTACAATGTGCAGGGCAGGGTGCCTACAGGACCAGGATTGGGAAGCATTGATCTAAGAGAATTTTGGCTTTCAGGTGATTTACAGTTTTGTATTTAAACAGCCAGTATGACAGAAATAGAAACCATGATTTGACGGTCTTAGGTTTTTAGCCATGTTGCAACTCTTGTTTATCTGCCTCATAAACTTGCTGATACCTGTAGATAGTAGTGATCTAGTAGTTATTTACAGGAAGTGAATCTAATAATAATAATAATAATAATAATAATATCTCTTATGTACAGGACATCTACAGGGGTTGAACAGTGAAACTGAAACACCTGTCCTTTTAGTGTGGAAGGTTTCATGGCTAAATTGGACCAGCCTGGTGGCCAGTCTTCATAAGAGCACAGTTCTGCTCAAAATACTGCAATGCACACAACATTATGGGTGACATACCAGAGTTCAAAAGAGGACAAATTGTTGGTGCATCTGTGACCAAGACAGCAAGTCTTTGTGATGTATCAAGAGCCACGGTATCCAGGGTAATGTCAGCATACCACCAAGAAGGACGAACCACATCCAACAGGATTAACTGTGGATGCAAGAGGAAGCTGTCTGAAAGGGATGTTCGGGTGCTAACCCAGATTGTATCCAAAAACATAAAACCACGGCTGCCCAAATGATGGTGTATTGGCCGCAAAAGGAGGCCCTACACCATACTAATAAATGATTGTGGTCTAAAACCAGGTGTTTCAGTTTCATTGTCCAACCCCTGTACATCTACAAACCATATAACTATATACATCTGTCTATATACATCTACAAGTGCACATTTTATTTTCTTAAATGATGCTCTCCCAACAACCCTTACTGCTTTAAATACGAATGCACATTTTACAATAAGACGCTGAGAGTAATCAGAGTAGATTTGTTCTACATATGTGAGAACAAATCTACGTATGTATCTACAGTGAATAATCCATTATGCTGTGGTCCATTCTCTTACTTACACAAATAGATCTCACTATAAAAGCAGCTATTATGACACACGTTTTTGGATTAAAAGATAAATGCTCCAAAATGTGCGTTAATTTCTACACTCGTTATCAGGTTGTCTTTAATTTGTTATTGTGTCACAAATTGGATTTTCTCCAGCAGAGAATATCCATTTATGTTTACTTACACAAATACCCTCTCTGAGCACGTTATTAGATACACCTTGTTTCTACACTCGCTGTTTATGTTATTGTGTCCATTTTCCATACAGTTTATCTTTGCTGTTCTACCATTACAGCTTGTAGTCCACCTGTTTCTCTGCATCCTGTCCTTCAATGGTCAGAGCCCCCAAAGGACCACCACAGAGCAGGTATTACTATCACTGAGTGGTGGATCATTCTCAACAGTGCAGTGACACTGATGTGGTGGCGTTGTGTGTTAGTGTGTGTTGCGGTGGTGCATGTGGATCTAGCACAACAGTGTCCACTCACTGTCCACTCTATTAGAGACTCCTGCCTTGTTGATCCACTTTGTAGAAGTAAAGCCAAAGGTAATAGCTCATCTGTTGATGCACAGTTTGTACTGGCCATCCTCTAGTCCTTCAAATGTGGTCACATGACACTGCAGATGGGATAGTTTGGATGCTGGGCTATTCTCAGTCAACAGTGACAGTGAGGTGTTCAAATTCCAGCAGCACTGCTGTGTCTGATCCACTCACACCAGAGCAACACATACTAACACAAACACAAACAGTAAAACTATTAATTGTATAACTACAAAGTGCATCTGTATAGTAAGTAGAGCTGATAGATGTACCTAATAAAGTGCTTAGCAAGTGTAGAGAAGTGCAGGTCTTTTACACCTCCGCATGTGATAAAATAGGAAAAAGCAAAATGACTTTACTTCGAAAGGCTGATCCATGTTGTTGTGGTATCCTGTGTAAACATGAGATCGCTCATGTGCTTACTGAAATGCTAGACAGTAATAAGGTCACCTCCACCCTACTATGGGACATGCACTTATGTTTCTGTGAATTGTGGGGACATAACATAGACTTCCATTCTTTTCCTGAAGACTTACCCAATTCAGAACTAGTACTAGCCTAGCCCTATCCTTTTACCCCATCCTAACATAAAATAAGAAAGGCACCACAACATGATTGTAGAAGCAGGTTTTGGTCATAAACCTTGTACAATATCTCTCTCTCGCTCTCTCTCTCTCTCTCTCTCTCTCTTTCTCTTTCTTGCACACACACACAATCTGTTTTTAGACAGTTTAGAGAACAGCCTGCACAGAGGGAAAACAACTTTAGGATGACATATTACAGAGTGACCACTAGAGGGAGCTCAACAAGCATCAGATAACCAGAGACCCACTGCAGACAAGACACACCTGAGATTTATTCTTCTCTGTACAAAGGATATACTTTTACATTACGACCATAGTTGAGTTCCACTGCAGTTCTATGGGGAACTGAGTACAGTTTTCACCTGCTGCTTTTGTGCTTCTACTCAAGTTATTTTTTTGCTAGTTGATCTTCTAATTGTTCCATTGCAGTATTAACACTTGTCCTTAAGCATCAGTGTAGGTTACTCCTTTCACAGTACTAGTTGGCCACTTCTCTACACCACAGGCCAGGACTGCTGTAGACAGAGATATCGCCCTTGGCAGAGATACTGTACTAACTGAATCTTTCTTGGACCAGGAAAAGCTTGTTGGCCAGGTTGGTTTATTGAGTCTAGCCAAACAGTTGCTGTAGGCCTTATCCAGTGAAGCATTAGCATATTGACTACTTCGGACAGACCTTGTCAGTGCATTTAGCTGTTAAGTCCTTTGGAAAGCACTGTAATTAAATAAATAGCATGTTTACAACACTGACATTAATAGAAATAACTTTACTGATAGATGTTAACTTTCTAATCCAACAGCAAGAGCATAATAAATTCATCTAATGAAGCACCATCTACAAAATGACCTTTAGTTGTACTGACCTGCTCCCTGGCTATATTCTCCTTTATGACTTACTGTGACTTATCATTAGCCATACGTTTTCATCAAAGATCAGAACCATGAACATACAATTCAAAACAGCAAAGTGGCAGCTGAAGATCTGAATTATTAGTAAGCTATTAGTAATAATATGAGCAGTAAATGCATTAATTGTGCAAAGTAAAAACAGAGGCCTTCTGCTATTTTGTGACATTAAACAACAGAAGGCTATGTCCCATGTTATTTGGGAGAGTTGTATTGAGTTCCTCCCTTTTCTGATGAACTACTAGTACTGCCTGAATCAATCCTCGGATTGTTTACATTGCAGTGTCATACCTAATTTGATTAAATGCACTCTGTATAGCTGAGTTCACCCCACGTTTTAGCCCATGTCCACACCGTATCTTGAATATTTTGCTTGTATTGTGACAGAGCTGCTAAAGAATTGTTATATTTTGGAAAAAATCTTGATATTCTAGATAAAAGCAGCTTTAGTAAGTTCAGTGCTACAGAATGTTCTACCACGCTCAGCTTCTTTCAGTGCATCTAGATTTTATAACTCAGCTATTCTCTTGCAGATAGCCTTCATAAATATAAACTCATAAACATCCCAGAGCTAAAGATGCAGACCTCGCTGTTGAATTCCTGGTGGTTGGTTAAGCAATAGTAAAAGGTGCTGGTGATGTGCAGACAATAGGTGAAGTGCTTCTGTCCATATGGCTGCCCCGTAGGACTCCTTTGTGGGGTGATGGATATACTCCCATTAAGGCCTGTCATCTCTGAAAGTTTTTTTGCAGGCCTCCTTCCCCCACACCTTAAAGCTCAGCCGTCCCTGTCTGCCTATACTGCCACGAGGTGCTCGTATCTGCAAAGTGTGCCTTATTCGCTTTGTACACAAATCCCCTTGGTGCCCCTTCCCCCCACCTCCCTCCACACTCCACTCTGCTCCAGACTTTGTGTTTGTGAAAAGGAGCGTTTCAAATGTCCTGTGCAGGCGCAGCAGCTGCCACTGCACCACGCCATTCTTTCAGACCGCTGACAAAAGAGGGCAGTTTTTTTCCTCCTTTTTTCCCTTTTGACAAGGGGGCTCAGTGCACTTTTGTGTGCTAGCACCGCCCCTGATTCCCCCCACTCCCCACTCACCCCCCCCTCCCAAAAAGCCCTTTGCTGGATCAGAAGAGGAGGCTGCAGCTTTTGTCCTCTCTGAACCGCCCCTTCAAGCATCTGATATGGCTCCTCTGCGAGCCTCGGGGCCTGGCGATGCAGCCATAGCACAGCTGGCCACTACAGACTGACTCAACCCCCCCAAAACACAGCCACGCTCCCCTCCTCGAACCACCACAGCCAGTCAAGGCCCTACAACTCAGATGGACAGCTGAGGAGAGGTCACTGAGGACGGTTTGGTCCCCCAGGGCCGTAGTGATATCTGGGTGATAGAGCTGTATTTTGGCAACAGTTGGCAGCATGTGTCAGCACTGTGCACCCTTGATCTGCACACTCAACGTGACAGCGCTGATGCTATACCCTGAAATCTTATCTTTCCTCCGTCTGCGTGTGCATATAACCAGACAAAAGCGCATCAACGGCCTCAATACACAAGCGCATGCCTCACACCTGTTACCTGCAGTCTTTTCATTGTCTAATAGTGTTTACACATCGAGATCTGAAGACCATCAGCTGCTCAGGCCTGATAGATGACTACAAGCAATTAGAAGTCCAGTAATGGAGTCTAAGTTGGGGACAATGCTCTTAGACATAAAGTTTCTTTGTGGCAGTGTCAAAGATGAACCACTAACCATTTTTCTCGAGTTATTAAATAATTAAGAACTGCTTTGAAGATTTCGAAACCTCCACATAACGAAAACACTGTATACTAATTATCTTCCTTCTTACAGCCAAATCAAGAATCTATTACAAACCCCAATTTAGAGGAGCGCAGAGGACGCACTCCTCCGCTTGTTGCTTTATGCATCACTGTGTTGCGTGCATGAGTCAGAACTTCTGCGGTCCGCTTAATACAATAATCTGCTTTCACCCAGCAGCCTCTGTCAGGCTGAGCTACGCATGCAGATGGATGTTTGAGCAGGTGATGCAGAGGAGGAGAGGCCACACTGGTGCGGAGACAGCCAGCATTAGGCAGGAGGTCTGACCCTCTGACCGCACGCAAAGAGACAGCTGGCTCACATAATGAGTGATTACCATAGAGTGCAGACTGGAGCCCCTCACTCTGCAGCCCATAATCTACAGCACTGCCAGGCTGTTCTGGAAGAGGGGGGGAGGCATCTCGGCCAATTAAGAAGTTATAGATATTAGCATGGAGAAGGCCCGAGCTGCAGACAGAGCCAAGGAGGAGCTGCTTTGGAAAATCAGCAGTTCTGTTTGGTCCTATTGCACCAGTGGAACTGTTAGGTAGACACAAGGGTGCTCAACATATGAGCTGTTGCATCACCTCACGTAAACTGTGATTGTGTTTTCCAGTCAGTTAAATAGACCATGTCCGTATATTAAGACTCTGTACCTGTAATGTTTAGAATGTCAAACCCAGACATAGCATCATAGTTGTTTGACTTACAAACTGAAAACATGTTGTGATGAATTATCTCAGTTTATCTCAGTTTATGTTAAGATAACAGCCCCCCCACACACACACACAGACCACCACACACACGCCCGTGAAATGCTGCTGTATGTAAACAAACTCCTGTTTACTCACACACTGAACACTGCACAGAGCATCAGAGCGGCAATTTGGTTTTGTTTGCATCACAATTAAAGCAGAGATAGCCGGCCACTGACAACTCTGCTCACTTTCTATGGTAGCACGTCGAAGCTTGCTTCAGATAAGGTATCTGTTGAAACAACAGGAATACCGATGGCTGTGTCCGGGGCAACAAGGGGCTGCTCCTGTCCCTGTCACCCTTCACAACCATCTGCTGCGGCTCCAGGGGCAAATTCAGTTCACCAGTGTTGTTACTCTGGCTGGGTGGATGGGGACAGGGAGGGGTGGAAAAGCCACTCAGGAGAGAGCCATGTGGTAGGAAGAGCTCTTGTAAATCAGCAGAAGGAGGTGTGTATGGGGGGGTAGGGATAATGAAATATTGTGACAGGGCAGTTAAAGCCCCCCTCGTGCACCAGGACAGCTGAAAGAAGGAGTGCCCTTGCCTCATCAGGGGAACCTCCCTGAAAGCTGCTTGCTCTTGAAATTCAGTTCAACTTTATTGTCTTTATATCCGGACAGTCGAAAACTGCAAACTTGCATGCATGGTAAATATGATGCAGTGGACACAATGCAACAGAACAGTGCAGGGATGGATCGTGTACACTGCTGTACAGAACTGTGACAAGCAGTTGCTTCTTAAACCCTAAGGTATAAGTGGATCCACCATTCGACTTCTTAATCCTATAACTGTAAAGCATCATAGAAGTTTCTAAACAGGTTATATTAATATCTGTTTTCAAAATAAATGTTGGACTATGGTATAATGTGAAATGCAGATTCTGAATTGTTCACAGTGGTAGTGATAAGTATGAATCTTTATATGATATTATATAAAATGATTATGAATATGCCACCTTTACGTTTAAATTATCCACTCACCAATAACCACTTTTTTATTTGACTTATCTTGCCATAATCAACATTACATATAAAACAACAGAAGCAGGATCAGTGGTTATTAACACTGGTTAGAAACTGACCATGTCAGTGTAGATATCACAACCCCTGTTTGCTATCACCAGAAATCTGAATTGGTAATTAGACCACTCTCAGTGTCTTTGTTTACTCAATAATTAAATTCCTCTTTAAGGTGAACCCCTCAACCCCCCCTGTCGTTACCACCAATGATAACTAAGGCATGCTGTATTTCAACATATTTGTATTTTACCATAAAGTGATATCTACAACACAGTCAGTTTCTAACCAATGGGAATAACCACAGGTTCTGCTTCTGGGATTTTACATATGGTGTTGATTATGGTAGTGATAACTTCAAACGCAGACTAAACACCCTTGTCTTCGCAAAGCACTTAAGTGAGCAAACACTAATAGCTGTATATATAGAAATGCTATATATATATAGTAATGCTGACTCAGGGTTGTTTGGTAGTGCTTTTATGCTATGCATAACTAATATACATATAGCTCTGTATTCTTCTTTCTGGGTATTAGCGCTGGGGCTTGTTTGGCGAGTTTTAGACTCTAACCCTCTTGTGATAGCTAGGAAACATTCTCACTACACATGATTGTAAGTTACTCTGGATAAGAGCATTTACTAAACACCATAAATGTAAATGTACTAGCCAGAAATGCAAAATCTAAATGTTCAGTATCATTTTATTGGGATTTTGATTTCATTTGCTCCATTTCTTTGTTGTTGCTGCTTGATATTAGAATACACAGTAAAGAACTGAACTTATTGATACAGAATGTGCAATGAATGTTTTTTAAAACTGAATGTAATGTCACTGTATAATTAAGCGTAATTAAAAAAGAAGCAGAACAAAAAGAAAAGTAAAGTAAGGGTTATTGAACTTATCAATAATAGGCTGAGGGTTTAGGGGTGTGAGGCAGTACATAGTTTAATACAGGACAAGCTATCATAGTTGTAAAGAGTAGTATACCAATTATACAGTAGAGTTCAAAGGTTGGAGACCACATGGATAAACTCTGGGACTTAATAAACAACAGAGGATTTTTACTTTTGAAAACAGGAAAAGTTATGACAAGTAAAATGAAGAAGATTTTCACGATTCTGCAGATCATTATTCAAAATTTGTGACATGGACTTTAGGCCTTAACAAATACTATATTGCTAAATTTCCTTCGGGATCAATAAAGTATCTATCTATCTATCTATCTATCTATCTATCTATCTATCTATCTATCTATCTATCTATCTGATTTGCTCATCAGAGGCCTTTGTACACATGTGGGGTCCATGCCAGCTAACTGTCAATAAACTCAAAAGCGGACGATACAAATTCAAAACATCATGTGGATATTTAAAAAAGTTATGACTGGTTCAAATTGCTGTGCTGATAATAGAGTTTGTAATGAAAGACTTTCTATAATAAAGAACAAAAGCATTTTGACTAGTGGTCTCGGACATATGGACCCCACTACATGTTAACTTAAACACCCAGGAGTACTACAGACACACAGCTTTCATGTTATTCAGTAATCATGTGGAAAACAGTGCAAACTGGTTGAGTTATTCTGAAGATGTAGGAGTCAGGAATGGCACCATGCTGGACCGGCTGATATGTCCTGAGTGCATACAGATATAGTGTGTGGAAGAGGGTAATGGCTGTATAGTTGTGGCTTGTATCAATAAGTTATATCAGTCAGAGGACTACGTGACGGCAGGCCTCATCTCCTCTGTGTGTTGCCCCGCCCTCACCCCCTGAGCCACTAGCAGAAGACACCCCCCACATACACATGGCACCCAGTCAGCCCTGCGGGATGCCTTTGTGTGGGCCGCTCCATGGGGGTGGTAGTAGGTCCCCTGAGGGAGTGTGGCTGAAAAGGAACTGGCTTGTGCCAGGCACAGGGCTGTCCTCTTCTTCCACTTCCTCTCCTCCACCCCTCCTCCCCTGCACCCAAACCACAGCTCATTATGCGCAGCAGCAGATGGAGCCGGTTTTGTGGCCCAGTTGCCGGGTAGACTGAAGGGTCTAGGGTTTGGGGGCCTGGACGTGTTTGCAGTTTGCATGCGCTCGTCGTGTGGAAAGGCACAATGAGGGCCGCCTGCGTGCTGCTGCATTGTTCTGCAGGGGCTTATTTGATTGCTTCTTTACCCTTTCAGAAGGCTGGATCAGAGCTGGAGAGCCAGAGGTCATGCATGCTGTTCAGCTGTTCACTCTTAGAACATGGGGGTTTAAATATGCAGGGATTCAAAGAATATGGCTACTCATAGAAGGATCTCCTTAATTTTAGTGTAATGCTTTACTTTAGAAGAGAAGTTAGAATAGCAAACTATAAAATAGTACATTTAAAATGGAAACTTTTCAGGAGGATGATGCAGCTTTTAACTTGCAATGGGGGTTGTCAATATACATAAGATATTTTGGACCAATTTGGACTTCACACACACACACACACACATAGTCCAAATTGTGTGTGTGTGTGTGTGTGTCTGTGTATTTATATATACTGTGTATGTACAGGGGTTGGACAATGAAACTGAAACACCTGTCATTTTAGTGTGGGAGGTCTCATGGCTAAATTGGACCAGCCTGGTGGCCAATCTTCATTAATTGCACATTGCACCAGTAAGAGCAGAGTGTGAAGGTTCAGTTAGCAGGTAAGAGCACAGTTCTGCTCAACATACTGCAATGCACACAACATTATGGGTGACATACCAGAGTTCAAAAGAGGACACATTGTTGGTGCACGGCTTGCTGGCGCATCTGTGACCAAGACAGCAAGTCTTTGTGATGTATCAAGAGCCACGGTATCCAGGGTAATGTCAGCATACCACCAAGAAGGACCAACCTCCACCAGCATCACGTAGTGACCTGGCCACTATCCTGCAAGAAGAATGGCTTAAAATCCCTCTGACCACTGTGCAGGACTTGTATATGTCATTCCCAAGACGAACTGACGCTGTATTGGCTGCAAAAGGAGGCCCTACACCATACTAATAAATGATTGTGGTCTAAAACCAGGTGTTTCAGTTTCATTGTCCAACCCCTATATATATATATATATATATATATATATATATATATATATATACATACACATATAGAATGTATATGCACTACCAGTTGTCCAAAGTTTATATATAGAATGGCAACTTTACAGTAGAGGCCAAAAACCTACATACCAAATATACATTTTGTAATAATGGAAGTCAATGAGACTGAGCTTTTTTGCAGTCAACTTTCCATTTGTTCCTGTTGGTCCATTCAACATGAAATAAAATTTTCACACAATGTAAACTGCATGTATTAAGTAGAGCATTACACTTTCTAGAAGGAGAACCTATGAGTAGCCATATTCTTTAAATATATACCCACCACACACCTTCCACCATATAACCAACGAATAAATAAAATGTAAGGACTCCTCTTAATGTGTAAGTGGGTTCTCTGTGAAGGATAAATACTTATTTTGACTTATAAAATCAGCATAACAATGTCATCTGATCATTTGGCCCTTTAACATATCTCTGGAGGTTTGAATCCTGACAAATAAAATATTTAGATGTGTTTTTCTATTTTTACCTCAAATATTTTATGCTGACGATAGAAACGTAATAGTACAGTGCTTGAGAACACGGATTGAACCTTACCTGACTTGCAGGTTCGTTTCTTGTTGCTCTGCCCTCCATGCGATTAGACATTTGAGCTCACATGGGATTTGCTGCTCATCAGCCAGATGGCACTTTCTCAGCCAATCACAAGCTGTTGCTATCTGAGCCTCAAGCGAAAGGCCCTGAGCCGTAAAGGCCAATCAGAGGCAGCTTAATTATCCCACAGATCTTATTAAAGAGAAGTGAAATCAGCATTAGAGGTCCTGCATGCTGATGCCATTCATTAATGCTGACACGTCATTTATATCAGGCGACTTATAGATGCAGGAGTAGGGTCATTCTGGAAAGGGCCATGATGGAGGGGGTATGATGTGGGTGGTGGATCATTCTCAGCTCTGACACAGTGGTGGTGTGTTGGTGTGTGCTGGTGTGAGTGGATCAGACACAGCAGTGCTGCTGAAGTGTTTAGACACTGTGTCCACTCACTGTCCACTCTATCAGACACTCCTGCCTTGCTGGTCCACCTTGTAGATGTAAAGTCAGAGACGATAGCTCATCTGCTGCTGCACAGTGCAGTGTTGGTCATCCTCGAGTCCTTTATGAGTGGTTACAGGACGCTGCCCACAGGATGCTGTTGGCTGGATGGTTGGTGGACGCTTAAAACTCCAGCACACTGCGGTGTCTGATCCGCTCACACCAGCACAACACACACTAACACACCACCACCATACCAGTGTCCCTGCAGTACTGAGAATGATACAGTACTGAGACAAAAGCTCCTCTCTGTCTGGTGTAACACATGGCCTTCCATCAGTTATAGCTGAACAGGAGGATATGACTGAATAACCACAGTGGAGGTGGCGGACCACTCTTTCTCCTCACAGGGCCTGTGGAGAGCCTGGTTCTGTAGAAATAACAGGGAAAGCTCATTAAGCTCAGGAGGGTGCTTTACAAGCCTATCTGTGATGGACCTGCTCCTGCGCTGCAGCAGACGCAGTGCCGTGCCTATTGTCAGTGCACCTGCCACAGATAACCCCCTGCTCTGGTAGGCCTGTCCCAGCCTGCTTTCTTTCACTGCCAGCTTTAAACTGAGCTGTGTTTGTGATGTGTGTGATTTTCAGGGGGTCATTAGGAGTCCCACAAAATTTAAACAAACTCCTACTAGATCACATGATCACGTATTAGACTATGTGTAGTGATGACGGCATATGCAGGATGATGATCATTAGAGTGAATATGCTGACTCAGGTCGATCTGCCATTCACCTTTTCTTACCTGAACAGAACACAGACCTACATACAGCTGAACACATGAACACCAAAACCAAGAAAACGCCACTTAAACGTGCGGTACTTTTCAGCCATTTATTCACATTAATCACATTACAGATACAGAGTTTACAAAAATACTGTCTTATTTCTACAGTGAATCCTAAAATAATTCAGAAAAATAACCTTCTTTCTTTTTTCTCTTTCTTCTTTTTTTGACATCTCAAATGAAACCATCAGAGATTGTTTTCTGTAGTCTTCTCTTTTTCTTCTACATTTCATCAAAATAAACAACAAATTGTATCTATTGTTAATTGCAAACTGCAGCTAAACCATTTCCAAGGTGAAGCTTTTGAAATTTTTTTAATTAACATTTTCCCCATTTTCTTTCTTTCTTTCATTTTTTTTTCAAATAGAAACTTTCAGTTTTTGTATTTTATGTTTTTTTTTTAAGCTTTTTCTTTATTGACATCTCAAATATTTCCAAAATGAAACCATCAGAGATTTTTGTTCATCTTTTTTCTTTTATCTTTTGTATTTTATTTTTATTGTTTTGACATCTTAAATTTCCAAATTAAAACCTGAATTTTTTTTTTTTTAATCTCAAAAGAGCCCATCAGATTCTATTTTGTTTTACTTCTAGTTTCATGTGTCACAAAGTGAATCTCTTTCTTTGTATCAACTTCTTTCTCTTTTGAGGACTCAAATTACCTAATAGAAACTTTCAGAGTTTTTTATTTATCTTTTTTTCCTTTTTTGATATCTCAAATATTTCTAAAAATGAAACCATTAGAGATTTTTGTTTTTATCTTTTTTTCCCTTTTTTGACGTCTCAATTTTCCAAATTGAAACAAAGATTTATTTAATTTTATTTTATTAATTTTTTTTTTTCCTTTTCTGACATCTCAAATATTTCCATAATGAAACTTTTGGAGATGCTTCTTCCTCCTTCCTCATAGCAGTAAAATCTAAAGTGAACCCTTTAGAGAATAAGACCCTTCTGGAGAGTGGAAAGCCTTTTGCCCACAGTGAGGTGCCTCAACTGGGGAAAGTGGGCGTGGTGGAGTGCAGTCCGGCTTGAAGCTCCGCCTTTGTTAGCCAAAGGCCCCGCCTGTTCGGCTGAAAGCTCCGCTTCTTGGGCTGAAAGCTCAGCCTCCTCAGCTGAAGCCCCGCCGTCTCGGCTCGAAGCCCCGCCTCCTCTGCTCCTCCGACGCATCGCCCTGTTCGCCGCCCTACTTGCTTCTCCTTCCTCTCCAAACCTCATCCGCACAAAGAATGAGGGCCATCGGCTCGCTCTCGGCCCGGGCCACCCCTCACTCACACAAACGAGGAGGGGGCTCGGCTCGACGTGCGCGGGGCACGAAGAGCGACACGAGCGCCGCCCGGGCCTGTCCAAGCGCGCGCGTGCGCATTCATGAGCCTCCACAGGAGCTTTTTCAGAATTATCCTCGATCCTCAGAATGAGGAGAGTATTTCCTCAAGACTTGCAGCAGCAGTGCACAGGAGACTGGCTCAGCGTGCGGGCAGGGTCACTTCCGGAACCCAGTCGTGGCAGCTGCGGCTCTCTGCGCAAAACACGTGCAGCTTTTCCAGAGCAGGGTCTTCCCACGAGCCCTCGGTGGGGTTCTGTTGAAGAGAAAACACACAAGCATGAGCCAAAGTGTCCAAACTGAGATACGAACGAACGGCTACATGAGCAGCGCTGCTGCAGCAGAGTGATGCAGTAATGAACAGAGCTGCTTACCGTGATGAGCACGCAGTGCGCGTCCTCCAGCTGCCCGGCTTTGTCTCCCAGCAGCTCGGCGAGGCGCTGAGCGTCGCTCACTCTCACGATGCTGATGTCGTTATCGAAGCAGAAAGCCTGGATGAGGGTGAAGTGGATCTGCAGAGCAATGTCGCACTCGAACTCCTCGTCCATCGCCAGCACGCAGAAAGACACGCTGTCAGGATCACTGCAAAGCAAAAAGGAAAGTTCATGAGCACATGAGTTTAAAGCAGAGAAACAGAAATAGGTTTATAAGCACGAGCTGAGAGTGATAGCTAACACATGTGGCTGCTCCTTGTGCAGTTTTGTTTAGGGCTACTGCTTCATAATGCTCTATTCGCAGGTCATTTAGTTTAGGAATATGGATCATTGTTTTAAACTTACATTCAAGACCCCCTACATTCCCTACCCCGGACCTCGCCCTGCACCCCACCAGTGCTAATAGCTAGGCTAATCTGAGCAGCAGTATCTGACCTACAGTCACTACCTACAGTGATCTCTCCTTATACTTACTCGTTCATGATTTTGGCGCACTCGTACACTCCGGCTGTGAGGCGGCCCTCGTCCCGCGCGCACATCACCGCCTCCACCAGACACGCACCCTCAGAAGCCATCTTCAGCTGGGCTGCTGTTTCGGTTACGGGGTTCGAGTTTAAAGGGTTGGATAAGATGTGTGTGAGTGCAGAGTGTGTGAAGTGACATCCTGCCGGCACGCGACCACTACTTATAGGAGGGACGTGGCACGCGCTGGTGGCAGCAACCGCCCTGATTGGCTGAGCGGCGGAACAGGAGAGGCAGGAGGCGCGTGCCTTTAGATATGCAGGACATCTAAAAGTTTCTTTGTGGAGGAGGTCAGAGTTCAGGCGCTCCTCATCCAGCTTCATATCCAGAGCATGTAAGCTGTCAGGGAACAATGATTTTTTTTGTGCTGCGCTGTGGAGCAATATTGTCTTGAAGTTGTCTGATTCAAAATGTACATGTTCAAAAATATGATATAGATATTATACAGTTTCTTCATTGGAGGGGTGAATGAAACACGCGTGCAATGTGGAAATGTGTATACCACGTAGGCAAAACACTATTTGGAGTGAAGGATATTTTTGGGAAAACTGTAACTAGTATAACTAGTAGTTATTATATATACACAGAGAGAGAGAGAGAGAGAGAGAGAGAGAGATACGTTTGAACCACAGACATCAATAATTAGAAAGAAATGTTTTATTTCTGTGATACATTATATATATATATATATATATATATATATATATATATATATATATATATATATATATATATATATATATATATGTGTGTGTGTGTGTGTGTGTGTGTGTGTGTGTGTGTGTGTGTGTGTATATATATATATATACACACACACACACACACACACACACTCACACACACATACATACACACACATACGTATATATGTGTACACGTGTGCAATGGGCAATATAAACCATTTCACCTATTCTACAAGCTAAGGTTCATTGTAACTCAGGAGTCAAGAAGTCAACAACAATTAAATTGTATCTATTGTTAACTCGCAAACTGCAGCTAAACCAGCGCTAGCGACCATAAGCTGAGCGACATGTACAGAGAAACCGTGCAGCGTGTCAGCGCAGCGAATCAGAGGAGCAGCACGCTTCTGCATACTCCTGCCTGATAATATCAGACACGCGCTGCTCGTTTGCTCTCGCGGAGGTGGCCTTACTCGGGGCGCGTGCCATCTGGGGATGCTCCTCTATCTCTATAGCAACGGAGGGGGAGGAGGGGGGTGAAGGGTCAATAAAGCAAAAGCTTCTCTGATCGCTATCAGTCCCTCACTAACACTCTGCAGCCTCTGTCTGCATTTACAGCAACACGCACGACTGCTGGGTCTGAGTCAGATCGTGCCCTTCGCCCACACCAGCTGCAGAAACCCGGTGTGTAGCTTCAGGAGTCAGTGAGATTGTCATATTGATATCTTGAGCTGAAACTCCAGGAAGTGAGCCGCAGAACTAATCCAGATTACTGTGTTATCTGAATACACTGAGTTATAACACGTCCAGGTGAACAGAAAACTTGTCTTAAAAGTCAATAACACTGTAAAAATTTTAAAAAAAAATGAGTTTGACTGGAATAATTGTTTATTTAAAGTATTTTTTTTTTTTGGTTGAACCAACCAAACATTTTTTACAGTGCAGGTGCCAGGTAAAAATATAACTGTGAGTCTTTTGTTATTGGCTATTGTAACCAGAATTAGATTTAAAACCTTTATAAAAACTCCAGTATGAAGTGAAAATCAACACTAATGTTATTGTTAGTTCTACAACTATTTGGTTTGACAGATTGGAAAAGTTCTGATGATGCAATAAGAATGATCCTATAGGATCCAACTGCCGATAGCACTGTGATCTGTTTCAGTGTTCTTACACCACTGTAATATTATGAGAGGACATCAGTAGTACTGCTTAACTCTTCTGTAAAGGTGCACTGCAATAAGTACAATTTAAAATTTTCAATTTGCTCCAAACAATTGAATTAGCTTTACTCAACTCATTTACTGCTGTTCCAAATTTTAGGTTGGACCAACAGTTTGCACAGGGTTCGATGATGCTATAATAATATTGTAGCAAGAATATAAGAATTATAGTGTTCTGTAGTACTTATGTGCCCAATAGTAAAGTACAAATGGCTGGTTTTACCGTAAAACCACGCGGTAAAAATGCAAACTATAACATTTTCTCTAATTTGTTACACCCGTTAAATTTACAGTTTACAAAATGACCTCGATTGAAACAATGGTTTATTCGAAGCCCTATTTGAGCTTGAATATATTAATTAGCTTGTAAGAAATAAGAGTAATCTTTTTAAAGGTGGACCAAATAAAACCTTTTTACAGCACATTAGAAGCCTGACTGCCTGTTCTGAGTAACTGAACTGAGTTAATACAAGTTATAAGTTAGTAAACTGTAAGAAACACGTTTCTGTTGCATTAAATTACTAAGCAGTTTTCATTTGACTCAACATTAGAAGACAACCTGGCTACTTACTCTTTAAGGGTGGTAATTGTTTGGACTGTGTATTGGCAAGAACCTGGCCACACCATATGTATCACCTAACCGAGGTTGGAGTTCTGTATACTCCAATATACTGGGACAGTGCAAGCAAGGCGATATACTGCAATGACCTAAATCTAATTTTAGGAACACTGTCATAGTTTGCGTACACAGTTTGGAATCCATGAAAGACACAAAAACCCCAAAGTCCCTAACAATAAACGTACTACAGTGGCATGCTGTCATCGTTTAGCTTGCTTCATCCACAACTGGCAAGCTTCTGTCCTTATCACTGCCCTGTACCACTGGTCTGCCTCAGGGTGGCGCTGTAACAAATTGGCATACCAAAATATGGACAACTTTGGATACCTCTATGCAATACTCCCCATCAGATGTGTAAGACTGAAAACTATTCCAAGTGTCACAAGAGACAAAAGCAGGTACAAAACAGGATTTGATATGTTTTTCAAAGCACAAGCAAATAAAAAGGAGATCTGGATTAACGCTTGGAAGGCCGTATAGCCAAACAGGAAAAGAGCGTTTGCATAAAAGCTGAACTGGACATTATGCTGCCACTGAAGTGCTCTTATGGCAAGTTTGCAAGCCAGCCAACACTGGATTAGCAAGCCGGCATGGGACGCTGATTATCGCCTTGTGTTACTTGTTTATGTTGGAGTGGACGAGTCTAATGGTTGAAGACAGACTACAACACTATCTAGCTGCCAGGGGCTTAAACATACCTAATGATATATCATATATTCTGTATCAAATTATATAACTGTTAAATACAGAATCTTCACAAATAAAATCAATAATAAATGTTTCATGCACTCCTGGTGATTGTCTGAATTGACTGGATCCTTACAAGGATCCTGTAGAAATTCCAGCAGTGTTACTGTAGATCTCAGAGGTGGTGATTTCCCTGCTGTCATAGTTTCATTAAAATGAGCCAAATGAAGAAAGTTGCTGCTGTTTGTTCCTCTTTCAGTGGCAGCTGGCAGCACGCGGCTCATGTATCCTGGCTCTGAGGATAATGACTCACAGCGGCTCTGTGTGTGTGCTGAGGATGAATGGAGAAGCGCGGGGGGGTGGGGGGGTCAGTGGCTGCACGCGCCGGAGTGGCTCTGCTTGACACCTGTCACTGCGCCCTGCAGATGTGCTGCGACTTGCACGCGCCCCAGCAGCTGCACCAGCTCAGTTTAGCTGCTGCACAGTTTACCCTCGCTGCGAACTGCACCAGAAGTGTTTATATGGGTCCTACATGAAAAGTCTCCTCATAGTCTTTAACAGCGGACATAAACGTTCCACAGTAAAGACAGGGAAGCTGTACAGCCGTACCCGGACAGACTAACGTGTAGTTTAATCTATTTCTGTTTTTTTTTTGACCGTTTTGTTAATGTGGTAGACAGACAATAGTGGTAGGTGCTGCTGTAGGGCGATGGAAGGGTTTGAATAGGGCTGAATGGGGGGAGAGGCCCCTCCATCTGCTCCTGCAGGCTAACAATAGGCCTGAGTCTGTCTGTTGTTCTCCAAAGCCATACTTTAATTCTATCTCCTCTGTCGGTTTGCATTCGGAATGATCTGTTCATTCGATTAGATATGTAGCAGTTAATGGCACGTTCTTGCATGGGCCACTCTTAGAACTTGCATATGTGCATCAGCGTGCATTTGGAACTTTTGCCAGATCTGTACCCTCTATAGACAATGCTTTGAAACGTGCTTTGAAAGATGCAGATTTGGCTAGAGTTTAAACACACGCTAAAACGTCTCCGCGTTAACGCAAAGTCGTCTAACGCAGCATAAACCACTTTGCATATGTACGTTCATTTGCAAACTGCTCTGCAGAAAAAGCTGCTGCCGGCGTGTCACGTGACTCGTGGCCGGCGCGAGGCAGATTGTCCGGCGGGGCGTCACGGCACGCGCGACTCATTTGCATTTCTATACAGCTCTAATAATAAAAGTTTCTCGACTCACAATAGGGCCGTTTCAGCCCTTCCACAGATGGCCACACTCCACCTGCCCCTCTGCCTGCTAGGGGGGGTCTGGAGCGGGTCTATAGTCCTGCGCTCGCTCTCTTTCACCACAACAAAACTCTACACACTTTCTCTGTTCTATTTTCAGTACTATAAACTTTTTACTGATAAACCTTAAGTGATGAGATTTTCCCCCTCGTTTTGTTCCACCAGCCAACACTAACAAAGCTCAGATGCGTTTGAACGCCAACTTGTAGTAATATATTAGTTAACAGTTGTTTATTAAATGTTGGCGATTTTGACATTCACCGTCAAACTTTCACAGAAGCTTTTAAAGTTCATATTCCACACGTAAACGTGCTAATATAGTCTAGAATAAACACATACACATCCCAATTAATTCACCCAAAAAGTCTGCAGGCCAAAAATAAATAGATAAATAAATCTGATCTCCATCAATCTCGCACGAGCCACGCTGTGACAATAGACATTAGCATACCAATACACACTTCTCTTCAGCCAATCAGAACGCGCGCGCACACGCGTTACTCCCGCGTCCAGCCAATCAGGAGTCGCGGCTTTCACCAGCTGCCACGAGCCAAGACGGTATAAAAGGTGGACCCCAGCCTCGGATTCAGCACCAGATCCTTTCGGGATTACTCGCAACTGTCTTTTGCCTTTGCTTCTGCCTTTGTGGAAAGTTACCAGCTTCATCATGACTCTGGAAGAGGTTGCCGTGCAGAACTGCACCGAGAAGGTTCACCGTACCGGCGAGGCGCTGCAGGAGGCTCTGGAGTCTGCCAAAGCCAACGAGTGCCTCACCATCGGCGTGTACGAGTCCGCTAAAGTCATGAATGTGTAAGTATTACGCGAGTGGCGTTCGTGTGCTGTTCCTTAGCAAATTGTTTTTCCTCAGCTCGGTTACACTGTGGTGCTCACGCTTTTCTGTTCTTCCTTGTGCTTTGCAGTGATCCTGACAGCGTGGCTTTCTGCGTGCTGGCGATGGACGAGGAGTTCGAGTGTGACATTGCTCTGCAGATCCACTTCACCCTCATCCAGGCTTTCTGCTTTGATAACGACATCAGCATTGTGAGAGTGAGCGACGCTCAGCGCCTCGCCGAGCTGCTGGGAGACAAAGCCGGGCAGCTGGAGGACGCGCACTGCGTGCTCATCACGGTAAGCAGCTCTGTTCATTACTGCATCACTCTGCTGCAGCAGCGCTGCTCATGTAGCCGTTCGTTCGTATCTCAGTCTGGACACTTTGGCTCATGCTTGTGTGTTTTTCTCCTTAACAGAACCCCACCGAGGGCTCGTGGGAAGACCCTGCTCTGGAAAAGCTGCACGTGTTTTGCGCAGAGAGCCGCAGCTGCCACGACTGGGTTCCGGAAGTGACCCTGCCCGCACGCTGAGCCAGTGTCCTGTGCACTGCTGCTGCAAGTCTTGAGGAAATACTCTCCTCATTCTGAGGATCGAGGATAATTCTGAAAAAGCTCCTGTGGAGGCTCATGAATGCGCACGCGCGCGTGGACAGGCCCGGGCGGCGCTCGTGTCGCTCTTCGTGCCCCGCGCACGTCGAGCCGAGCCCCCTCCTCGTTTGTGTGAGTGAGGGGTGGCCCGGGCCGAGAGCGAGCCGATGGCCCTCATTCTTTGTGCGGATGAGGTTTGGAGAGGAAGGAGAAGCAAGTAGGGCGGCGAACAGGGCGATGCGTCGGAGGAGCAGAGGAGGCGGGGCTTCGAGCCGAGACGGCGGGGCTTCAGCTGAGGAGGCTGAGCTTTCAGCCCAAGAAGCGGAGCTTTCAGCCGAACAGGCGGGGCCTTTGGCTAACAAAGGCGGAGCTTCAAGCCGGACTGCACTCCACCACGCCCACTTTCCCCAGTTGAGGCACCTCACTGTGGGCAAAAGGCTTTCCACTCTCCAGAAGGGTCTTATTCTCTAAAGGGTTCACTTTAGATTTTACTGCTATGAGGAAGGAGGAAGAAGCATCTCCAAAAGTTTCATTATGGAAATATTTGAGATGTCAGAAAAGGGAAAAAAAACAAACAAAAAAACAAACAAAACAAAAAAACGATGAAGTCATTGAAATCTTAAGCTTTAATTTGGAAAGTTTGAGATGAAATGGAAAAATAAATTCTGAAGGTTTCACTTTGGAAAAAATTGACGTCATAAGGGGGAGAAAAAAAAAAACAAACAAAAAAAGTTTTCCAAAGATTTCAGTTTGGAATTATCACTTTGGAGAGTGAATGGGGGAAAAAAAAAAAAAAAAAACATTCTCTGAAAGTTTCACTTTGGAAATATTTGAGATGTAAAAATGTGGAAAAAAGTTTGGAAGTATTTAATCTGACAGAAAAAGATTTAATAAAAGACATAAAAATGAATTTCGTGTATTGTTTGTTTCCTTTCAGAAGTTGTTTGTGCTGTCGTCCGACTGCTCCGGCTCTTAAGCTGGCAGATTGCCTTGTGGTGCTGCCTTAGTTTTCATTCTTAAGCAGCACTGCATAGGAGGCCACAAACAGTGCCAGCTGCCTACTCTGCAGTGGCCTCTGATCTGAATGTGTAGAGCCAAAACACAATGGCAGCACGCTGTCCCGTCAGAATAGGGGCCTGAACAAGGAGCCCATTGTTGGAGAGGCAGATGTCTGAGCTGCCACGCACCTCCATCTGCCATGGTGAGCAGATGGGAGGTGAAGAATGAGAAGGCCATGGGGGTGGAGACGGGGGTGTTGGGCAGCCATTAGGGCTCAGTGTCACACAAAAAAGCTGCCTGTGGCTTCTGCAAGGCCTGCTGCAGCTCTCATCCTTGATGGACGGAGGCCAGTGAAAGAAATTGCAAATGAAAGGAGGGATGCATGCATACTTAAAAAGCCTGCTTTAATTTTTAAAACCAGTGCACGAGTTGTTTGCATTCATTTTTGGAGACAGTTGGATGTAGAACAGAACAGAATATGAGGGCTGCTTTCTCTGATTAACCTGCAGCAATGACCACAATTTCTTATTCACACAGAATTGTGTTGTGTTCTTTATCTCCCAGATAAAAGAGCAAATGCTATTAACGCACTTTATAAGCAAAAATTTAAAACATTCAGATGATGTGATTGTCACAACTCTCAGCTTTCAGTCTAGAGTTTATTTGAAGTTCATTGTTTTTATGTAGTTTTATTACATATATAAAATAATTGCTTATACAATGTTTGCTTGAACACTTAAAAACAAATGTCTTTGTAACTTCATTTAAGTACAGAGTTAGATATGTAGACTCTGTTTCTGTAAATGCAGCTCTTTGATATGCATGCATTAGAAGACAAAAGGAAATATTAAGGGCAAGGTGTAAGAAAAACAAATATGAATACATAAACAAAGGAAATGTGTATAGTTGATATTAGGCGTGCAACAACATATTTCTGGTTCAATGCAAATTTCAAGATTCCATGTACACTCTTCATTTAAAGAACTGTTGCACCCAGAAGGAAGCGTTAGATTGCAATGCTATACGGTAGCATTAAATGATATAATAAATAATAAAACAGATAATAAATGATGATAAATTTAGGCTGATATGGGCAATATTTATTGAGTTACACGTACAGAAGTAGTGCCTCTCAGTAAGGCGTTAGGCCGCCATTGTGTGCTAACACAACATGCCAGACGTCTCAGCATTTACATTTACATTGTGCATGTACATTACATTGTACAGCATGGAGTTGTAGAGGTTCCTAATGGTGTCCTGTGACAATCCATCACATGCAGCTTGAATATTCTCAAACAGTTCCTGCAGATTTTACGAAGGGGTGGAGATGGAGTGACACCAGGCCCTCTAGACGTGTGATGCTTGACAACAATTAATTTATCTTGGTGCTGACCAGGGTGCCTTCACACAAGGAGGGCGTCACTCCTCGCTGAATGTCAGTAGTCGTGGCTTTTGGGTAACGCACATGTTAAGGCAATTCATTGGATCTCTTTCTGTGGTTTGTCTAGGTCTCTCTGATCTTTCATGCCGCTGGTTCATGCCTTCTTCTATGGCAGTATTTTCACGACCAGTATGGCACGCGATACATCAATAAGACCATCCTACCTCCCACAGCCCTACAATGCAAAGCCTCTTGAACTCAACTGCTCCAATTGCCTTTGGACTCTTCGTTGAGACATAGTTTACATGCAAAGGATGCTACCAGCACAACTGCATCAGTCAGAATAGAAAGCGTGCACATCAGGACAACCATATGTAGTCAAGTCAGGTATAGCGATAAGGCCCGTCCCTGCTAACGTCACATGCATGGCTGAGCAAGAAACTTGAATCATTCACATGTCTCACAATGTCAAACCTACCCACCAAGATTCATTCCTCTCAACTGATTTCTTCTGGGTGCAACTATTCTTTCAATGATAAGTGTATATGGTGTTATATCTTGTACCATGTTAAAGTTGTTTCAACCCTTAAGTGATAAGAAGATTAGTAAGGCTATCTTACTAATAGTCTGAGACCTTCATAACTATTAGTTTTGCATTATTTAAAAAAAAGTTTTATATAATGAGCCCTGTAACACACAAACAACCAGCTTAAAAGCCTAAGACAGGACACACAGTTTTGAGGTGTGCCGTAAATTCCTGTAGGCACGGAGACTGTCCCTTTTAGGGTCTTTGACTACGCCTGTGATCATAGGGACACGCTCAGTTCCCTTGTTTCTTTGGATCCTGTGCAGTAGAATGCGATAAATACCTGTGATCGGACTACGACTGTTCTTGCTCTGGTTGTTGAGGATGTGTTCCTTAGTCACTCCCAGTCCCTGCAGAGCAATGCGCACCTCCTCTTCTTCTTGGTTCAGGCTTCCTGGACCAGCCTCGAGCAGATGCATCGGGTTAAGCTTGTAAGAGGGCAGAATAGGATGGAAAAACTCCACAGGCAACAGCCATTCACAACCCAGCATCTGGTCCAGGGCATAGCGTTCAGAAGGTTCAGGCTTCAGCATGCCCTGGATTAGCCGCTGACATGGAGCTGACACCCAAATAGGCAGGACGTAGGCCCCCTCAAGTATGCAGCGCCGCAGCTTAGGAACATTGTCAGCGCGGAAAGGCATGGTGCCAGTCACCATGAAGAAAAGCAGAACACCCATAGCCCACACGTCTACAGGGGGCCCCACGTAGGACTCATCCTTGAAGAGTTCTGGAGCTGCATACGGTGGAGAGCCACAGAAGGTGTCCAACATCTGATTGCGATTGCTGACCTTTGTGCTGAAGCCAAAATCAGCCACCTTTACACATGCATTGCAGGAGTAAAGGACATTTTCTGCCTTCAAGTCTCGATGGATGATGTTGTTGTCATGCTGAAATACACAGTAAATATAGTAAGACAAATTATTTGACATATGCAGATACATATGCTAAAGCTTATATATATATCCTCCACCCCCTTTTTTCTCTATATATTCAAATAAAACTTTCCATTCCTGTGCTTGCACATGTGGGTATCTGAAATACCTACCAAACCATAGCTGTGACCCAAGACAACCGACGGCTGCCTAGATCAGAAAATGGGATTTAACAAGCCGTTCAGACTTGGCTCCCCTTCATACGTCAAGTAAGGACTCATTGGAATAATACCACCCACATCTGATTAGCTCTTGCCATGGCCTCAGGAATACGTTCCCAAAGGGTCACCACTAGCATTGCATGGAACCTAAAAGCTAATCATGGAACTACTCTGTTATTGGCTGTGAGTTAATAAAGTTTACTTTTGATGGTAACGTCCAGCGGCAGTCCAGCAAAAACCTGTACACATGTGCTAACCACTCTTACATGGTTACATTCTGGCACATCAGGCTACCTGTTTAGATTCTTTTCCTGTCCCACATTAAATGGTGCAGCTGTTTTATTCTGTTACCTCAGGCTACTGCTGTGACATTGTACATTTAAGGTTGGACAAGAAAACTTAAACAAAAAGTTGGTGAATGAACGGTCAACTTTTCCCCCAACGTGGGTCAGTACCAAAAGAGGGATCGATACTAACTGTAGACAAGACAAAAGTAAGTACTTAAATAGTTATGCTTTGCTAAACACGAGCTAAAGATAAAAGCTAAGGTACTATACTGCATGTCTTGCTGTTACTCGCTGCAGGATCTGCAATAAAATTAAAGCTAATTTGTTGTCTGTAAGGCGAAATTCATCGGCAATTCTGAACAGGGCTGATTAGACAGGGCGAGAAGTGTGCTCTGCTGCTTAATCTCAGTGGTATTTTGACCAAAGCACGTCACTGATAATTCATTCATACAGCAGGAAGCTGTGCTAATTTGTTGTGGGATAGGGGCACAATATGTCACTTTTAAGAAGTGGAAGTCCTCATTACTGTCGCAGCACTTATTTTTAAATGAAATTAATATAACAAAATACATTTTTATATTATCTCTGCTATCTTTGGACACATTGTGACCAGGTATTATCTTAACCAACATAAGGCTATTAACATCAGAATTATTACAAAATGTAATGAAATGGTGTAATACACCGATCAGCCATAACACTGAAACTACTTCAATGTATCTACACTCTTTATCCATTTTATCAGCTTCACTAAGCACATAGGTGCACCTTGTAGTTCTACAGTTACAGGCTGTAGTCCATCTGATTCTCTACATACTTTGTTTCCCCGCCCCATCACCCTCTCCAATTTTCAGGATCCACCACATCCACCACAGAGCAGGTGTTTTTCATTCGCAGCATTGCAGTGACACTCACGTGATGCTGGTGTGTAAGTGTATGTTGTGCTGCTGTAAGTGGATCGACACAGCAGTGCTTTTGGAGTTTTAAACACCTCAGTGTCACTGCTGGACTGAGAATAGTCCACCAACCAAAACTATCCAGCCAACAGCGGATAGCATCCTGTCCTGAGACCACTGATGAAGCACTAGAGGATGACCAACACAAACTGTGCAGCAACACATGAGCTATTGTCTCTGATTCTACAAGATGGACCAGTAAGGCAAGGGTGCGTAGTGGAGTGGACATTAAGTGGACAGCACTACGGTGTCTGATCCAGCACCATGCAAACTAACACACCACCACATTGGTATCACTGCAGTGTTGAGAATGATCCACCACCCACATAATACCTGCTCTGTGGTGGTCCGGTGAGGGTCCTGACTGTTAAAGAACAGGGTAAAGGGGGGATAAAGTATGAAGAAAAAACACAGACAAAAAACTGCAGAACTACAAAGTGCTCCTATATAGTAAGTGGAGCTGATGGACAGGGAATGTGGATACAAGGAGGTGGTCTTAATGTTATGGCTGATGAGTGTTAATGATGAGCGTTAATGAGTGTGAGTTAATAAAACTTATTTTCAAATGTAGACACCAGCATCTACACCACTAGTGGATCTGCACAACATTCTACATAAAAGCAATGCTAAGAGGTTTTCCAGACAGGGATTAATCCTACCCCTGGATTACTCTGCCCTTTCAATGAAAACTTCTTTTAAGAGTTCTCTGTGGTCCAGGACTAGGCCTAATCCCTGTCCAGGAAACTGACCCTAAATGCTTTTTCCACTAATATATGTAATACCTACTAAATCCTACTTATGATGTTGTAGTGCAATAGGACTTAGAACTGACCATATGCTTTACAGCAGACAGGATTTGGGCAAACACAATTTTGCTCTCTGGATCCGTGATTTTTCCATGAGTGCTGATCCTGGTATGGAGGTCTCCTCCTCCAGCATATTCCAAAACCAGGTATAATCGACTTGGTATCTCCAACACTTCATAAAGGCGTAACACATTTGGATGATTCAAGCTTTCCATGTTTGAGATCTCTCTGGAGAGCATCCTCTGGGTCTGCAGGTCCAGTCTCATCTTATCCAGGACCTTGATAGCGACTTTATCTGTAGTGAATACGCAGAGTGGAGAAGCAATGATGTCACTGCACATTAATCTGTTTAGTCTACAAATTCAGATCTAATTAACAAATTCCCATGCACTCCCAGCCAAGAAACCTGCGTTATAGCGTTAAGTTAATGCTTTAATTTAATTTAACCCTTTAAACTGCAAAAGCTTGTGGGTCCAAGAAACAAATCATCACTCTCCTGACTACAAAACATATGATAACATTTTACTAAATGTAGTTTTATTATAATTTACCTTAGTAGTTTTATTTTAACACTAGCATATTTTAAGATTAATAACTAAACAAAAGACCTACCATTAAATGGTAAATTTTGTCACACATTTTGTCTTACCTTTGGTGAGGGCATGGAAAGCCAGTTTGACTTTGGAGAAGTTACCACATCCGATCTCGCCACGGACTTTGTAGAAGCCGACCCTCCTACCCACAGTCAGCTCCTTTATTGTATTTTCATTGTGGCACATATCCAGTGTTAACTTCTCCAGAGGTGTGAGGCATCTGGGTGGATCCTCTTCTTCTTCTTCTTTCTCTGGCCCACAATCAGAGCTGTCTGTTAGGCTATACAGGCTGTGCCGTGGCACTTGTGGAGACACCTGACCGGTGCTCACACGCATTGTGTTGCCCTTTAAGGCTAAAATCAAAACAGGATTACACAATCTTAATCTCACTAATTTAGTTTATTGCAAGAATGTAATGAACATAACTTTATAACGTATGCCAAAACTTAAAAATACAACAGTGTAACATTAAGTAAGTGTTATGTTACAACTACACTACCCTTAACGTTATTACCTGTTAGGCTACATCAACAATATATAGATGCATGAATAATGATACATTAATAATACATCTTCAATGTTTCTCACCTCTGCTGTATGCTTCTGAGGTTTGGTTAAGACATTCCTTTTCTTCCAGTTATAACAGCAGCAGTCATAACAGGTCTTCACCTCCTCCTTCAATGTCATCTGTTGTCATGCTACAACATCTTAAAAACAAAAACAGGCTCAGTTAACATTTTTCCAATAACTTTCCATGTTGTTCTTGCTTTTATTCTGTTGACTTGTAATGTGCTCCACACCAAACATTCAGAGAGCTTGCATGTGTCTCCTACAGTCCCACATTATTCCCTCCCACTTTATCTGTCTGACTCAGTTGCACTGTCGAAGGAGGGATTATGCTGGTGTCATGTATCTTAATCCCTCATCTTTATTTAGACGTACCTTAATCCTCCCCAATTTCCACAGCGAGGGCTCTAAAGCATGAAAGACCAAATGAGGTGAAATGACAGAAGCATCACTAATGACTTTTTATTGGCTATATATTTGCACTGACATGCTGTTAACAAGACGATCTTAACAATTAGCCAGTACGGTTGCTGAACCGTGAAGACGCTTGTGCTCTTAGTGAGACTGATCTCTGATGTACAGGGAAAGATCAGACGTTATGCAACTTCTAAATGAGATTAGCGCAGTCCCTCTTCGACACACAAAGGAGTTCAGCAGATAACGTGATTGTCCTTAGCCTGATAATCTTTTAAGTGAGTCGTGTAGGATGCACATTCACATTCAGGCACGTTCAGGTGTGTCATTCCTCTGATGTGCACACTGAAACAAAGCATGACATTCATTGATCTGAGCATACTTGATGAGTTTGATAAACCACTGCAAGATACAACATAAATAAATGTATATTTTATTTTGTTGATTTTTAAATTTTGGGATAAGTTCTAGGCATCTACATAGATTAAGGAGAAGTACAAACAGATATTTAATGGCCCCATATAAGACAGGGTCGCAAGGATAGTTGGACAAGTGTAAGTACATTCTTTAGACTGTAGTTTTCCTAAGACACCTTTCTTTAACACAGGGAATATTCTAGACACATCAATCACACATTTACAGCTGACCCAGACTGCTCTGGCACATTACTAGGCATATCAAGCACTAAATGAGGCATAGCAAATGGGGGGTATCAGGACATTTCATTTTTAAGGTCTCATTACATGAGCATGAACTTTTGGCTTTCATTGTGATGCACACATTTACTGTGTGCATCTGTTTGCACAAAACATATTCTGTGCAGCCTTTCTCACCTAAAATTAGGGGCAAATAAAACATTTTTGAATAGATCAGGGCTCCAAATATAATTGCAGTCCCTGGGAAAACCAGTTAGGAAGTGTGTCTGTTTACTTAAATTCCTTGAAAGAGACAATAACATCTTCCAGGTACTTAATACTATGTACTTCACACCTTCCCTGTGTGTCTAGGTAGGTGTTGTATTATAAGGCGTTTCTTATAATGAGATTACAGGCTTTCAGTGGCCACGTTAATTTGTGATGAACAGTACTGCAAAGTCCTTGAGTGTTTATTGACCTCTGCAATGTCTTACTCTAGTAGAACAGCTCTTGTACATATCCTTATTATTTTGAACATGAATCTGAGAATGAATCTTGTAACAGAAATGTCACTTTTAATTACAAAATGTATTACATTGTGTTTAAAGATGTACCAGAAAAGTTGTACTGCACATATAACAAATCAATATGGGATCCTATACTGGCTACAACAAGGTAACTGGAATATCCATTAAATCTTTCTTTTCCTCTGATGTGCCTCAGACGGGCTAAGGAGATTCTGCTGCTCAAGCTCTTTCACTCTCTGACGCAGAAACTCGATTTCCTTGTCCTTCTTCTCCTGCAGAAACTGCAACTTCTATGTTGCAGCAGAAAAACACGATATAATAACAACCAAATACAACACTTTTTTCACATATCCACTGCACAATATATACTGTAGTAAGGGCAGTGCAGTGTTACTCACTCTTTTAAAGATGCTCTGTGGGAGAAGCCCAGAGGCCTGTGGCTGCTGTTGAGTCATGACTGATACACTCTGAGCCCTTGCAAGTTTAGCACTGAACTAAAAAAGAACCAGCAATAATGGAGTCACATTTCAGGGCTAGGTAACTGGTGTTTGCAAGGTCGATCCTAAGAATGTTAATTTGAACTTTCTGTAAGTTGATTACACCAATGTAATCTATTGTTAAAGGAGCAATTTGTAAGATGGTGGAAGCTATCAAATTCATACTCCAAAAAATAGGGGGCAACACATCACCAGGAAAGGAATCTTCCTCTTCAATTCTTACTCATCTAAATGAAACATTGCATGTTTTTTTAATGGATTTTGGAATGTTTTAAACTAGAAATCTTTATTATATTGCTCCTTTAAACAATGTCAAGTCCACTCTAAAGCCCACTAATAACCTCATGGATTTTCCATATGCCTAGGTTATTAACCCAATCCTAAACCACTTACTTGGCCACTGACAGAGCGCAATGTAAGCATAATGTCTAAATTAGTATGGTAAATTATGATACCCAATTATGCACATCCATCTTAAGCTTAGCTGGGAATGTTTGGTTTAGCAAATCCAGGTTGTATTTATTAATCTTGAATTTGTTTTATATACGGCTGGTGAACAAGCAGGTAAGCTAGGGGGAAGGGCCTATACAGACTGTATTATGTACGTCTAGAAGAAACACTCTGTCAGAGCTGTTTGTTGAAGCCTTGCAATTAAAGCAATGTTAGACAAATAGTTTTTCCTATGAGTTTATGTACCTCCATCTGTAGCTTTATGATCTCACTTTGCTTTTCTTTCTCCTGCTGCTTCATTTTCTGTCTCATCTCCTCCAAATCACTTTCTTTTCTATCCAGAGCCTCTTTCAGTTCAACTTCTTTAGACTCCACTTTCAATAAAAATAAATCTTTTTACACGGATCTTAGACATCATTTAGTCTGGCAAAAAACTGGTGCACTGCTGCAGTTTAATTTTACTACAAGTAAGGGCATGTCTGTTCACACTCACATTTTCTCTGTATCTCCTTAGCATAGTCATCCACCTCCATCTGGTGTTGCTCTCGCAAAGCTCTCATCTCTGTCTCCAGTCTTTGAATACAAGCTTTCCTTTCCTATATGTACAATAAGTCAAAAATTGAACAAATTAATACAGTTTTATTATTTAAAGTGTGTTTTATTTAGGTTGGTTCACCTTACATGCACTTGTGCTTCATTTTGTTTCTTTAGGTCAAGAACAGCACTTTTCAGCTTCTCATTTTCAACTACAAGAAAGAATCAAAAGCACACAAGACCATGTCAATGTCATACATTATGCTAAAAAGAAAGGTGAATATAATTGTCAGTCATCTGGCAGACATCCAGATCAGATATACTACCTCGAAGATCACACTGTTGTTGCAAGCTGTTCTGGAGGCCTTTGATTGTTTCCAGCATGGCGTCTCTTTCTACCAGGAAAGAGTGTTATTTTAACACTTATAATAATCTCAGAACCAGGTTTGTACCCCTTAAAAAAAAACTAATCTTGAGATTAAACATGCCCTCTAATAATATAATATAAAACAGTAGAGTATACTGGACATTTGGACTTGAGAGTTTTGGAAAATGAAAGTGTTTCTTATCACCACCATAACATATCACAAAACAAGCACTGAACTTTCATGTGTTTACTGTACATACATGAAAATGTCAACACTCACAAACAGATTTTAACACAATCCATATAAGATGATTTACATTACTATATCTGAAATGGACAAAAAAAAAAAAAAAACGAATGTCTATATGTAATATTATAAATATAGTACACATATTACACTATGTATGCCAGCCTAGAGTTTTAACATCAATAGGAACATTACACTTCTGCATTTTAGAAATGACACTACTGAAACACAGCCAATGTCTAGTTCTAAAAAATAAGTGTGTTATTTTTTCCTAAACTTTTTTATGCTAATTTTAATCTCCAATATGCTGGACATTAAAATCCACTAAAATCACACACAAATTTCTAGATCACCTCTCCTAACTACACAAGAGACTTTACTTTTTACTAAATAAACAAAATTTTGAATGACTACATTCTGCAATATCTATTATACAAATTACGACATTGTTTACTACAATGGGAGCAAACATCCAGGACTTTCCATTTTTTGTCCTACAAGAACCTATATACAAAAACACTTGTGTAATTGACGGAGCATAATTCAGAAACAGTGTTTTATTTGTTCTTGGAGGTGATAAGCGTCTAGCCTGCCAGCTGCCATATTTGTATTTGTTTATAGCAGGGTAAAAAAAGAAACATTCCATGAAATTATTGAAATTATATTCCAGTTTGAAAGACTGAGTTCTGTAGAAGAGAGTGTAATGGTGTTCCAACTTCTATAGAGCTACAATAAAAATGGAATAAGACGGATAAGCCATACAGGACCTGAACACATGGATGTAAAACTTGTTAGGGTTACAGGTGTTACCTACCACCAGAGGGAGACAAAGACTATGACTTCAAGTTTAGTGCCAGCGACAGGATGCCAGCCCTGGTTCCGCACAGATCAACGTTTTCCCTGCTTTTTACCCTGAGGTCAAGATTAGCTGGACCAGCTGAGTTAATAGCAGGGAAAACATGTTGTTCGTAAAACGAAACGAGCCATCCAACTACAATCACAGCTCTGTTCCTGCTCCCAGCTGCAATATTAGGGACCGTCTCACAATTACTGAAAGAACAACATGTGCTGGTTTAAGCACTCAAAGAAATCTATTAAACTCTCTTGTCATTCGACCTAATGATGTCAAACCAACTTAGTAAAATACAGATATGTTTTGTTCACATACCACAGGCCTTTTGTTGGTAGATAGTGAAGCTGTTTATTTTATAATATTTTAATAATCAAACAAATATATAACTATATATTAAATAGTGGAAATATATGGAAATCAAATCAAATATACCTATGAGTAAGATCAGATATCTGACATGGCAGGTAAAAATACTGAAATGACAAAAAATATAAATGAATAAATACATGCTTTATTGTGCTCCCTGTAGAGAATTCCATTTAAAAGTACAGAATATAGCTCTGAAAAATAATATTTGAACTTAAAAGCAAATCAAATACACACATTCCCTCAGTGCTCCTTCAGAAACTCTACCTTCAGGATCATAGACATGCATTGCCAGCACTGGACTAGCAAACATTGTACAGGTAAATACTAATTATGATGTTCAAGCGAACAAGTACATAGTGAGTAATGTAACTGACATTAGTTTACTTTGGGATTAGCAAAATGCTGCTGCTATAATTGTTACTGCAACGCTGACCAGTTCCTTTCAAGAAATTCACAAACTTCAGCTGCTCAGTGAAGTGCAGTTACTTGTTTAGAGTTTTCCTGTTCTGCCTTGGTGCAGCAGTTATCGTCAGACAAGAGATGCCAGATTGTTTCTTTGGTGGAGAGATGTGCTGGTTGGTTTCCTTATTGCATTTTACTGATCCACCTTAAATGGTGCAATTTGTCAACTTTAGGAGATCTCTCCACTCTTGAAACACCTCTCTGATGTTTATACGGCTTTTAAATTGCTTACCTAATCCAAGCTATTTTTTGTCTTTGTTATTTTAAATCTTTTTGTCTGCCTCACCATCCGTCTTAACAATAAGAGTTTAGCACAAATACCCTCCCTTTTCCCCATCCTTTGCATGAGCATGAACACACCCTGTTACTGATTGGCTAGAAGAGTGTTGTGTAAAACACTTATTGGATTTAAAACATATACTGATATACTACAGCTTAAATTAAAATTAAATGTATAAATTGTCATTTATATATACGTGTTATATTCACACATATAGCTGAGAGATGCCAAAATCTCAGAGAGGAAAGGGAGCAAGAGATGATCTATGGACAATAGCTGGAGGAATAAATCTGCTTGTGAAATGCTTTCACTCATTTGATAAATTAAGCCAAGACCCTGACTTTAACTCTGGTATTTGATCAACACTGGGTACAGGCGCCTTTAGGAATGGTACTGGTTATATACTGTGTGGCACTGTAATCGTAGAGATGTTGAGATGCAAAACAGTTTTAAAGAATTAATACAATGAGACAGACAACAGAAGCAAAAAGAAGAAATACTGAAATCAATTCAGATGAAAACAGTTTAAATCAGGAACATCAGGACAAAACACCAGGGAGTAACTATGCAGGTCCGGTCAGGTCCAAACACTTGGGAGTGGAAAAGTAGGGACGGATAAAGGTAAGGATATACAGTACACTGATGCTAAATTCTATGAGGGGGAGGCATATACTGATCTGAGAACACTGATTTGTCAAGACAAAAAGGAACTAGCTTAGCAGTTGCCTCAACAAAAGGTCAGATCAAGCACAAAAAATGTCATAGAACAGTAAGGCTGAATTTCCTGACCACAGAGAGCGGAAAGTATCAGATCATTTTCAAAATACTGATTTTTTTTAGGACACAACAGAACAGACTAGGAGAGAAAGAGAGGAAGAGTCAGTGAGCAGTGGTGAAGAATTCCCTGAATGCATAGATTAGTGAGTGATCCAACAATATTAGGCAGAGACAAAACAAAAACATGAATCAAAAACCACCTGAAAAAGACTAGCAGAAAGCTACTTCTCAAGTTCTAGATAAAAAAGCTTAAACAGGATGTGAACATGGCAGATTAAAAAGGAGAGAGGAGGATATGTCAGATTCATCAATATGTGGAGAGCCAGATCAGTTAGTAGTTAGCCCAGGGTTAGCTGAAGTAAGAGCAGAAACAAGTGGAGAGGGGCTGCCAAACGTATATCAGAAGACATATACAGAAAGGTACCACCTGTTCCAACCAGATTTACAAATTTCAAGTCCAAAACACTGGAGGAAACTTGCACCCATAAAAGTCTTCCATAAACTTTGACATCCATAGAGCTGGCTTAACATCATTAGGTTTAATAACAAGAAAGTTGAATAGATTTATTATTTGATTATTTCATTTTACCAAATAATTTCACTATTTACCAGAATAATACTTAGAATTAAACATTTCTGCTTTGTACTAAGTTTGTTTGACATCATTAAGTCTAATAACAAGAAAGTTTAATAGATATATTTGATTATTAAATAATTATAAAATACACTTCACTATTTAGAGTTTAATAGATTTATTAGATTACTAAAACCAGCGCATGTTGTTCTTACGGTAATTGTGCGACGGTCCCTAATACTGCAGCTGGGCGCAGGAGCAGAGGCTTGGATAAAGGGCTGCGCTCTGGCTTCAAGAGCAGTTTAGTGGGTTCTAAGGTCCGACTAATTAGCTAAAGGTGACTCTTTATATGTTAGAGACGTTTCAGTTGTTTTATAAAGTTTCCACGTTGTTTTCCATCCTGAAAAGACCATTACCCCTGATTTTTTTCTTAGTAGGATGGGGCTTCTGGTTACTAATAGAAACTATTCGTTTCTGATAGACACTTCTAGATCCCATCAGGAAAACATTAAATTTATAAAGAATCTGTCACAGAAACCAACCACAAAACGCCATTAATGACTTAACACCACCAGGAACCAGTCGTAACTATAATTTGTTCTACAGGGCTGTGGGTATGTGTTGAGGAGAAAAATCCGTTAGTCGAAATAAAGAAAGGGCAGAGTTGGCAACAGACACCGCGAAACAAGCCAGCAACCGCAGATAGCATGCTAGCTAGCTAATAAATAATCAGTCATTCTTACCCTCAGTTAAGTTCGTTTCCTTGTTCTCTGAAAACTTCAACAGCCTATTTGTTTCCTCTAACTTTATTTCAAGGATGTTGTTTTCCCCCTTCAACTCCGTTATTTTCTTGTGAACACAGAAAATACTTGTTAGCTAACGTAAGTTTACCTCAGATCAGTAGCTTGCTAGCTAGTTTAAGTCGGCTAACGTATTATCTAATAACATGTTATATGTCCCAAGTAGGTGTCTGTTAATTTAGTTACAGATGTTGGTGCTGTATGTGATATAACGTTACTTGCTCCAGAAGGCTAAAATCTAGGAGAAGTTTATTCAGGTTCACGGCTGCTTTCTTCATTTTCTGACGGAAAACACAGCTGTGTTTCAACTAGCTTGCAGCTAAACGCGCAAGCGCGCGCTTTAGTGTCCTAGGTTATGTGGCGAAGCCAAGTCGATTCCTTATTCTTTTGGCAATCGGAGTCGACTTTTAACAAAAGGCAATGAGTATGTTTTACTACTGTGTAATACTTATACCAACTGTTATTAACCCATAAGAGCCCAGAGCCGTTTTCCTTTAAGGGAAAATAATGAAGGGTCATAAAAGATCAGTCTTATTGTGACAAAGAGGTCGCATGGCGTCTTCTGTAAGTATTATAGAGCCATAATACTGGTAGCAGATGTCACAACAACAACAACAATTTCATAACTGGTATTCCATCATGGTGTTCTAGAAATGGCGTCAGAATGGATCTATGTAATATAGAATATGGGTATGTGTAATATATAATATGGGTATATGTAATATAGAATATGGTTATATGTAATATAAAATGTGGGTATATGTAAATATAGAATATGGTTATATGTAATATAGAGCACGTTATTAGAACATTAGAGCTTTTAAATGGGTTGAAACCTTATAGGTACAAAAACAGGACTTTAAAATGAGCTGGTTTTGTCTCTAACTGCACTAACCAAGCACATCGCCATTTTCTAAATGAGGCCATATGTTCACCAACTGTCATGTGACTGCATCCAGGATGTTCGGTATAGGTCACTCAGGGACTCCCATGTGTTTAGGTGAAGGATAAAGCTGTATAAATAACTACAGACTTTTAAAAGGCTTGTGACACATACATCACTGTGGGCTCTTATGGATTAAGTATGTGCTATATAATAATAGAGTTGAGTTATACTCAAAAATGCACAATACACACTTAAAAACAGTAAATATTTGAGTACAGTAATGATAAACACTGCTGCCCAGACAGCAGAATTGTTTTGGCCCAAATCTTGTCCACATTCCCAATTTTCATCTGACCCAGTTGCTGTAAAAATGAATAAAACTTGGGCTGCCTGCCCCCAGTTGCAAGATGTGGGCCACATACACACCAGGTTATATGCACTTATATATGCTTTATATGCGGCAGAAGCGAACCAGATGCATGTTTTAAATATATGGGGCACCCTTGGATCACTGCAGGTTGTCAGTGCCAATAATGGCCCAACAGTATCATATCTACTACATATATGGGAATATATTGTCCATAACTATGATACTGCCCCACAAACCCCAGGTGGATAGGGAGGGAACGGAGCCTTTCACATATAGAAAATATTGGGGGAAAACGCCAGATGGCAATCCAACAGTGGCTGTGGTGTAGAAATATTCAGCAAAAATATCAGTCAAATAAAAAAATATTGTCCATTGTGTGTTCATCACTTCCTGTTAGTAAGAAAAAATGTTATATGTTAATATTTTGTTTACTGGCTGGGGAAACTCATACTATTAAGATTAGTACATATAATATACTTTGTAGTACACAACTGTGATGCAGGCAATGTCAACCAAAGCATGAAGTTGATGTTTACACCGTTAAAAAGGTCCCATAGTATGAAAAACAGATAAGAAATGACAGGTGTTTGTGAACTCTACCTTTCCAGGCTGTGAAAGGGAGGTTGGCACTTATTTCATTCCCTTTTCACTGAGCTGTCAATGGGCCTAGACAATGTTCATCTTTAAACGATGGTGAAATTGGCTTTTTTTTTTTTTGCCAGCATCATAATTGAATGCTTTGTTCCCAGTGCTTTGTGCTACAACTTGTACAGGTGCCCAAATGTAACTGTGGAACTGAAAATTCAGAAAACAAGCTGACAAATAGGAATCCAACTTTAGATGCTTCAACATCTTTAACAGGATCCTGGGCAACAATTGCACATTTCACTCAGAGCTTTTCAAACCTTGGACAACGTCAAGGTTTTGTGCAGCAAACACAGGGGAAGTGAAGAGTGATTCCACCTTAAGTAGCAACACAACCCCAGCAGCAGCAGTAGCAGCCATGCTGTATGATTTTGTCTACTTATTATCTGATAAAATACATCATTCTAAACTTGAGTTATATAGTGAATATCTTTAATTTACTTTGCTTTGTTGTTGAAATTTATTTTATTTTCGTGCGTCTGTTTCGACTGTTGCTTTCTAAACCAGCCAGTCAAAATATTCATGCACTCTCTTCAAAAAGTAAAACAGCTTGTTTCTTTCTACAGTCAAATCATATGGTATAAATTGGTGTGTGAAACATAATATTCACGCCAACTAAATGAAAATATCATCTATGTAGACATTAAGCTAAATACCTTCAATTGTGAAATAAGATACATTTTCACCATATCGCAATAACCTAGCCACTCAATTGGGGTTAACTGTTTAATCCCTGCTGTATCACTTTACAACTTGGTTAAAATTATTTGGTTAAAATAAAGTGGATCATGGACTTAGTAGGAGTCGAGAGTCAACTTCAAAATCCTAAAGTCATGCTTCAGTAAGATGATTGCTGGAGTAGTGGTGATTAGTGATAGGAATAGAAGACAGGGGCAAACGTGTTTATGCTGATATTTTATTATTTAAAAATATATATATATATCTTTATGTACACTGCAGCAAGACACATACTGAGTCATACCATCATCACTTTCTTCTTTTTGTAAAACTACCAAAGACGCTGTATGGCACAGAGTAGAGAAGAAACCAAAAGGTTACATATATGTCCCAGACATAGGCTGTTATATGCCTTACCAAAAGCTAAATTTATTTTCATGTCATTAATGTCAAACCCCCAAAAATATCACTTTGATGTCTCCACTTCCTTGGAATTTAGGTAAGGTTTAATCTTGAAAACCATATAGTGTTAGATATTAAACATTAAACAACAGACTCAAAAACACAAACCATGTAATTATGAATTAGTCCAGACAAGGAATTTAAGAATATTCAATATAGCATAAAACAAAAAAATAAAAAGTTGTTGCTTAAGGCAAATTTTTTATCCATACAAATTAGTAGCCACAAAAGTGCATGTCAGAAGAAGGCATCAGCTGTTATGTTTATCAAGTGGAAACAGTAATAAAAATATATGCAATATCTACACAATGACCCTTTGAAAAAGGGGTCATTAGAATTCCGCCTCATTAAGTGTACATTTTCAGCTTGCCAAGATGTTTCAAAAGGACCAGTCCCACATGGGGACTTTTTTGGTCCAGTCTTTTGAAACACAAACATCTTGTTTGGTGTTGGCCAACACTGTTCTTCATGCCAATAAAAAAAAAAAATCCCACAACCGTGTGCCAAATCCAATCCTAGACGATTCTCAGCACAGACTTTTTTCATTTATGGTGGGCTCATGCTTTGTAGTAGGTCAGGTGTCAGATATCCCCCAGGAGTTGGAAAAGATTTCACGACAGCAAAGGGAGGAGGTGCAGGGTTGTTTGGTTTCAAAAGAAGGCTGTTTTTCCAGTCGACACCATCAACCATGGTGTATTCTGGAGGAGCTGGTATGTTAAGGATTGGAAAAGCAGAGGCGGCTGGCGTTATCTCTGGTTCCACGGTGGGCTTCTGGTACTCTTGCAAAGGACTGTGCCTTTGCTCTGCAAAAGGGTGTAGCTCTTCTTTGGTTGAACTTGGCTTACATTGTCCTCCTACGGAGTACTGTGCACTGATTTTACAGACGTTTAACTCGGAAGTGTAACCTCGTTCATCAGAAGACCTCACCAACTGGGGCTTCTTCCCCTTGTCGTTCTCCTCATTCTTTTGAGCTTTATCTTTGCTATTGCAGCTGTTACTTGGATTCTGTTTCTCTGGGGACAGCACTGCATCGCCACGTGGGGTGACATCGCTAACTTGAGAATACAGGCTGGTTGGCCAAGCAGGTTCCTGTGGAGCTCCTGGATTAACTGGTGACAAGCTATGAAAACCATCATGACCACTGGTCGAAGGCTGGTGAACGTCTGTATGGTCGTGATCAGACAGATCAGGGTCGCAGCAGCTGGCACGACCCGAGTCATCATCCCGGAAAGCACTCGACATGGGAGGAGAGTCAGAGACAGGAGAGTCACCAATGAGAAGTGGTGTCTCGAAGCCTTCCAGTGTCTCATTTGGTTCATCGATGTCCACCTCTATGAACTCCACCCATGGGTCATTACTGTACAATTCTGGGCGCAGGTTTGGATGAGTGCCCAAGATGGAGGTGAACTCAGTCAGCTGACCTTTCTTTGTAAACACAATATAGAAAAAGAATATTATTTCAGACCTACTTGAACCTGTGGACCAAATAATTCCTAGGTGTGAACACCAGCATGATAAACAGCGTAGAATCAATACCTGTAAGAGAACTGGGTCGATTCCTTTGATTTTCGGGCCAGGGACAGGAGGTAAGAAAATCACCAAGAGTCTGAAACAAAAAGCAAATAAGTTGTAATCCTAAATACAGATAAGCATGTTGTAAGGGTAATATGTCTTAAAATACTCCTTCAACAAAACCTTGATTCTGAAGGCTAACAGTTATTTTGCTTTTTTGCAGCTCTGTTGCAAGCTGTATGGAAAGTATGCATTGACATCACTTTCTGGATCTTTAAAATTTCTATGTTCCAAGTTATCTGGCAAACTGTTTCAGTTTTGTGGAGTTGCCCCCTAGGGAAACCCCAAAGCCCAGAAACCTTTAAAAACAGCAACTGCAAATCCATGTTCTGAGTTGCAACAATCCATGAGAATGGGAACATCTGAAGGCTTCATGTTGTAACACTGCTGTGATAAGTTGATTGCATTCAGCGGCAACATAATTAATGTGGTCAGGTACTAAAGTGTGATAAATGATTAACTGATGTCAAAGGTACTGATGTTCCATTACTCCAGAAAACACAGTTCGACTGGCCCTGAGCCCAATGCTGACCCATGTCATCCCATTCATACCTTTCTGTATTGCTGAATAACTAAATAACAGTGTGGAAATGCATTACTTGAAGGACTAATCCCTTACACTCACTAAACTAATCACTTACTTCTGTTGACGTGAGACCACAATCAGCATCAAGATGATTCCAAAAGCAACAACAGCAAAGATGAACACTGCAGGTAAGGGGACTCTTGGTTCTAAAATGAAAGAAAAAAGTGATTCTAAGTTCATTTAAGTTTAGAACCCATTCTTATTATTTTCAGCAGTACATTTAACCCAAACTCAGACCTTTGCTGCCAACAAGTATGAAGATGGAGTCACTGAATTCCCCAAAGTTGTAGCCTCGCATTTTGCACCGAACTCTGACCTCATACTCTGTACTGGTGTTAAGGCCATAGATGGTTGTTTGAATGTCCCTCCCACTGTCCAGCTGTAAGAGGAGGAGCAAAGCCAACAAATACTTGAACCGACAGATGGAAAATCATTCAATCAATCATTCAAATCTTTCAATTATACCTAAACAAGCCAGTCAAGCTAGCACAATCCATTTATATGGCCATTTACTTAAGGATTTTATGCATTTAATGCTTATTATTTGGTTGTCAATCACTTTTTAGATGTTTTAGCTTTTAAAAACTACCAAATGATCCCCTTCTCATGCTAATTTGTAAATGGATAATAAATAAGGGTTGTGTTTATTTGACCAAATTTGGAACTATATGCATGGGCAAATTTATTTTTTCCAACTTATCACAAGGAGTGACGCTTCATGAGCTGTTCACGCTATTAGTCGACTCAAATCATATAGTTTCATGTTTTTCATGCTATCTGGCAGTTATGTTTGCAAACTAGTTACCATATAGAACACATTAACAATAAACCGCATCAGTAGTAAGACTCACAGATTTCCACTGCTCTGAGCCCTTCTCTCTGTACTGCGTCTCGTAACGAAGCGAAATCCATCCAGTCTGCACATTGTCTACTGCTGAGGTTGGTGGCTTCCAGCTCACCATTACATCATAAATTAAACCAGTTGGGCCTGTGGCTAATAACGTCCAGTTCAGTCCTTCGGGTGGGTCTGGAAATACTACAAGAATAAAGATCATCTAGTGAGCATAGCAATTCATACATAACATCAGTTCTTCTCAAAACTAAACTAAAACTAAACTTATTCACTTTAAATCTTCTTGGTGAGAAGCGCAAATCGTTGTACAATATGGAATATGCAACAATAATTATGTCTAAAAGTACAGACCATACTGTAAGCTGCAAAAACAATAATAATGCAATTAGATAAAACTGCCTGTTCTGCCCACGCCAGTTTAGCCCCATGAAAATTTCATAAACGCCATTTACATATATCACTCTTAATGGCATAGTAGCTAAGACAGCTCATTTAATTCTACATAAAGAAGTAGAGTCTGTTAGTATGGCGTCAGGCCGCCATGTTTTCATGTCTCGGCATGCAGTTATAGAGATTCCTAATGGTGTCCTGCAATAATCCGTCCCATGCATCTTGAATAATCTCCCTCAGTTCCTGCAGATTTTGCAGTAGGGGTGGAGGTGGAGTGGCGCCAGGCCTCTTTCACATGTGACAACAAACTGTTCATCTTGGCTCTGACCACAATGTCTACACACACTGATTTGTTGGTCATCTCCACCAAGACCAAATCATGACTTGTCACTGAAGATGACCCGCTGCCGTTGTAAAATCCCTCCATGGCAGTCTTTGGCAACGCTGGCATGGTGTTAAGGGCAGTCGTCATAATGATCTGCTTGCATATAGTCCTGCATTGAACAGATCTGTCAATAACTCATGGAGGGCATAACTGCTCGCTAATTGTCTATAACTGTGGCTGTTTGGTTGGTCAGGTACAGCAATAAGGCCTGTCCTTGCTTATGTCACATGCATGGCTGAGTGTAAAACTTTAATCATTCGTATGTCTCACAATGTTAAACCTACCCACTAAGTTTAATTCCTGTCAGTTGATTACTTTTGGGTGCAGCTATTTGTGCAACTGTTCTTTTAATGATAAGCGTGTCACATACACCTTTTAACAAAAAAAACCCCACTTTTTTTAACGCAGGCAGATGGAGTGTCAACATATTTTGATAGTAGTCGTGGGCTGGAGGTTAGGGAACCAGCCTTGTGACCGGGGGGTTGCCGGTTCGATTCCCTGAACTGACAGTAATGACTGAGGTGCCCTTGAGCACGGCACCTAACCCCCAACTGCTCCCCGGGCGCCGTGGATAGGGCTGCCCACCGCTGTGGATAAGTGTGCTCACTGCCCCCTAGTGTGTGTGTTTACTAGTGAGTGTGTTTGTGGGTATTTCACTTCACGGATGGGTTAAATGCAGAGATTAAATTTCCACACTGTGGGATCAACAAGGGACTAAAATCTTTAAATATTGTCCTGTCCAAAAAACTTAATAAAAATTCAACAAACATGGCTCATATAAAACACATTATTAAGAAACCATGCTGCTTTAATATACCACAAGCTAGTGTAATAATACTGTCTGCATCTACTGTAGAGGTCTTTCAACTGAGAGCTGATCAAAACAGATAACTGCATGTAGCCTTGGCTTACCGATGTCTTCCACATTGAAGAACATTTCATCGTAAACAACATCTTGTGTCCGTGAGCGCAGTTGAATGGCATAAGACGACCAGATAACAGTATGGGAGATATCAAAGTAGCACTCGTTTTCCTTTAGGGTACTGTAACTTGGACACTCATTCCACTTCTTTTCACCTTTGTTGGAATCCCTTTATAACAGAGAGAACCACACAATCTCAAGTCAACATTAATGCATCAAGATAAAGGCAGGTTAGCACAGATTTGATTATACAAGCTATTCCAACAATGCTAATGGAATAAGTGATCGAATTTAAAGTAATTAATTCAATTTAGAGTGATTATATTTAACAGTGCAGGGTATAGTGAATCTCTGACGTGCTTAAGAAAATGCATGAAATCATTGTAAGGGAAATCATTCAGCATGTAAATATTGCATTACATTTGCAGCATGTAGAAAAGTCTCAGGTCCCCTGGGTCTGTGAGGTTCTGGAAAGGACCAGCATCCCATTGGCAACGGAATGTCATCAGCTCTCGGGAAAAGCATTTAGTTAGATGAGGTCCAGAGGTGCTTTGGGCTGTAGGCAAAAAAAAAAAAAAAAACTTAAGTGGACATAGTAAAGGCTCCAGAGGTGCAGTCCAGCACATGTTAGTGATTTCACTTTTGTCATTCACTACACATTACCTAGGCAATGCTAGATTCGCTTTGTGTTTTTCCAGACATGCCTCAACTACGCTCACCATGTGAACCACAGCTGCACCCAGAAGGAAGTGTCGGATTGCAGAGCTATTCCCAGACGTCCCAGCATGGAGTTGTAGAGGTTCCTAATTGTGTCCTGTGATAATCCATCTCATGCAGCTTGGAGTGACACCGGGCTTTTGTGACACATGACAACAAACCGTACAACACTGCGCTGACCACGGTGCCTCCACATAGATTTCATGTTCGTCGTCACGAAGACAAAAGAGAGGCTCGTTACGGAAGATGACCTGCTGCCATTCCGAGTTACTCCATGACAGTCTTGCATAACTAATGTGGGTTTAGAGGCAGTTGTTGCAATGGTGTGTGTACATGTAGTCCATAAAGACTCATGTAGGGCATCAATGCTCACTGTATGTAGATGTTGGCCTAGTCAGGTACAGCGATAAGACCAATCCTTGCTTATGTCGCATGCGCTGCCGAGTGTGAAACTTGAATCGTTCATGTCTCACGATGTCAAGCCTACCCACCAAGTTTCAATTTGTTGGTTGATTCCTTCTGGGTGCAACTATTTCTTAAATGAGTGTATATTTTATATTTCATATTTCAATAGCTTTATAACATCAACAACAACAATATTAAGTTTTACTTTATTTTGTTTTTAACCGTGATTGCCAGGGGATCCAATCTTTACCACAAGTTAGTTTGTGAACTTTGTGTTCAGGCTTCATGAAACGGGATTCCTTGGCTGGGCAGCTACACACAAACCTAATATCACTATGTGCAATGCCAAGTGTTAGCTGGAATGATGTAAAGCACACCGACACTGGACCTTGGAGCAGTGAAAACATGTTCTCTGGAGTGACGAATTTCACTTCTCTATATGGCAGTGTGAGGGATGAATCTGAGTTTGGCACATGCCAGCATGCACAGTGTTTTTAGGATTGTGGTCCCAGTGAAAGTCAATGTAAGTGCCTCAAAGACATTTTAGACAATTATATGGGTTCTACTTTGTGGCAACATTTGAGAGACAGCCCTTTTACATCTCAGCATAACTGTGCACAAAGCGAGCTCCGTCAAGAAATGGTTGGAGGAGCATGGTGTGGAGGAACTCCAGTGTGGTACACAGAGCCCGTCCTTGGCAAGAAATGGAAAGTCAAATGCAAGCTAGGCCTTCTCATTCAACGCCAGTGCCTGACATCACAAATGTTCTTTTGACTGAATAATTATTGTGGAAAGCCTTCCAGGAAGAATTGTGGCTGTTCTAGCTCAATATAGGGCGCCAGCTCCATATTAAGGCCAATGCTTTTGGAAGGTGATTTCCTAAGAGCTCATATAGGTGAGGGCGAGGTGTCCAAATACTTTCAGCCATGTGGTGTAGGTGGTGGACAGCAGTAAAGTAAATACAATTGGTTATTGAACGTGCTTCTTTACTGAAGTACTTCCATTCTGGGTGACTATTTACTTTAACTATTAAGTATGTTTATCTTTACTCCACTACATTATGCAAAATCCGTCCTTCTTTTGGCTTACGCGTGCATAACAAAACATAACATGTCAACGCAAGAAGTGCTCAGCAAACACACCAATCAGGGTAGAGTGCACTCTTTGTTTGGAGCTTGTTTTGATCTGTTGGACAGAGCTTGATTCTAGCTAATAGACACTGTTCTCCTTCAGTGTTTTGTGTTTTTGGTCATTTTAACAGCCATCAGTGTCAGAATAATTAATGACCTACTATTAAAATATTGGTGGGCCGAGAGTGACACTAGAGTCTCTACACCTACAATGAGCAGTTGAGTAATACTATAAAAATGCTAATAGAAAACTAGAGCCATAATAAATCATGCTACTTTTATTTTCCATCCTTAAGCACATTAGAAAGCAAATACTTAATAATTGTACTCAAGTGGAGGTCTAAGGGGAGCAACTGCTACTTGTACTGGATGCATTTTTTACCTTGGGTATCTCTACTTGAACTGAACTACATGATGACTTGTGTACTTTGTGTGCATTACTGGTGTATTAAAATGGCAGTTTTTTTATTCTGAGTTATTATCTATTACATTTACATAACAGAAACGCTATGCTGGTGTTTTTAATCTAAGTATAAAAAGACACAATTGGACAGATCGGGTTTAGTCCTGCCAATAATGCTAAATACTATTTTAACATGCTCATGACCAATATGTATTTGAAGCTGAATCAGTAATAGGTACTTACATTTGGTGCAATCTTTCAGAAACTGACAGATTTATTAGGTGTCTAAAATACTACACTAGCAGACCTTGGTAAACTATTCTATTCTATAAACTATTATTGGAATACTATTCTATTTACAGGCTGGAGAGGCAAGCTCTTAACCGTGCGTTTTCAGAAAGCAGAAGATGTCCTTTGCTCTGATTTTCACAGTAGGACTAACCAGAGGTAACATAAAGCCTAGTTGTACCGCAGCCTGTGGGGCCATCGGTTATGGTTTCCTGGAAAGGCTTGCTGGCATGTTTTACACGTAAGAAGAGCAGCTGAGTGGCAGAGTGGGATGACTGCCAGAGCTTTCTCAGAAAAGTCTACCCTGAACTGCTTGCGCAGACAAGTCAATCCATGTGGCTCAAATCAATCTTGATTTAGCTTATTACATGTGTCTTCTATTAAACATGACAAACATGCACATAAACATCAAGTTCTGTTTGTATACTGCACAAAACTAATAAGCTCAGTAAGCTCTATTCTCTGGCAGATCTCAGTTATAAAAAAACATGTGTATGACCTACAAATCAAGAAGAGCAGTTTGATAAAGCTATTTCACAGGAAAGGTAGTTCAGCGTATAGCTGAGGAATTGGAAACAGGGTGTCAGTGTGCAGCAAGCAGTAGCGTGATCTTGGCTGGGAACCAAAATATTAATATCCTGTTTATCATCTACCAAATCTGAAGTTCCCCGTATTATACCCACAGGGGACAGATTACAGATACAGATATGCTTCACTGTAATGGATGTGTTTTTATTACACCCCTAACGGTCCAGGACTGTTTTCAGGAATTTGGTTCTAGTGAAAGTAAATGCTACAGCATCTGTGTCAGCGTTTTTGGGACAGTACTTTTATGTTCCAACATGACTGTGCTCTTGTGCACAAAGCGAGTTCCATAAAGATTTTGATAAGGTTTGATGAGCATGTTGAAAAAACTCGTAATAAACAGAGCCTTGACCTCAACCTCCCTGAACACCTATGGCAAGAAATGGAATGTCGAATATCAGTATATAACAAATCAGTTTAGACATATTAGATAGCTAAATGGGAGTGTCACTATTATCAGGTCCGGACAATAGTATGGCCATGCAATGGCAAACAATGCTGTGTGAAATCAATCAGTCATTTATTACTTTTTAGATTAAAATGGCCATTAAAGGAGAAGGATGTGGTAAATGTACCACAAAGCTAACAATTGTAAACAAAGTTACTCTGAGAGGTTTGATGTGAAATGCTCTATTCTAGAAACTTACTAAAACACGCTTGTTCACAGTGGTCTGAAGAGTTTAATGCTGCAACATGAAATCTGCAGGATTCACATGCAGGAAGTCTTGTTGACGTTTGACAAAATTGGCCATTTTGAATGAAAAATGCAAATTCACTTTTACCATTTAGAGAAGTTTTCCTTTTTGAAGGAAATCAGTTTATGGTCTGTTTCAGTAGATCCTCACCATCTTTCAGAACATAGTGGAATCTGTTACTCTAGTCTGAAGTACATAGTACATAGTACATGAGCTTGTTATTACTTTTCTATAAACTGTTCCAGACCAGTGGAACAGCAGCACTGTAACAGCTAACGTCCTCATCAGATCGCAGAGCTGCATTCAGCCTATCAGAAAGGTTCTCCTAACTGAAGCTTAGATCATATTTATACAGATCATTGTTATTCATTATCTGACAGTAGATTATTCTTTTTCGTCCGCTTAGTATACATGTTTGTCTGCTAACTCGTCCTGCAGCTTTCAAGATACTGTATCAAAATTGTTCCAAATGTGGAATGTTCGATCTGATCGGGAATGCTGGGCTTGCATATAGCTTTTTATCCAATCATACAGTTTTGTAAAAAAAAAAAAAAAGGGGTTTCCAATTACGATTACAAAAGATACCAACAGCCAACAGACACCTCACACAAACAGCACATACTCGCTCAGTGCAGATCCCCAAACTCTAAACCACAGTCATACAGACCCACACTCCTTTATGTGTAGTTTATTCATCCTTCATTCCTCCTATAGACTTGCGTGTGAAGATCAGTGGGAAAAAGCTCCTTGCCCTTTATTATAATAAAGCCCTTGTGAGTCATAGTAGACTTTTTATTAGATCACACATAATGAATTGCAAATAATGAAGGTCAGATGTTGTTAAAAAGTCGCTGTATTTATAATTATTGCTCTGTTAATAAATACATCTATGAACATAATATATGAAATAACTATATATTTGCAATCTCCTATTTCATTTAAAACTTGTAATTAACATACTATTAACATGCTAAAAAGTTTCTTTTAGTTTTGGTCAGTAATGGCAGTGCGCTTGGTAACGTTATGCGTAGTTTGTGACTATTAAGTCAGAACATAACAGGAGCAGCTGCTTTTTAAACATTTAAACGTGGCATGTTTTATTCAATTTGAGGAATATTTGAAATAGCAGTTTTAGGGTTAGCCAATGTGTGTATATCCTATATATGGTGGATTTAGCTGAAACCTGTGTCATGGTTTTATATCATGAACTTGGGCTTAGCTAAGGTTTTAGACCAACACTGAGGTGATGGGAGCCCAGCACAGTTTTCCTGTTTATTCTAAAGAAATCTACGATGGCAGTAAAGACTGGCATTGTCAAACAGAAGCACACAGAAAACAGGTGCACACTGTAATGGCTATTCTAAGTGTTGTGCTGGTTCAAAGTACAGTTTCCAAACTCCCTGAATCCTTCACAAAATGAGTGAATGCCTGTATCTTGCAGCAAAAATGCCAAAAACATAAATATTTAACAGAAAACCCCAAATATTGGGGTGTTTTTCAGTATTTAGTGTGCCCACCCTTTTCCCTTATGCCAGCTTCCATTCTTTCCAGGCAACTTCCTTTTAGGTTTTAAAAGAAATAGGAAGCGATATTTTTCTGGTTCTCTTTATCCAGTTATTAAAGAAATGATAAAAAGTACTGTTAATCGTGTGGTAATAGTTTCGGTGGTCTACCTGGTCTTGCACAGCTGTTAGGAATGCCATTTTCCTCCAATTTGGACTTTCACCTTCCTTCTGCAAGTAGATCATCTTTTATCTAATCTCCCCAGAAATATCTCCTCGGTGGTTCTTTAAAGTAAAACATAATGGCGAATACTTCGGGAATAGTGTTTGTTGAGAGGACACATCTGTATAGTAGCTCATTGTGGAGGTAAGGTGAAGAGAAGACAACTAATTGTTGCTAGATTTGATATTACGCTTGGTGTTGGAGGCTTTGGTGTAATTTTGTTGTACATGCTTTCCTGCTTAGGTTTGAATTGTGGCTTTTGACATTCATTAAAAATACGTTTCTTTTTTTAAACCAGCCAGTGCAACAATATCCAGGTGGTTTGGTGTGTGCATGCCCGCCACTCAAAGAAGAAATGGCAAATTACATTTCACATTACTGCAAGGTTGTGCTTCCATTTTCTAGGGCAACATGCTCTTTCTCACTCTCTCTCTTTCACTCTGCCTTTCTATTCAATCCCTCTTCCCTGCCTCCAGCTACTGCTCTCTCTCTCCAATCAAATTCACCGTGCTTATCCATGTTCAAAAGCACAGGTAATTTTCTGGACAATTACCTGCAGCCAAGAATAACAGCTAATGCAGTGGAGTGTATGTTTTTCAACATGAAGCAGCCTGCACATCACTAAGCAACGTCGACAGCAATGCAGACAGATGTACTTGAAAGATTACATATGGTGTTACCCTATTCCAGATTAAAGCTCAACAGCTTTTCCGTCTAATCAGCTATCGCTCAGTTCAAAATATGCAAACCAAAGCATATGAAAGGTCTTTTCAGTGCAAGTGATTTACTTTCCAGCATCAGGAAAAAGCAGAAAGCATATTAGACAGGAAATGACACAAAGGCCTTAGCAGTATTGTAGTATTTTCAATAGGTACTCTTCTCTTCTCTCTTATTAAACTCTTGATTAGATTTCCTGATCCAGATAATCCCAGAGACATTCAATGATACTGAGGTTTGGGCTCTGGGTTGGTCAGTCCATTACACAAAGAATACAAGCAGCTTCTATGTTGGGTCTGCAACTTGTTCTTGATTTTTTTTTTTTTTTTCTTAAGGGCTTCTTGACAGCTGCATATCCTTTTAGACCCATAGTGTGGATTGGTCCTCTCACAGTGAAATTGAAAGACATCTGTGTATTTATTTAGATCTGAAGTAACAGTAAAAAAATGAAAGCTTTAATTGCTGTTTAAATGATAGGGACATCTTTGGTGGTCTACCATGGTTCCTGGGAGTCCCATTTTCTCCATATCTTTTAATTATGTTTTGAATTCCAGGCTCACTTATTTTCCTTTGGCCTCCCTCATCCATATGCAAGTAGATTACCCTATGTCTCTTAAACAATATGTCCTGAAAAATGAATAGCTTGCACTAAATGGAAGTTTTGACTGGAAACGAAATGAATCGAAAGTAGTGAGAATCTGTGCCACCCAATATCCTGTTTGGTGACACTGACTTCTATTCATTACTGAAAGCTTTACTGCAAAAGAATTAAACCTCAAACCACACTTGGGTAAAACTCTCTGCCTATATCCTGCAGAGGTCTTCTACACCGCCCTATATTAGTCATGGAACAGCCTGAGCAGTTCTGTCCTTGGTCTACTCAGTGGTACAAATGACTGCATATAGTTTTGTTTAAAGCTGACTACACTCACTAAACTTGGAGGGCAGTTGTTAAAAACACAAGACAAAGCTCTGAATTATACATTGTTGTGTGACTAAAGGGGGGTTGTGGCATGACATCATCTGAGCATGCTGAGTGGCCCTCAAGAAGGAATGCAAATTCTTGTAGAGGCGCTGGCTTTTCAGAGCTTCTGCAACCAAAGAAGTTCTAATAATACCAGTAATGACTGCTCCGCGGAGCTCACAAGGAGTTTCCCAATGAAAACATCCTGTTTCTAGCGGCAGTGCTCTAAAGCACAACAATCTCTCTTTATGACCTTTGTTATGACACGTGTGTACACCCAGCAATAGCCCAGTTCCCAAAGACCTCTCCCTTTCAAAGAAGTAAACATGTCAACTAATTAACACGTACCTGGTATTGTGGGTTTCAGGTCTTCTGTGGTGACAGCAGCAATAAGGACGAGACAGAGGAAGAAGAACTGATCGGTCCCCATGGCCCAGACCCTGAACAAACAAGGTTAACAGGTTAATATATAGGAAGTGTTCCAGACCCTTATAACATATAGATCACTTTATATCACTGTTATCATGTTGTGTTATTCATATTTGTACAGACTGTTATGGCACTATTTGTACAGTTATTGTATATTAGCTATATAATGTATATATATATATATATATATATATATATATATATATATATATATATATATATATATATAGTTACTGTTCTGTATTTAAACTCACTTGTCATGTTATTTTTTAATTTTGCATACTACCATTTTTACATTTACATGTCCTCTCCAGTACATATAACCTGCATTGTATTCTCTCCACTCACTCTGTTTATACACTCTGTTTATACACTTACTATCGACAAAAACGTTGCAGCCGAAGGAATCATCCCACAGGAATGAAACTTGGTGGGAAGGTTTGACATTGAGACCTTTTGACATTATGATTCAAGTTTCACACTCGCACGTACATGTGACATAAACAAGGACGGGCCTTATCACTGTATCTGACTGATGGAATACGCTTGTTGGACGTGCTTTCCGTTCGGACTCTGTTGTGCTGTGTGTTGGTGGCATGGTTTGCAAGCGAAGTATATCTCAGAGAAAAGTTGGAAAGCAGAGGATAGAGAAAGGCACGCACCAGCGATATGAAGGATCTGGGAGACCTACACGAACCACAGAGAGGGATAACTGACAGATTCTCCAACATGTGCAGAGTGACCCAACAGCCATGTTTGTGGACAGTCAGTGACCAGTGATTCCCTACATGAGTCTTACACCAATGGTAGACGGCTTCAGGAGACCTTAACACCATGTCGATGTCGCCAAAGACTGCAATGGTGTCATGCCAGACTGTCATGCAGTGACTCAGAATGGCAGCGGGTCATCTTCTTCGACAACCCCTCTTTTGTATGTGGAGGCACCGTGGTCAGCGCCGAGATGAACAATTTTTTTGTTATGTGTCACAAGCCGCATGGAATGGATTAACACAGGACACAATTAGGAACCTCTACAACTCCATGCTGGGACGTCTGGGAATAGCAATTATGGCACCCAACTCCACACTGAGAGATACTACTTCTGTACGTGTAGCCAAATAAATATTACCCATATCAGTTTAAATTCATCATCAGTTATTGTTCTTGGTAACCCTCATCTTTCATGCCAATAGCTCTGCAATTCGACACTTCCTTCTGGGTGCAGCTGTGTTTTACATGATGAGCGTAGTTGGGGCCAATTTAGTCTTGGTGGAGACAATCATAGAATCTATGTGTGGAGGCACCGTGGTCAGCACCAGATTGCAAGGTTTGTTGTCACATGTTAGAAGGCCTGGTGTCATTCCACCTCTACCTGTATTGCACAATCTGCAAGAACTGAAAAGTAGCTCAATAAATGTTGCCCACATCGGTCTAAAACTGGTATTTTAAACCAAGATGTTGTTTGTGTTGTATTGCTGGAATACAAGAAATATCAATACTACATTATGATTAATATGACCATTTTTCATTAAACGTCAGGTGTTTTACATTTTTTTTAAATTTATTATAATCAGAACTGTACCACATGGATATTCAGAATCTTAAACCGTAACTCTTAACATGTTTATGCATTTGAATGTAAAGGTATATGTCTCAATAACAGTGTATATGTACAGAAAAAGTATTGCATCTTGGCATCAGCTAGTAATTCCCATTCTTGTGCATCCCTAATTAAAAGAACACTTTATTCTATTTAAAGCATAATCCAAAACGGTCATGAACTTCTCATTGTATAGTGCATTCTTATATGTGCATTTCCTAAGAAATTCTTTGCTCAAAAAGATAAGGAGTGACAAAAACGCTGACATACATTACGAAGTGACCATTTATTACCAGTTCCCATTTGTTTTTCTAACATTAGAGGGACCGTCGTTAGTCATGCTGACGCTGAGGCATCATGAAACAGAAGTAAACAGCCTCTTGCAGAATATGACATCCATTTTAAGCAAAAAATAACAGCCCCATCCAGAGCTTGTGAAATATATCCCCTCTGTTCCCTGGCTATGCTCCAGTTCTTCGGTGCTACTGGAAACCGCATTCCCAGAATCAGCATCTCGAAACTGCACCTATTCCCTCTGTACTAATAAGGCAAGGGCCAGCTTCTCGCCCACTCATATGCTCACACTCGTATAAGGTGATCTGTATTTGTTAATGATGTTCACATGCAGCCATTAAACTTCCTTGCTAATATACAAATAAATCGATTTTTCAGTCAATGCGTTTGTAACTGCACAGAATGATGATGAAGGTTACACTACATAGTCATATGCAATCTATATCTTCAACCTTCAATGGGGACTTTGTTATCTGGACAACAACATGTTGAAGATTAGCTTTTAAAGCTTTCAACTTTTACATGTACTAAAGATAAGACACTATAGAGTTTGCTCTATACTGATATACCGGCATTGCCATATGTATATATATTTGATTTGTTAAAAGCAAATGAACGAGCAATATTAACTGAAATAATAATTCTTTTTTTTTTTTTTTTACAATTTTATTATTAAAGTTTAGGTTACGGTGTATATATATATATATATATATATATATATATATATATATTACACACACACAAGCATACATACATACATACATACATACATACATACATACATACATACATACATACATACATACGTGTAAACAACCATGAATGATACTTGACACACTGACATCCTACTTCATGTTTCTATTCATGTATCATCATAGTCCATTTGAACCCACAGCCTTTTCAACAACAACATATTAGTACCTGTAAACAGCTCTTACGCCCTTGACAGCAACCAAGACCACAACATTCCCACCACAAAGCTTTGCCTAAGTCTCCTTCAGTATTAATAACAATAATAATATGTTCCTCCGGTGCGGTTCTGGGTAAGGTCAGCCCAAACATGTATGTTATCTTGTGGCAAGATTGTGCAATACAAACTAAAGTGGATCTCAATGCCACCCAGTCCTTCAACACTTGGCGAGTTCCACAGCTCACAAAATGAAGAAAGAAACTTCTGAATTAAAAATCCTTTCAAACCAACGAGCCTGAGCTGAGCTGAGCTGACCCACTGCACTGGACATTACAGTCACAGCCTGCACATCCTGAGCTCAGCCTGATAGCTGCTGAGATCCAGCTTAGCTCATGTTCTCTCTGAACTACAGATGGGAAAACAATCATTTGGTTGAATAACAAGCTGGGAGTGCCCACAAGTTGCACAGCCTCCAGACAACGGTGTGAAAACACTGGAATCAGGTTTCTCAACACCATGTATTTCAGGCAGCTGCCTGCCTGTGTCCCTCCACTGTCATCGCATTTCAACACTCACCTCTGAAAAGAGTGTGCTTCAAAACACTTGAGAAGAGCTTTCAGTTCCTGAACTTGCACTCGTATTCCTTGTGGAATTGTACGCAACCACGTCACATAGTATTCGGTAGGATCTGCGTGTGGCTCAGATTCCTCGAAAGGCTCTGCCTACGACTCCTGCAGCAGCGCTAAAGCAGTAAACCAGCCTCGAGCCAGAGCACACTCGGTGACTCACAACTAGAACAGTCAACGAGTCAAGCTGTCTAAACGTGGTGCGCTGGGAACACAGGGCGCATTCGTACACTGGAGGAGGAGGAGAGGGAGGAGGAGAAGGAGGAGGAGTCTCCGCCCCAGCAGTCGCAGTACTGCTCCCTGTTTTCCAGGCTTCCAGTAGCCTGGGTTGGAGCCTGCTGCTCCACGTGATTTGTGTTAATTCTGTCGTATAGTGCGTTTTCCCATTTGGCTGAACAAGCACGCGCGCAGGTGCAGCTGGGCTAATGAATCGATTGGTTGTTTATCGTCACGGGAAGCGTTAGTCTACTGTCCCCATCGATTAATGCACGCAGAAGCTGTTAGCTTTAACGTGCAAAGCAAGCTTTCTGGCAAAACTAGGCTAAGAAGGGCTGACTGCTCAGGCCTGTTTGGGATGCACTTCATGCCCTCTCCCCCAGGTCCTTCATGCTCACTCCCAGAAGTCTTCCATGCCCTCTCTCCCAGGTTCTCCATGCCCTCTCCTCGAGTTCTTCAGGCACTCTGAATAGCAGGACATGCTAGTACACGTGACATAAGGAGAGCACGTGCGAAGGGGAGGAATATATGCATACATACATACATATATAGACACACCATGTACACATGGGTCTTATTTTGGTAAGTTTACATGAAAAGTTTATAGCTCATGAATCGCAAACACACCCATTTCCATTGCATAGTAGAGATTTAGGTTTAGTTTAACCTGTTCCCAGCATTTGGGTACATATCTAGTGAAGGGTGACAAACTATGTTAAGGGTGGGGGTGTTAAGGGTACCTTACCCTCCCACAAATAGTCTAAATGCCGTTTTTGCTCCAAGATAATGGAAACCCAGCAGAGACACTTGTATTTTTTTGGGAGAAACAGGTGGCCAAGAAAGAGAAAGGAATTATAAGTCAGCCTGAACAAGTTCTATTCAGTGAATTCAGTGTAATGCCTTCAGGTCGGCGTTACAATAAACCCATTAAGACAGTGCTTCTCAACCCTGGTCCTGAAGGCACCCTGCCTTTCCTTGTTCTTTTAACTTTTCAGCTTATTAACAAGGTCTTTCAGAATTGCAGTGGAGGATGTTAAAGCAGAGAGTCCACTGACATGTGCAAGGAAGGCAGCCTCTAAGACCAGGGTTAAGAAACACAGCGTTAAGAGATTGAACTGCTACTCCAAGCCCTATATTTATTCTGTTATTGGGCTTCTAAAAACAGATAATAGACATTTTCATGACTGTTACAGCTGAAATAACCTGGGATTGGCCCCTGTAGACTTGTCAGAGATCTGTTAAAACTATTTTGTCTGTTGCTAATTTTTGTAGTTGTGTCCATGGACTGAGTGAGTGTCAATTGATTTAACCTTTTTGGGATAATAAAGTTGCCTGAACCTGAATCAGTGGTAGAGTTGTCATTCAGAGTGGTTTGATGTAAAATTATTCATTTGCAGAGAAACTCACCAGCTTTAATTTTTTTCACAGTGTGGTGATGGGAACCAGAGGTCGTTATATCTGCAGTGCAAATATGGTTGTTTTACACACTATCCCGAACCACCTGTGAACCTACATGTGTCATAGTGATGGAAACATTTTTCATAGCATCGCTGTCCAAAGAAAAACAAGTATCTTCAAAACAGCAACTTTATAGGAGAGGCCAAAAACCTAATTTAACTTTAATGTAAGTCAATGGAACCAGACGTCTTTCCAAATAGTTTTGGGCCATTTCTGCTGGTCAATTCATCATGAGATTCTCACTCAGTGTCAAAGGCAGCTGATGTGTTCAAATGATGCATAAAGGTAAAAATGGACAAAAGTGGAGATACATGTTTTTCTTTATATTTACTGTATCTGTTTATTTATTATTATTAGTTAGTATCTATATTAATACTGCCCTGCTGTAGTATAATTATGTGTGCCTCAGCACAAGCATTACAATGTATGAATTTCTTAACATGTTATGCAAGTGACAAATAAACTTGAAACTTGACATCTCATGTAATAACATCCTGTGAGGAAGCTTGTAGAGGTGGACGTCTGGTTCCTATACCACCAACAATGAACAATTCTGATTTGATTTGTTTCTCCAGGACTGAGTATATTATTATTATATATTTCACACTAACCCACTCTGAATGACTTTGTTGACATGTTACTAACTACACAGAAATTGTGAACAGTCAGTTCCCCTGTAAACACTTTCCATAAAGTTCTAGACCACTTCAAGAGCTAGAATTAGCAAGCTGTTTGTCAGCGGAATGCCTGGGCTTCATCACCCAGCCATGTTATTTAAGACTGAGATAGCAAACTGTGTATTCTACTGTAGCAGTGTACTACAAGCTAATCTTCATAGTACTATCCAATATGCAACACTTATCATTATGTACCTTCTGCAGGGCCACAAGGCCACCAGGAGGTCACACACTTTCTGAAATGACTTTGTTTTGAATTATGGGATGCAGTAAATTATGACTCTGGCTGCCTGCTGGAAGAATTGGCAAGAGTAACAACTCATCTGCGTATCTGGAGAAATGCTCACATACTGTAGAGTACCTACTGCTTTTTGGCTCAAGCAGTACACAGGCTTCTTGAAGGCTGTTTAATTCAGAGATACTAGCTAAATATGATATCTGGGCCTCCACTGTATGACTTCTTTAAATGAGAGTTAGTGATTGTCAGAGTATCCTTTGTAGGCCTGCTTTCTTGTAGGCAGATTTCTACACAAACCACATCAGCTGTCTGTAAAGTGTAAAACATCCTGTCTCTAAGCACCCCAGGCTCTGTAAACAGGGGAAACCTTGAAATGGACTACCCAACATTCAACCAATCAGGAATAAGTACTTGGGGGCCTGCCCTAAGTGAAGGGCTGGTGTGGGGATGAAAATGAATGGGACCCTAGGGGAGGAAAAAGGGACAAAAAACTGACACTGAGATGAAAATAAATGCAACCCTCTGAAGAGATAGAGTTTACAAATTACAAACATAGAATTTGTGCTCAAGGATCTGGTCTCTGAGATGTATGAGTGCATGTAAAATGCTGCCTGTTGGTGGAGTACAGGTACAGTAGATGGATGTGCTACATTTGTTCTCAGGTAATAGGAAAAAATATTTAATAAAGATTATACGAAAACCATGCATCAATCAAAAATCTGTTAACACTCATTCATTTGACTTTAGCATTTAGGTTGTTTGAAGAGGTAATATTAACATGGGTGTAGCTGATTCTCCTCTGTCCTTCAGGTGGGTAGATGTTTTGGTACTGGAAATATTATTAGACTGTGTGCTAATTTTTATATTACAAACTTCACATTTTACACATCGATGTGGACCTTTACAAAAAAGTCACATTTAAATATTTTCCATGTCTGAAAAGCCTCCTTCAGGGAGACAATTAAACAAGTATAGAAAGCTCTGCGCCTACTGAAGTAAACGCTGGTGTGGCTTTTCAGTGCTGGACAGAGCTGAGCTAAATGGCAGATAGTGTAAAGCAGGCTTTGCTCTACATCTGCTATGTGGATTATTATGATACAGATTATATTGTAAACTGTGCAGATGGCACCATAGCAGTATGTTTTTACAAATAGCAGCCTGTCTAACAGGCCCTGCCCCCTGAAGGGCCCAATACATTAATGCTAACATTAGATGGCTTCTGTGTTAGCTGCTAGCTAATTAGCTACATCTAGTACAGCTACGTCTAGCCCATTTTATATGTGGCAGTCCAGTATGGCTCAGTGAACTCCAGTTGTCAGGAGTGCGTCACACAATGCACATTTTTGTGGTCTCCCTTATTTGGTAATTAGTAAACCATTAAGTGCTGGCCCAGATCTGTTAAACTGCACAAACACAAAATTTGCAGAGCACGGGATCCTCAAGGTTGACTTTCAGGTATAGGTTAGGTATAGTTTCCTGTCTTATCTATCTATCTATCTATCTATCTATCTATCTATCTATCTATCTATCTATCTATCTATCTATCTATCTATTATATACATATACACACACACATGTGTGTGTGTGTGTGTGTGTACATATATATATATATATATATATATATATATATATATATATATATATATATATATATATATATATATATATATATACACACACATATATACATATATACACATATATATATATATATATATATATATATGTGCACACACACACACACACACACACACACACACACACACACATATATATATATATATATATGTATTATATACATTCCTGCTTTAACTGAACAATATACAGTACATAAGTTATATGCATTCATTCAATCTTTTCAGAATATCTTACCCTGTCATTCATTCCTTTGTGAAGGAAATTATCAGCATTCTCCTTGATGGTATAAGCGGGGGTGTGGACAGTGTGATAGTAGAAACTCAACAATGACTGAATTAGAGAGCTGATGAGACACTGTTTGAAATAGAAATGGGAAAGCTCATTACAGCGTACATAGCATCCGTTTATGGAGAAGAAAAGTGTTAGTCAGCTTGCTGTTTAAGCTGTTGTTTAAGAGTGGCTTGATGATATAGTTAGGGGCGTTTTTGTCAGATTTGATCTGTGATTTTACAGTTTTGAAATGGTAATGTTATCATTTCGTCACTGTCCAAAGAAAAACAAGTATTTCCAAAATGGCAGCTTGACAGGAGAGGACAAAAACCTAGTTGAATCGAAATGTAAGTCAATGGAACCAGATTTTGATCCAAGCAGTTTTGGGCCATTTCTGTTGATAAATGACTAAATACTTTCACGTACTGTAAACAGCAGCTGCTGTTTTTTAAATGATGCATTAAAGTAAAAATAGTGATGCATTTTTCATTGAACAGCAACAATTTGGTCTTTCCAAAAATGTTCACATAGATAGGAGTCTGGTTTTATATAGCTTGATATATAGCTTGAAATAAGTCAAGTGGTGAGGCAAAGATGGCCGCTGAGTGAAAACACTTAAGGACTTTGACCAGATCATTAAATCATGGCTGTGTCCTAAACCAAAGATAGCTGTCTTGATATCTTGGTGCCTTTACTGTCTCACAAGTCAGTTCCATAGAAGGCAGCATTCTTAACTGTGTCTGTGCTGAGGTTTCCTGTTTTTTTCTAGCCACATTGGCACCAACCCAGAGCGTAAACGCCGTCTTTAGCTAAACAGCGGACCCTCAGCAGAGTTTAACGCAAACATTAGATTCAGACATGACTGGGTGCCTTCCTCACACAGAAATGTTAATGCAGAAAACTTTTAGTTTGATTTGTGCTATGCTTTTGTTTAGCCATTTCGCCACGTTGTTAAGATTAATTGCCACTACAGCTACAGTGCTGTCAATGTTATGTTAGCATCAAGTTAAGTGTGTTAAATATTTGCATTTCTTTGGAGATCAGTAGCTTTATAATTATTGGAACAAGCTATATGCACAACATACTCTTTGCAGGACAAAACAGTCCAGTTAGTCCACAGAAAGCCTGATAACATAAACAGAGGAGAGTCTGTTGAATCACTCACTAACACAGAAATGGAATGTTTGTGATTAGGTTATTACATCATGTGTGTCATTCAGCAATGTCTACACATGAAACAGTAGCTGCGTTGGTGAATATATAAAGACTGGTTATATAAGTGGGGAAAGATGTTTGACGCAACATTACAGCAACTTGAGGAATCACATAGGAAATAACCAATGCTGGATACAATGAGAAATTACATACAGCATGTGAGAAATGGAAAAGACAATGCTATTAGGTTTATCATGAAAATCAATAAGGTGAATTATTCCAATTTCTCTAGCCCCAAGTGAGAATCTTGTATCTAGGTACGTCAGCTACCTGGTAAAGTCATTAAGGAAGTCATTATTAATATGAATATACCATTTGAATTGTCCTGCTAACGTCTTTTTCTCCTCCCAAAAATCATTATGCTTGACTCCATTAATCTTAAAGTGTGGTGGCAGATGCCTTGCTTGCCTTCCAGAATAAGGCCTGCATCATATGTCTGGATCCACTAAGCCATTTCCCAAGAAAACAGCCATCTGGTGCTCTGCAGCTGTCATACTTTCCAGCAGAGGCGATCTTTGACCCCTGGCATGTTCAGCTCACAAACGTGTGACTCACTCTGGTCTACTTAACCATGCCACTGAGCAGGTACAATTACTGTTGCACTGTACAGCATGTCCTGCACCTGATATTGTTTGGGGGCATGGCCAATCGTGTATATTGCCACCTCTCATTTGTAATGGATTCCTGATTAGAAATTAAGTACATTTAATTAGATGTGCTGTATAGGTAACTGTGTGAAAGACTACATGAGCTCAAATCTTTGACAAACTTCTAATTTGAGCGGATTGGGCTACATGTGTAACTTATGATCCATGTTCACTCAATATTCCTTCTAATTCTATGCTGAATAGTGGTTAGTTTAAGCTGGATTCTGCACGTGTGTAGGGAACAAGTGCAAGAGGACAAAGGGAAAGGGTCCACGTTGTCCCTATGTGCCCTGTAAATTGCGCCCTCCCCTTGTCTTTCTATTGCAGCTGAATCAATCCAGCTCTTTTTTTGAAAAGCGGTTTTCTTACCTGGACATTTCTTCAGAAGTCAGCATCAGTTGTTCTGGATATGGCTTTTCAGAGAGTGGCATATAGGTCAGCTAAAGTTCTTAGAAGCAAATCAGCCACGTTTAGAGCTCATGGAATTACCGGTTCTCAGTATAACAAGGTAAGTTGTGTGTTTTGGCTTTGACGTTTGAATTCAGGTTCTACTTCCACAAAAGTGATCATGTTTGCATTTTTTCGCCAGTTCAGTTTATTTTTTAAATGAGATCAGTAAATGACAATGTTTGGTCTCTCTATTAGAGAATATTTTATGCTATCACAACAGTATACAAGAAATATTTATTCTAATCCCAGAAATAGATATGATTGGTTTAATGAGGCATGTACTGTCCTATGCCAACCTCTGTTACTAGGGCTGTGGAACAGGGGATCATCTTGGATTTATGAGTATAGTTAGAAGTAATGGTTTGGTTTTGGAACTGTCTTCTGCCTGCTGAGGGACATGATGAACTAATGTCACTGTATTGATTTCCTGTTCAAACAGCCACTTTGTTTGCAGTAGAGAGAGCTTTGAGTCCACATTGCCACATCAGCTTTTCAGAGTTCTATGTAAAATAAAGGCCTCTCTCCTTTAGAGGCCTACCTTCAGAACAAGATCTATAGCATACTGCATACCACATACCTCATACCATACTAGCATAGTAGCAAGTCCTAATTTGTCAATATGCGGGCCACATTCTTTCTGTCGTCATAACTGGAAAGGCAGCACTATAGGTCAGAATGGCTTAGAGAGCTTTGAACTTATTCTGTTCAGCGTCCTTTCCTGACACAGTCAAAAAAAGACACAAGAGACTGTTTCTTCGCCACACTGACAGTTCTGAATGTGTCTGTTGTCATGTGAATTTGTGTGTCTATTTTCCACTGCAGGAATGTAACAGCTGCTGGTTTTCCACCTCCCTCTTCAGAAGCGCATGTTTTTATGTCAGCCCTATTGAAGCAGTGCGAGACATTCCAGATGGCTCCACTCTGCTGGTTGGAGGTATAAGCAAAAACCATTTTGGCATATTAGGAAACTTAATCCAGTTAATTGGCCCCTGACCACAAATTCTGCAAAATGATAATAGCTTAAGGGGGAAACATGTCTTGTTTCAAACATCACCTTTGCCCGCTCTCATTGAGGCCCTGTGGTAAGTAATTATGTCATAAAAAATTACAGCAGGTTGTGAGATTTTATGGATGAACCTCAAATCGGTAATGACTTTGCTACATGGCTAGATTGACTTCTAAGGATCAACTACTGACCAGCACTGAGGGTCCAGCACTAAGGGTCCAACTTATTAAGTTTGTTGCACCAGTTTTAGGTGCAAATCCGAAGCATTCTGAGCTAGTGTCACGTTTAAACCTGGGGGTGTGCACGAAAACCATCCTATCCCTAACTCCTCAAGGCAAAAGCTACACATACTCCCAAACATAACACTAATCCTCATTCACTAATATCACCAATATCATTGACAATCAACAGAGTATCACCAAAAAGATGATGAAAGTTAATAGAGTAAGAAGTTTATAAGTATAATATGTGGTACGGGACCATCCATATACAGTGTATCCAAAACTTAAAATGCAGTTATCTTCATCATGCATATGCATTTGAGATATGGCCATTGAAAACTAGGAGTAAAAAGGGATAAGACACAATAAGCTAAAGACAGATTTTGTTTGATGTACTAAAGACTGAGCGATTTGTGTGGTGACAAACAGGTTATCGGGAGACTTTAAAGAATACTCACTCTGTGGACATACATATGAGGTTTTCATGCCTTTCAGGCCATGTATGTCATTAGAAGGACAGCAGACAGTAATGTAATAGAGCTCTGCCTTCTTCAGGAATTCCACCAATTTTTGAATTTCCTACATAAATCCAGTGAAACATCCGTAATGTAAACCAAGTCATTCAGAGTGGTTTAATGTGGGATGGTTACCTGTAGGCAATATGAACAAGGGATCATGATGTCTACAACACAAATATCGTCATTTTATTTATGACTAGTGAAACCACATGTCCTAAATTTTTATAGTGTATTACTATTGACAATATAACATATTTACAATGCATGCATATATCTTAATGGCTTAGGTTGATGTTTTAGGCCAAAATCTTCAATACATTGTCTCAAAACTATTGTAAAAAAAAACCTTAGTCATCATAAAAAGAAGGCACAACCATTTAGTGTAGCTTTTAGAGGCACTGACTGCTTTAGATGTCTTTTTGTACCACTGAGTCTGAATGACTTTCTTTTCATCTTGACAAATGAATTAGGCAGAATTAAAAAGAAACTATGAAATTCCACTATCAAGTACAAACTGCAAGTTAAGACTTTACTATGTACATGTACCATTTACTTTACTATGTACCATTTCTGGAACTGGGTTTGTATTTTATCATTGCTCTTTAGGTAAATTATGTAATGGGGGAGCAAGCCAGGACTGGTGCCCCTTTCAAACGTTTGAGGATAGTACAAATAGGATAGTAGCTTCATAGTACAAACTGTATATCTGTATATGTATGTCCAAGCCTTGTAGCAAGTGATAGTGGCATCACAGTCGAACTGATTTGGGTGGAATGAACTAGAAATGTATTTTTCGGATTGGATAGGCTATACTGACCAAGGAAATACTTAATTTAGTACCATAAGACTACATATTTATGATCAGTATCATATCATAAACATCCGCAGCTGCAGTGCAATGGTAAAACCTCGATTTAATAACGAGTGACCACTATTTATAGAGCTGGAATGGATTCTTTCCCAACTGAGAAGTTGTTTTCTTCTTCTAAGTGGTGCTTCCTGTATTGATGTCCCTTGCCCTCTGTGTAACACACACACATTGTTTGCCAAGTATATGCATTTTTGCCTTTCTATTCCAGGCTTTGGTCTGTGTGGAATACCGGAGAATCTAATCAGTGGCCTATTGAAAACTGGAGTGAAACAACTCACAGCTGTTAGCAACAATGCTGGGTACAAGCACTTAATCTCTATTATCTTAATGGGGGAACACTGTGTTATTATGACATTTCTTCAGTGCGCTACCTACAGTGGGTTCCTGTCCAAGTATGTTAGACAATATGAAAGGGAAATAGCCTTATCCGGTCTGCAGACAGGAAAGAGGGGCTTAGAGCAGAGGGGGGGGAGAGGCTGATTGAATAAATATACAGATGCTGCAAGGAAGCCCGGTATAATATATTGTTTTTAATCTCCTCATATTGTTCCCTGATTACAGAGTGGATAACTTTGGCCTGGGCTTGCTGCTACAGACCAAACAGATCAAGCGGATGATTTCTTCATATGTGGGAGAGAACATGGAGTTTGAGAGGCAGTATCTGTCTGGAGAACTGGAGGTGGAGCTTACCCCTCAGGTAGGCCACCCAAATGGGTTCTATTGTCTTTGCACTCTAGTACTACAGTGTAATCATATAACTAATGTGCATTGGCCTTGAATATACATTCTGTAACACCACACATTTTGCATTTCTAGAAACGTACAGGACGTGTCTTTAAACTAGAGGACCCATATAAGGCATTTCTCCCCAGTATTTTAAATAGTTCTCTAATGTATATACAGAAGGTATGTTCCACTGGTCAGGATGGAATTCTCCCCAAATGCAGTTGTATATGGCCATTTACAACCCGGTGATCTGGTCTTGAGACAAGCTGTATTCCTGTTCTTGGTGAGCTCATAAATAACTTGATAAGCTCTGCTCTGTTTTGCTCAGGTCACAAAAACAGCCTGTCAGAATAGACACAAGCAGGAAAATGAGCCATTCTAATGTTAGTTACTGGAGGCTTGCTAGTACCCAACATTACCTGTACTAGCTACAAAGTAAATTAAGATTGTTACTCGCTAAACCTTTGCAGGGGTTCTGTTTAGGGTGGCCACCTTCGTAATCCCAAAAAAGAAGGACTGAAAATCAGGGCATCATAAAGGTGGAGCTTACTAGTTGACTAGCATTTAGAGGGCTGACCTGCGGTTAGCCGGTAGGTGAGCAAAGTCACATGACCTTGTTAAACCAATAAATTGCTAGGCATTTCTTTTGACACGGACCTGAGCCAGTGGCACACAATATTGTTTGTGAGGTAAGTATTGTGCCGGATGGAGGACTGGGAGTTGAAATAGACAGTCCGGCCTAAAACTGGATATGTGACCACCCTAGTTCTGATGCTAATGAAGGTGGAGCTGCTCCTCACTTTAGTCTATTCAGGCCCAAATGCTCACTCAAGATGCTAATTATTGTCCAGTATAAAAGAACCGGCCCGGAGTGAATTGAGCAAAGCAAGCTAACAACTATTAATTAAAACCTGTACAAGATTATGGGAGCTGAAGTTTATTTTGGAAAATTTCTTTGCTTAAATGGAGCCAGAGTTACAATCTGGCGCCTTATAAGCTGCAGTGGAATGGAACATTGGATAAGAAACTGGAGAATCGGAAGCCAGTTTTAGCCTGGTTCACAGATGAACATCAATCATGTCTGTTCACAGTTCAGTTCCATGAAAAGGGTATGAAAAGTATTGACATAGCCTTTATAGCCTGGAACAGTAGATGTGCACATAGTCAGCTTTCTCCACATAGTTGCTCCATTGTGGTGTCAAAATTTTGGGTGGTCTAAAAATGATCTGTAATATGAATCAAGACTGTCACACAACAGTCTAGGATTTTAGAATGGGTCAGTTTTACCACCTTCTTCGGAAATGTGGGATTTGTATTTGTAGGAGGAGCTAGAGGTTCATGGTATGTCAGTTCCATGTTCCAAATTCTACTTATTTAACTATGACAATGTATATACAACTTTACCCTCTATGGTACCTTCCAAATCAAATTTACACAATATTCTCCTTACATTATATGTAGTCAACTAGTAAAGACATCATTTAATGCACAAATCTTTTTACTATAGTTTAGTGGTGGAGCTATAAGGCTAACACAGCTAGCAGCGGTAGGCTAACAAACACTAGAAATCAATATTTACCCAAACAGTTCCATAAATACTTTAAACCCATTGAAAACCCTTCTATCAACTCACTCAGACCACATCCAGGTCTTCATTAAGGTCTCACAGACGTGTCAATGTTCTTCAGAACAAGCTAAGCAACTGTGAATTATAAAAATGAACAAAACCTCAGAGTTGCTGAACGCTGTGGATGGCCATTTTAGCTAACAGGTGTTGACTACAACTTGGAGACTATTAATGTCTAGTGTTTGTTAGCCTTGAAGCTCCAAGTTAAACAAAATAAGTAAGCCTTTCTGTCTGGGCTACACGAGCAACTGTGTATAAATACATTTATTTGGCAATTAATCCCCTTAAAGAACCTTTATAAATGTTTCTAGAACCATATATCCAAACCAGGAACCTTATTTTAAGTGTTTCCTGCTTTTTTTTCCTTTCTCCCAGGGCACGCTAGCAGAGAGGATAAGGGCAGGCGGTGCAGGTATCCCAGCCTTCTTCACTGCCACGGGGTACGGCACACTCATTCAAGAGGGCGGCTCACCCATCAAATACAACTCAGATGGCAGCGTAGCTATCGCCAGTGAGAAAAGAGAGGTAGAGAGACCCGGTGTGTTTTATAAAGTTGTGTCTATGGCAATGGGTTCTTGACCTTTTTTCCCCCCCAGGGCCCACCTGATGATTGCTACAAAGCATAGCGGCCCACCTGAATACTAAAATCAATTTTGAAGTAAACGGTTTCTTCAAGATATTTGGTAAAAGAAAAAGGATATGTCCAAATTCAAACAAGGTAGCTGTGAAAGCACCCCAAGAAATCACTTAATCAGTGGCTAGCCAGTGGCTGTGTTCTCAATTACCCTGCTGCTACTGCAACGCTTTTATTTGTTCATGTGTACATTCATTCATTCATTCATTCATTCATTAACATACATATATTTATTCTAAATCAGCGAGGCCACTCATTCTCTGATTAGAGAGTTTGAGACGTTTTGTGCTGGTTGTGATTTTCACACAGAGGAATTTGTATTCCACATTTAACCCATCTGTGAAGTGAAACACCCACATACTATTAAATACACAGGGGGACGCAGTGAGCATACTTACCCAGAGCAGTGGTCAGCCCTATCCTCGGTGGCCTATCCTCCAGCCCTCCTTAATATATGTAGTATAACACTGATATGGCTATATTTGACATTACCAGCACATTACACTACTGCCTGCACCTGAGCTGAGTACAGGTGGTGCACGGACCACTAGAGGGTGCTTCATGGTCCACTTGTGGTCCCTGGCCCACAGGTTGAGCTTTGTAACGGTAGCACAACATCCATGACTAATTCAGAGGACTGTTCACCTTTGCACTGTTTGGAAGCCCAGAGGGTTTAACCTTGCTGTTTTTGCTTACAGGTTCGAGAGTTCAATGGAAGGCACTATGTCATGGAAAAAGCCATCACCGGAGATTATGCTCTTATAAAGGCCTGGAAATGTGACAAAGCAGGGAATCTCGTGTTTAGGTCAAATAAAAGAATTATCGTTATTACTTAGGTTTTAAAGTCTTTGGAATGAAATCACAGTGCAATGTTATTACTGAACAGTAATTATGTAGTGACCTAATGTTACATTTTTACTCTGTCCACAAGAGGGCAGTATGTCCTGGCTTAGTTACACCAGGAGGAGCACTGCTTTGTTTTACATCATAGACCTCAAATTTTGTCTAATGAGTATTCCAATTGCAGGAAAACGGCCCGCAACTTCAATCTGCCCATGTGCAAGGCGGCTAAAGTAACAATAGTGGAGGTCTGTGAATATAGCTCATTGCTGTTTTATAGTATCTGGGTTGTTAACACATGCTCAGAGGAGTTCCATTGTTCCACAGGTGGAGGAGATTGTAGATGTTGGAAGCTTTGCTGCAGAGGACATTCACGTGCCAAGTATCTACGTAGACCGGGTGGTGAAAGGAACCAGTTATGAAAAGAGAATAGAGGCAAGAAACAACCAGAGAAATTCACACCCAGTCAAATTTCACAGTGCTCACAGAAGTAATCAGGGAGTCTTATGTATGTGTGCAGAAAAGGATTGTTCAGTCCTCTCAGGCAGACAAACCAAAAGCCAAGGATTCAGATCAAACCCGAGAGAGGATCATTCGACGAGCAGCACTGGAGTTCCAAGATGGGATGTATGGTATACTTCAAATACACAAGAACTGGAACAATAGCGTCTTCTCTGGTGTTAAGCTCTTGTTCTTAGTCTGCTTATATACCAGAAGTAAACCTGTTTTCAAACACCTTAACTGCTTTCTTCAAAGCTAACCTCGGTATTGGGATTCCCATGTTGGCCAGCAATTACATAAGCCCAGAAATCACCGTCCATCTGCAGAGTGAAAATGGGATTTTAGGACTGGTGAGCTACAGCATCTTTAAAAGCATTACAAGCCAACTTTCTACCTTAGGTTTTTGAGTTCCTTCTAAAAGTAAGTTAGCAGAACATTAATTGGTGTCTAAACTTGCCTTAAGCTAAATAAACCATTTTAAAGCAGCCAGGTAAATATTTCTAAAATGTAGCTTAATCAGCAATTAATAATACTTAGCTATTGGTTAATATTGTAGTACATAAACAGCAGACACGATATACTTCCAAACAAGATTCATTCAAAAGATTCTTCTTTTTTTTGTAGGGTCCTTATCCTACAGAGAGTGAGGTGGACCCCGAGCTCATTAATGCAGGTACAGAATCAAGTTTCCTTAAGGCTCCTGGAATAGCCTATGACCCGATCCAATAAATAAGCACACAGTATTTACCTTAATAGATATCCTTGTATTTACTTTTCTCAACTTATTAGCTCTGTATTGTATTATGATCCTCAGTGTCTGACATTTCAAGCAAACATTTCATCAAGTGCCTAAAAAAGTGTCTATCCCCTGCAACTCGTACAGAACGCAGCAGCTCGGATCCCAACAAAAACTAACCACAGAGCTCATATCACAGTTCTGCACTGGCTACCTGTGTCTATCAGAGTACATTTTAACGTTCTACTGCTGGTCCGTAAGGCTCTTAATGATCTAGAACCTGCTTACATCACACAACGTCTCTCTGTCTATGTTCCAGCTCGTAATCTTAGATGTACTGACGCTGGCCTTCTGCAAATACAGGAAACCTGGAGAGACTCATTCAGTTATTATGCTTCTAAACTGTGGCATTTAGTTAAAACTACATTAACATGGTATTTATATATATATATATATATATATATATATATATATATATATATATATATATATATATATATATATCTATATATATATATATGTATGTATGTATGTATGTATGTATGTATGTATGTATGTATGTAGTAGTATTCCTCCCCCTTACTGATGTCAACTGTCTGTAAAGCACTTTGAGCTGCCAACAGTATGAAAGGCTAAATAAATAAACATTATTATTATTATTATTATTATTATTATTATGCTTTAGCCTTTCACCAGTATTAGCCTTTATGTATGTTGGCATCGACTGAAAGATGTTTCTGAATCCTAGTTGATGTTTTAGTGGTATTTGAGGTTTTCTAGTGTTTAGCAGTTGAGGTAACCTACTTGTGAGCACTGTTCCTTCCTGTCAGTGCAGTTTGCCTGTAATTGCCATGTGGCATTACGGTGTGACTTGCTGTACACGTTTGCTTCTGTAGTTGTTTCATGTTACTTTTAGAAATTCACATGTATAAAATGTCAGTTGCTCTAAAGTCAAAGTTCTTTGCATACTGCATTCCAATTTCTCTGTACAGTTATTCTGTATTTACCACAGGAAAAGAGACCGTCACTGTTTACCCAGGGGCTTCCTATTTTTCCAGTGATGAATCATTTGCCATGATCAGAGGGTGAGTTCTGCTTTTGTTTTCTGCCATGAAATAAAAGAACTTATCACTGTAGATGATGTTAAAAGACCCTAACCTCCCATTTTATCATTTATACATCAATCCTAAGGTGTATTATCCAATATATACTCTTATAGTTATTCAGTAATAACTATGTACAATGGTAATGGCATTTTTTTTCTTAGTGGTCACATTGACCTCACCATGCTTGGGGCGATGCAGGTTTCTAAATATGGAGACCTGGCCAACTGGATGATTCCAGTATGAGATTTTTTCTCTTACATCTCTGGCAAATTTCCAATCTCTGTAGTGTGTCTCACAGTAGACAGTTGATTCTGTATCCCTCCTGTACTGCCCTCACAGGGTAGGATGGTGAAGGGTATGGGTGGAGCAATGGACCTGGTTTCCAGCGCTGGAACCAAAGTGGTAGTCACCATGGAACACTCAGCCAAGGCACAGTGGATATACTCTTTCAGATGTGCAGCATTATGAGACCATGCCCAAATCTTATTTTTTAATCCCATGCACATATTTACAGGGTGGGAAACACAAAATCCTAGAGGAGTGCACACTGCCCCTGACTGGGAAACAATGTGTTGACCGCATCATCACTGAAAAGGTTGAGTACAATCGTACAGCTATGTAAATAGTTAAGATTTCTTAAAGGGGATGTATCCTGGATACAGTTCCTCACTTTTTTGATGTCATATGTTAATATTGTTAAAGTTTAAAACAAGCTGCTCACTCCTCAGTCCATATATGGAAATGGCCAAATGCGTTGTTTGTCACATACTGTATATGCTACATACAGGGGTTGGACAATGAAACTGAAACACCTGTCATTTTAGTGTGGGAGGTCTCATGGCTAAATTGGACCAGCCTGGTGGCCAATCTTCATTAACTGCACATTGCACCAGTAAGAGCAGAGTGTGAAGGTTCAGTTAGCAGGTAAGAGCACAGTTTTGCTCAAAATACTGCAATGCACACAACATTATGGGTGACATACCAGAGTTCAAAAGAGGACAAACTGTTGGTGCACGTCTTGCTGGCGCATCTGTGACCAAGACAGCAAGTCTTTGTGATGTATCAAGAGCCACGGTATCCAGGGTAATGTCAGCATACCACCAAGAAGGACGAACCTCCACCAGCATCACGTAGTGACCTGGCCACTATCCTGCAAGAAGAATGGCTTAAAATCCCTCTGACCACTGTGCAGGACTTGTATATGTCCTTCCCAAGACGAACTGACGCTGTATTGGCCGCAAAAGGAGGCCCTACACCATACTAATAAATGATTGTGGTCTAAAACCAGGTGTTTCAGTTTCATTGTCCAACCCCTGTATATCCGTTTATCCATCCAACAGCAGATTAGCCCTCACTTTTTGTGCCAAAGTTAAAGGGGGCCGTTTCGTCCTGAACGTCTTTTGAATGATGCACAATACACGGCAGCGAAACAGAACAGGTTAGATACTGGAACAGGCTGGAAAGCTGTCATGCTAAATTTCCTTTGGGATCAGTAAAGTATTTATCTATCTATCCATCCATCCATCCATCCATCCATCCATCCATCAGGCCCATGTCAAAAGTAATACTGCTTTGTTAACATATTCATGTTTTTTAAAGTGGCCTTATTATGCCCATTATCAGTGTTCTTATTTTTGTGGGAGTGGGTCTCCTAGAATAGATCTGCATGCTTTATACTATACATCTGTATCCACCCTCTCTCTGAAACACTGTTAGAGCTCATGTGTGTTCAAATCCCACCTCCCGATGATCCCCGTGCATATAACTGGTCAGTTCACCCACTCAGTTCTAATTCGTCAACCACCAGAGCGCTTGAAAGCAGTTCCGTCCCTACTGTTGGGCAATAAGGATTATGTTACGACACAATGTCACCTTATATCAGAGAAAAAGACTGGAACCCCAACAAGGCATGGTTTCTATGGGAGAGAGTTCTTCCTTCTGGCATGCATGTCAGGCTTTACAACTTTGTAGACTGTTTACATGCACAGAAAACTACTTAGCATAATAAGTCCCCTCCTCTCTTGGAACAGGCAGTATTTGACATAGACAAGACCAGAGGACTGACTCTCATTGAGATCTGGGAGGGGCTAACTCCTGATGATATCAGAGCCTGTACTGGCACAGATTTTGAGGTAAGGGAAGTTAGACCTCTGGAAATGGCTTACTCATATGATAAGCATTATCTGTCAATACAACATGACTCACCCAATAAACAAGGCAGTGCGTCATTAAAACATTGTGCACCTCTGCAGTATCATGGTACACTATTAATATAGTGTGTCATATTAATAAATGTGTTTCACGTTTCTTTTTGTCATTATTTCCATATTTGGTTTTGCTTATCCTTCTTTTTTACTCTTTTCAGGTCTCTCCATCCTTGAAGCCAATGCAGCAAATATGATGTACATCTCAAGAATTATAGTCACTGCATTATTTCCCACTGTTTCTAACATGCTGAGACCCAAGGACAGTGGAGGATAGAGTGCCTAAAATTTTGGAGTTTGACAACAGTAATTATGTCTGTAAACTAATAATAGACTGTCAGATATGCTTATGAGACACTATATATCCATACATTTCACCTGTGGTGATCTCAGTGGAAAGTAAGACATTAAATATAGATTAGAAAATTAGGAACACTATTTTAATCAAATACCTGGGGAGACAAAAAGGAGCTCAACACTGACGTTTCTATACAGTAATATAGAAAAATACACTCTGAGTACCATACCTGTTATCAATCATTTCAATGCATGAATGTAGAATACATGTATCTTTAACAAAGTAAAAATGGTAGAGGGCTGATATTTTCAATAACAATTTGTGAATAAATGTGTATTAAGCTGATTCAAGTTTATTATGTCTTTTCTATTTCCCCATATATACATATACACATATATATATACATACATATACACACACATACATACATATATATATATATATATATATGTATATGTATATGTATATGTATGTATGTATGTATGTATGCATGCATGTCTTAACCCCCCCGCCCCACACACACACACACACACACACACACACACACACACCCTTGTATTTATAATTATTGTCCAAAGAGTATATATTGTTTCATGTTCAGGGTTCAGGACCCCCACAGCACAGGACCACCATGGAGCCTGAGCAGGTATTATTTAGGAGGTGGATCATTCTCAGCACTGCACTGACACAGTGGTGGTGCTGTGTTAGTGTGTTTTGTGCTGGTGTGAGAGGATCAGACACAGAAGTGATGCTGGAACACAGCATTGTCACTGCTGGACTGCATCAACCAAAACTATCCTGTCAGCAGCATCCTGTGGACAGCATCCTGTCTACAAGGTGGACCAGCAAGGCAGGAGTGTCTAATAGAGTGGACACAGTATTTAAAGACTCCAGCTGCAATGCTGTGTCTGATCCACTCACAACACACACTAACACATCACCACCACCACGTCAGCGTCACTGCAATGCTGAGAATGATCCACAACTCACATGATACCTGTTATGTGAGGGTCCTGACCATTGAAGAACAGGATAAAAAAGAGGGATAAAGTATATAGAGAATCACACAGACAACAGTTTGTAGAACTACAAAGTGCTTCTATATGGTAAGTCCAGCTGATAAAATGGACAGTGAATGTAGATAAAAGTATACGTATATATGTATAAGCTTGATTTGCTCGTCTGTCTCAAAAAAGTGCTGTTTATCTAATGGGAACAGTTTTGATGGTCTGCCAGTTCTTTTTTTGGACCCCAGTTTTAAAAACTCCTGTTTTTCCACTTATTTGACTTTCTCTTTCATGGGAACTATTTTACATCTAATCAAATACTTTAACTTAATGGGCATTTTATATAGGATCGAGTGCTAACTGCATTAGAAATATATTTTCTAATATTAAAATTGAGTCATCGGTGGACTAGATGTTGATGGCTCACACTTCCAGCATTTTGCAAGTGCTCTTCCAAAACAAACAGCTATTGCACAACTTTGCCGTGAGGGGAGTGGGATTTGGAACAAAATACCCTTTCATCATTCCTTGTCCTGATAAACAGACACATCAGTGCTACTCCTTTATTCAAGTCAACAACAACAACAGTGTGCTTTACTGGAAATGGCAGCTTTTGTGAGGAGGTCAGCTTGAGAAAATATGCTGATGTCAGTCCAGTAGCAGAGAAGTCAGGCTGTGTGCAGAGGAACAGGACGGTACTTGTCCTAAACAGACAAACAGTGAGAGGCATCAGGAGAGTTCAGAGTGCAGGAAATCACTGGGTTGAGTAATCCCAGCCTGAGCTAGGCTATATGAGTTAGATAATCTCTCTGCTTCAGCCAGAGACTAGAGCCCCTCAGGCCTGCAGCATGAAGGTAAGGACAACAAATCCCGGCTCAAAACAGTTTGTGAAATGAATGAGCATACTTGTATATGCTTTATGTTCATTAAAGAATAGAAGTGAGATTAACTAACTGAACTCCACTACCTACTTTTTTTAATCCTAATTTTAAATAATCTATTCATAATCTAATAGTTTCAGTGAAAAGATCAGAGTTTATTATGGAAGACTGTGCATGCTGCGTCACTGATATCTGGCTTTTGTTTCCAGACACTACCAGTAACGGCCGTTCAGTCTTGCCTGTTAGCCCTTACTTGGGTGCTTGCTTCTTTGTCCCATGTCAGGTAAGTGTGCATATGGTCACTGTCCAAAGAAAAACAAGTATCTCCAAAATGGCAACTTTACAGGAGAGGCCAAAAACCTCATTTGATTTTAATGTAAGTCAATGGAACCAGACGTCCTTCCGAGCACTTCTGGGCCATTTGAATTGGTCCGTTCATCATCCAAATCTCACAGTGTGTAGATGGCAGCAGCTGTTTTCAAATGATGCATAAAAGTCAAAATGGACAAAATTGGAGATACATGTTTTTCATTGGACAGGGACGATATGGAAACCTGGTCCCTTGCAACTCTAAACCCTGTTAAAGGGCCCATATCACAGACAAAACACTTTCTCCTTGCTTTATTTTTTAAATAGGACCCCCACAGGACCACCACAGAGCAGGCATGATTTGGGTGGTGGATCATTCTCAGCATTGCAGTGACACTGTGGCGTAGTGGTGGCAGCGCGTAGTGCTGGAGTGTTTAAACACTGTGTCCACTCACTGTCCACTCTATTAGACACTCCTACCTTGCTGATCCAGCTTGTAGACGTAAAGTCAGCGACCATAGCTCATCTGTTACTGCACAGTTTGTGTTGGTCATCCCCTGGTCCTTCAACAGTGGTCACATGACACTGCCAACAGGACACTGCTGACGGGACAGTTTTGGTTGGTGTACTATTTAGTCCAGCAGTGACACTGAGGTGTTTAAACTCCAGCAGCACTGCTGTGTCTGATCCACTCAACACACATGCACACACACGTCAATGATTTGAGAATGATCCAGCACTCACATAATACCTGCTCTGTGGTGGTCCTGAACTGTAAAGACAGGATAGAAGTGGCTAACAAAGTATGCAGAGAAACAGGACTACAAAGAACTACAATGTGCATCTTAAGAAGAGCTAATAAAATGGACACTGAGTGTACAGTGGGGCAAAAAAGTATTTAGTCAGCCACTGATCGTGCAAGTTCTCCTACTTAGAAAGATGAGAGGTCTGTAATTTTCATTGTAGGTACACTTCAACTATGAGAATGAGAAAAAAAAAATCCAGGAAATCAAACTGTAGGATTTTTAAAGAATTTATTTGTAAATTATGGTGGAAAATAAGTATTGTACATGCAAAATGCAGAAAATAACATAACCAGAACAGATGCAATATTTTTGAATGAGAGTCATGATATAAAGTATAAGAAACAGAGGAAGATATGGGCCCTTTAGTTGAGCAGTTCTATGATATTTACTTTAAATGACTGGCTGTATATTCTGTGTTTCGTCACATTATTGCATATATCTAACAGTCTGTTAATTGCAACGTGGACAAAGTATAGCTTGGAGAGTGAAGGGTGGGTCATTCATATTTGTTTGGCAGGTGTCAGCAACCAGTGAACTGCGTATGGGGACCTTATAGAGAATGGTCGGAGTGTGATGGCTGCACAAAAACACAGGTAGACAGAACTAACTGCCCTTTCAGGCTTTGAAATACAAGCATTACATCACAAGTCTGTGACAAGCAGCGTTCCCTGTTCCCTGCCTGCCCTTAGGTTCGAACGCGTTCAGTACAAGCATTTCCTCAGTTTGGGGGGGCTGCTTGCATGGGGGACGCTATTCAAAGACAAGCGTGTGTACCTAAGAAGAGCTGTCCCTTTCAAACAGGCTGTGGAGACAGATTCCGCTGCACATCTGGTATGAAATATTATAAGACTACCTCTGCTTATATAGAGACATCCTTAAAAGCAGGTGAATTAATAAGTAACTCAGTTAATCCAGCTGTTACATAACGTCTGTGTGCAGGTCAGTGTATAAGCTTTTCACTGGCTTGTAACGGCGATCAGGACTGTGAGGAGGATGGTTTAGATGAACAGCGGTGTCCCCAGTCCAGCACTGCAGTGTGCAATACTCACAAAACCCCACCGAACTCTGACCTCACAGGAAAAGGGTAAGATACCTGTTTTCATATTCATGTAATCGTTCTGTACCTGCAACATCTGTATTATACTGCCATGAAATGAAAACCATGGGCAGTACTTTGAATGCATTTCCCTGATCTATTGGGTTTCCTGTTCTTTCCCTAAGTACATGGAAACACTGAAATTATAAACAGTGGTCGTCCAATACAAGTAATTAGGTAGATTAGGTTGAGTATCCCATAAGGCCCATCCCCAGTGTATGGGTCATTCAAACAATCCACTGGCAGATGGGATATACATATTAACGTTTGATTATAGCTCAAAAGTGTAGTCTGTCTCATTAAACATCAGTAAAAACACCACTGACAATGATTTAGATCTGAGCTTTTCTAAAATAAAGTCCGCATAGTTTATAGAAAATTACGCAATCCTGTAGCAGCACGTTAAAGCTGTCAGTATTTCAGCCAAATTTGTTGTAAATGAAAAGCTTTCTCTAAACCAAATGTGGACTTCTCAGAGTTAGTCTTTTAAGATTTGAGATTTCCACACATTGTTACTAAGACATGTTCTGTAGCAATGCATTTTAGAACAAGATTATTTATTAATATATTGTTATATATTGTTGCTGTCATTTGAATGGAAGTTAATGGAACCAGACGTCTTTCCAAGCAGTTTTGGGCCATTTCTGTTGATCCATTCTTCAGGAAATTTCCACAAAGTGTAAATAGCAGCTCATGTAATCAAATGGGGCATACAAGTAAAAATCAACAAAAATGAAAATGGAGACACACACACACACACACACACACACACACAGAGGTGTTGTGTTAGTGTGTGTTGTGCCTGATCCACTCACACCAGCACCTCAGTCTTACTGCTAGACTGATAGTTTTCCACCAACCAAAACTATCCAGCCAATAGTGTCCTGTGGGCAGTGTCCTATGATCAAGCTAGGACGTGTCTAATACAGTGTTTCTTAACCCTGGTCCTGGGGTGTGTTAAAGCAGGGACTCCTGATTGGACAGTGAGTGGGGGGAAAAAATGTGTGTTTAAAAGTTTTACAAACTCCAGCAACACACACTAGCACACTACCACCATCTCAGCGTCACTGAAGGTTTGAGAATGATACATCACCCTAATAACACCTGCTGTGTGGTGGTCCTGTAGAGGTCCTAACTTGTGAAGAACCAAGTAATATTAGGTTAACAAAGTATGCAACAAAACAGAGGAACTGCAGGCTGTAATTTTAGATTTACTTTGTGCACCCGCCTTGTAAGTGATTGTAGATACTAGGAGGTGTATGTAACATGCTTGTTGGATGTTTAACAATATTTCCATATATAATTTTTTACAGTGATAACTGAAAACCAAGCATTACTTCACATAAAACTAAAGTTAGTCTCTGAGTTGGTCATGTGACACACATGTAGCTTCAATGTTCAACATGACCTGATCATTGAAATAAAATTTATCAATACAACAAATCATACACACACACACACACACACACACACACACACACACACACACACACACACACACACACACACACACACACCTTGGTGTGACACTACGTGCCACCACAATGGTAGAGTGACCTGTGTAAGCCTGTATACAGATTTATAAACTGTACCCACAAACAAACAAAAATGACAGTTGTATAGATTTATGAAATATTAATATTGGGTTGATTGAGGTTCATAGATATTATGTAACTTTGAATGTGTTCAATTGTGTTACTGGATACACCAGTGTATATAAGAGCACATGATACAGCTGAGCACGAGTATTTAGTCCAGGGAGCTGAATATAATCATAGCTCATTAAACTCTAACATGCATGGTATATTGTATTGGACAGGATCGACGTGTTGACAGGCAAGCTGAAGGCTGGTGTTATTAACACGCGCAGCTTTGGAGGCCAGTGCAGGAAAACCTTTAGTGGGGACCATAAAGACTATTATAGACTCCCACAAAGCATCCTCAGATACAGCTTCCAGGTGGGCAACATGATTACTCATCGTAAGAACTGCAGTGTTTCCCGTCTACAGGGTTCTCTTATTAATGGGGTCTTTTTTCATATTTGTTCTCAGGTCAGTATTGATAACGACTTCAGTGATGATTTCTACAACAGCTCCTGGTCCTATATGAAACATGTGGAGGAGAGATATAACATCAGAGGAGGCCATGATCACAAGACCTTTCACAGTGAACTGAGGAAGGACAAGGTAAAGCCAGTTCAGCATGCTGGGGTTTCACATCATGTAACTGATTATCCATCTCCAGTGTGGAGGTTTCCACAGGAGACCGGCTGCACAATGATTTTTGACACAGATCTCCCTTTAGCAGGACATGTAAATGTTAGATACTCCAATGTGCATGAAAAGCATATGTAAAGCAACATTGCTGGGTGGGTTTTTTGCCCCCAGTCCAAACACTCAAATAAATATACACAGTACATTTGATATGTCCTGATATAAAATTTGATTTTGTGGTACTACTTTGCCTTTCCACACCTTTCATGTGTCTCTCCACCATTAATTAATTTAAGTATAAGTTTTTTATATATTTAACACAGAGTTGTAATTTCATGTGATATAGCTATAGGCATTAGGTGGGTATAGGCATTGGACGTTTGGTTCCAATCCCCACCACTGTCTTTCTCTAGATAAGCAGAGAAACTGATGTAGATATGATAAGCTAGTAGATAAATTAGTTAAGTATGTAAATTACCTAGTGGTGACTCACAGTGAGTTCTCACAATCATCAGATACATCTGTTCTAGGTAAAGGGCTCCGAACCACAACCCAAAGTATAAAATGTTCTTCCGAATGTTATGGGCAATTACACATTTCCGCCAGAGAGGTCTCCCAGTTCCTAAAGCTTACATAGTGTTGCCTTAAGCCTGCCAAGTTGGTCATACTGTTTCTCTTAGTTAATCTGATTTGTGTGTTTGTGAGAAAGAATTGTCCTGTTATGATTTTATTTTATTATACTTGTATTATATTATACTTTGTTGTGGGATATCATTAGATAATATAATGGGTATTTTCCATGATTTACATTTTTAGCTTTTATAAAATCATCCAAAAGTGTTTTTCCCCCCATAGAAAATAAAAAAAAACTTAATAATAATAATAATAATAATAATAATAATAATAACATAATAATAATAATAATAATAATAATAATAATAATAATAATAATAATATATTCTGTTTTTTATGTTATTATTATTATTATTATTATTATTATTATTATTAATACAGACGCTTTAAAAAATAATAGCATACATTTGGTTTTCTGTCCATTTAAATACTTGTCAGCACCTTGTTAGTATTCACAAGCCTTAGGACACACCACCATGGTTCTCTTTTTTCATAAACAGAAAATCATTTTCTACTATTATTGCATAAACATAAAACAGAGCACTTTATTCAAAATTTGTCAACATAAGGCAAATAAAAACGCAATAGCTAATATGACTGTTGACCCCACTGTTGTAGCCCCTTTTGGTGTAAGACATTCCATCCTTCCATTGCAGGCCTACCATTTGCTGATCATTAAGAACGAGGTGGAAGTAGCTCAGTTTCAAAACAATGCCCCCGAGTACCTCACCCTCTCTGAGGAGTTCTGGAAAGCCCTTTCTGCTCTTCCCAGCACATACGATCCGGCGGCCTACCGCTCCCTCCTGCAGCACTATGGCACACATTACATGGAGGAGGGCTCTCTGGGTGGACAGTACCAACTTCTGCTGGAGTTTGACTCAAACTTCATCAGGGAGATGAGTATGTGTTGTGTATGTGTTAATAGGCACACCCCTATAGAATCTAGTTTTGTTGAGTAACCCCTCTTCCTTGTCTGAAATGTAGGTCAAACGGACATTGACTTCCATCAGTGTATTACTCACGTAAAGAGACGCTTCTTCCGAAAGAAGAAAACGACCAAGTGCGAGAAACTGATCCAGTCCATTAAGAGTTCCAGCCGTGAGTTTATTTACCATCATTCACTGCACTTTATAGCAGGCAAATAAACAAAAAAAATATTTTCTGGATGCTTATATATTTAAAACTAGTACTTATATTTTAATGTTTGAAAGCAGCCCCCCCAAAAAAAACAATCCTGATTGGACAATTGTCTTTTGGGTGTTTCAAGATCTCGATCCAAAATTTATCCCACCTAAATTGATCAAAACATTAAAAAGTGCTATTACAATACAATACCAGAAATCATTGTGCCTGTTGTCTGAAGGCATAGACGATCCTGAGGGCTCCACTGCCACATCATTTATCTTTATGGAAACTCAGTGTACAACTAATATTGGTTCACAGAACACGGTAGCGAGAAGATGCCTGTGAAGACCTCCATTGTTGGAGGTCATGCTACCTATGTGGCTGGCCTGAGCTTTCTGGACCTGGACAACCCTGACCGCAACCAAGCCATGTACTCTAAATGGGCTGGCTCAGTGAAGGAATTCCCTCAGGTTGTGAAACAGAAGGTAAGTATTTTTAACGTCATCCGTTACAGTAGGCTTACTATGGAGGCTACGTCACATATGATCATGTTTTGTTTGAGATCTTCTTCACTTTGACAACACATGGCATATTTAGAGCACTGTGTCTGGCTATTCACAGCTGAGGCCAATCTATGAGCTGGTAAAGGAGGTACCATGCGCAGGGCTGAAGAAGCTCCACCTCAAGAGGGCACTGGAGGAATATCTAGAGGAGCAGAGTCCATGCCACTGCAGGCCGTGCCAGAACAATGGCATGCCTGTGCTGAGTGATGGTGTGTGTACCTGTGCTTGTAGACCTGGCACCAGTGGCTCAGCCTGCCAAAGTGGACATGTTCTTGGAGAACAGCCAGGTACAACTGAATGCCTACCCAGAATCCACCTGTAAACATAACTGTCCTGCTGTGTGTTACTACCATTGTGCTATACAGTGGACAGTGTTATAATGTAGCAGCACAATATACAACACTGTACTAAAGTGATCCTTTGGAACATTGCCAGGGTAGAACCGTCTATGGTTCCCTCTACAGTTTAGCCCTGCCTGTGAAGCTGAAGTGGCTTGAAGTGTTGAATGAAGCACAATACAGTGCAGTAAATCAGAATAGAGCTCATTTAAATATAGATTATTCCACCTGCATCCTGCATTTTAGAGAAACTTACTGATTGGGGTTTCTTTATAGAGAGGGGTGGTGATGGGAACCAGGGGTTGTAATGTCTGCGACACAAGCTTAGCCATTTTATTTACTAATCAAAACCACCAGGAGAACTTTATGTCTCTACTGAGTTGAGAACTACTTTGCCTTACCACACCCTGCATGTACATCTGCAGCATGAAAGGCTTTTAAAAATTACATTGCAGGCCAAAACTCTTTCAAAATTCTCTCAAAGCTTTGTGAGCCGTTTAACTTTTCAGACATCTGCTTCCTATCACCATAACTGCAAACAGTTTTGTCTCAATAATTTTCAGAGCATTTCACATTCAACAAGCATCAGTTATTTATGCAGGAGTTGAGTGGAAAATTGGTGCCAATCAAACAGCTTGTTTTAGTCTAAAAGATAGATCCCGTTTTTGGTAAATAAAGCCACATGCCAACCCAATTGGGCCCAGATAGTCAAACTGCAAGAAACAAAAAGAATCTTAATAATAAATGAAAACAGTGCTCTGCCCATAGGCTTCCGTTATAGATGTATGATGAGCGTACATGTCTTTGATAAGTTTTACTAAGTACACTAGCATGTGTCTAAGTTATTGTCCAACCAACCATACACGACATCTGTGGGTAGATTGAGATTAGATAGAGATCTGGAGTCCCTGTTGCCCTGCGTGTTTGTGAAGGAAAAAAACAAAAAAAAAACACCACACACACACAACCCCACATCCATTCATCCATCCATCCATCCCTCCCAGCAAGGGCTCCTTAATTACTTGTTTAGTTGGTGCTGTGAGCAAGAAAAATGAATTCAAAAACTGGGCAGTCCAGGACTAGGATAGGGGCAGTCCAGGACTAGGATAGGGGGCAGTCCAGGACTAGGATCGTGAATCTAGAATAGATTTACATGCTTCAGTTTTCCCAAAACACCAAAACTCATCCTCTGTCCGAAGTGCTCTGTAAGAGGTACTGTGTCTTGAATATTCCCTATTAGGTCAGCTTTCCCAATCTGATTGGTCTGGATGGTTCATCCACCAAAACTCATTCCTACAATCAGTTCTGCCATAACAGTTTGAGCCAGAGTTCGATCTGGAAAGTCTAGGACACCCACCCTGTAAATTCCATCCTCAGGTCTTTACTTTTTTAGCTCCCCGTGTGTTGTGTGAGAACATGTCAAGCCTCCCAATAGGTGGGCCATAAGGACGGTCATATGAGAAGATCACCTTGGTCACTTGCATCAGATAAAAGGCCATGAATTTTAATAAGGCCTCTCAGGACGCTAAGATGTGTGGTTTCTGTGGGAGATAGTTTTGCCCTCTGAAGTGTACTTTGGATTTTATAACTCTGCAGATTGTTAATGCTGCATACACAAAAGCTACATAACACACTAGAGGGGATAAAACTAGGAACACTTAACAGGTTCCCCTTTAAAGAACCACAGATAGTAAGTAATGGTGTAACTCCAAGGACCCCCTCCCCCTATTACATGTTTTTCTATGCAGCAAACTGTTTTTACTCATTACTGTCCAGTTTTGGAACCCTGTTCTGACAGTGACTGTGCTCTTGTAGGAGTGGTTCATGGGGGCTGGAGTTGCTGGTCTGCATGGGGGTCCTGTTCTCAAGGTCAGAAGTCAAGGACTCGCATATGTAACAATCCAGAACCAAGAAATGGAGGCAAGCATTGTAATGGCCCGTTAACGGAGCACAAAGCCTGTGAGGACCCTGATCTTGATCACCTAAGGTGGGACACTAAAGATGCCTCGCATGCTATTGCACATGCTTTATCAAGCCACTCTGCTTAAGCCTAATCACTGTGACTTTTTAGGTTAATGGAGCCCCACTGCTTCGACCCCTCTGTGACGCCACCGAAGTCTTGCAAGGTTCCACCTCCCTTGCAAAATGGGTTTGTTTTGGTAAGTCTCTCTTCTGATTATATTTCTTCAGACTTAAATGTATACATAGTGACCCAAACAAGTTCTTGCTCATTATCAAACATCACCTCACTGACTGTTTCATGTTCAGAGTCCTAAAGATGTCTATCCAGTTGGGAGTAAGATAGAATACTCCTGCATTGAAGGGTATCGTCTTGTTGGGGACCCTGTTGCTGAATGTACATTGAGCTTGGACTGGATGAGAAGACAAATAGAGTGCAAGAGTAAGTCATGAACATACTGATGAAATGGAAGCTTGGATGACATTACCAGGCACAGATTAGACTTAAGCCCAGGTTAAACAATAAAATGTGTAGTGCTGAGTCAGCTGTGCTAGTGTAACTTGTACACAAACGCTGCTTAATCCATGTATTGGAAACACATGAGCACAACCCGATGTCTAGACAAACTCAAGCTCAGATTCAATCTTAATGCTATTTGCCAGGGTCCTCCTGTGATGCTCCACCTCTCCTGAGTCACATCATCGCCACACCGCCGAAGCAGGCCTATCTAATAGGAGAAAGTGTGTCCCTGTCCTGCCCCAGTGGAATGCAGTTCCAAGGAGAGCCACAGATCATCTGCCGTGCAAGCCTCAGCTGGTCACCAGCACCAAACAACTTTAAGTGCAACATAGGTAAAGGTTTTTGGTCTGGTTTTCCATTTTTACTAAGCCAAGATTAATTTTCCTTTATTATTTCTTAGTGTGACACTTAGTGTGACAGAAGTGACACTTCTGTGTGTGTTGCTGTTACATGGGACGATGGGGACAGGTTGCAACTGCAAGTCTTTAATAAACCAAAAATAAAACAAAACCAAACCAAAGAGACTAAACAACGAAACAGGGCTACACAACAACAGACATGGAGAAACTTACATGGATACTCAATCAAACCACAAAGAGACAAAAAGACCAGCAGGGAGACAAAACACCCAACAAGAACAAAGGGCACAACATGGGGTATAACACAACTAGGGCTGACGAGAGACACCTGGGAAGGGGCGGAGCTAGAGACAAGAGACCAGACTAGAGGGCGGAGACAGGAGGAGCACAGGACCAAAATAAACAGAAGCACATGGACATGACAGGACACGGCAGGGTGTGACAGTTGCTCAATAAATATTGCCCATATCATTTATTGTTCCTGGTGACCTTCATCTTCCTTCTGAATAGCACTGCAATCTGACACGTCCTTCTGGGTGCAACTATTATTTGGAAAATTAGTGGATTAATACATGCACTTTTTGAGTTGATTCACAAAGTTGTGCAGTGGAAATACCTTTTTTTTCATTTTTCATATTTAAAACAAGCTGATACATTTGTTGAATCAAAGATTTGAGCAAGACAAGTTCTGATGATCCCCAAAAATAGGCTTTTGCTTTTACAGCAGCACCATGTAATATTTATAAGTAGCATTAGAAAAAAAAAGCCAGAGGTACCCGGACAGATTTGTCAGGAATTGGGGAGAAAAAAAAAAAAAATCAGACTATGTCATACGGCTTTATGCAGTAACATCGCACATACAGGTTTAAACAGGCAGTCAGTATCGATGTTTAGGTCTCAAATCCAAAGTCAACTTTGTACTGATGAAGAGGTCATGACAATTCTAGATCATTCACATCCTCAGAAGACACACCAAACCAATACATAAAATTCTCAGCTCTTCACCAGACCCTGACCAATTTTAACTACACCTTCACTGATCTCACAATTGTCACATTCCAAGGTACAACTGACATTATACGATGTTCTTTTGCATTATGCATGCCATTACATTTTTTCCACCAGAGAGGTCTCCAAATCCCCACATTCTACACAGGCTTGCTTTACAAACTGGTCTGATAAATCCCAGAGATCACTGCTCTTGAAATTTGTTTCCCTGTTCCACGTTCTGACCTACAAAATTGTAAAATTTTTCCATTATAGTATATATTTAAATAGAGAAATGTCTTTAGTTGGTCTAACTGTAATAAAATGTGTCTTTCAGTGGTCCAGTCCCAACCAAGTCAGGACTGTAAGCCATGGGAAAAACAAGGGGAGGGTCAATGTGTGTGCAAAATGGCTTACGAATGCAAGTAAGTTGTGATCTCTTCATGTCAAGTAATGCATGTATTCAAAACTAAAGCTCATTTAAAGTTACGGTCTGACATCTTGTTTCCTAGGCCCTCTTTAAAAGTGTGTGCCTCTGTGCGTCCCGGCCGGGTGGACAAAATGGGTGTGTGCCAGCTTGGGGCCCTGCAGTGCCTGGGGCAGACATTTTCCCTACTGCAGGACAGCATGTGTGAATGGCCAAAGACCAAATTTACATCCTGTCAAGACTGCCATCCATGGGAGAAATGCACTGGTAGGATGTTTTAATATTTTGCTAAGACTATAATTATTATTATTATTATTATTATTATTATTATTATAGTCACAATGCACTGATTATTTCATCTGAATGAGGCAGGCTATGGAAGATATACGTTTAGGTAGCCATGTTTACAGTTTTGATTGTATATTCAATTCTGCTAATCAGATGCGTTTGGTTGTTTCTAGGTTCGGAGTGTAAATGTAAAGAAGCAGTGGAATGTTCACGAGACTCTGCCCACCTCTGTATCTCTGTGGAGAATGGTGCCCCAATGCCAATGACAGAATGTGAGACAGGGGCCTGGAGGTGCTCGGGGAAACAGATCAAAGTCATCAGAATTGGAAACTGTCCAACGTGAGCTATTATAATGAAAATCTATAACAACGTTTTGATAATAAAGATGCAGCTGGGCTTGTTACAGTATGCAAACACCTCCCAGTAAATTTACATTTACAGTATTTAGCTGACGCTCTTATCCAGAGCGACTTACAATGTTAATCATATTACAGGTAGGACAATGTAGCGTTAGGAGTCTTGCCCAAGGACTCTTATTGGTGTAGCACAGCATAGTCAACCAGACCGTGATTTGAACCCCAGTCTCCCACATGTGGTGGTGGCTCCCTACAGGGTGGTGGTGTTATCTGCTAAGCTACACTAACCTACAGGTAAAAGAAAATACTGTAGGTTAACACATCCTCTGCAGAGAACAAATGTAAATATGGAGATGTGACAATGACGCCCCCAACATTGCCCACTTTGAGATGTGTTTGTGGGAAGAATGTCATAACACCTAACACACTTCATTGTTTGGTATCCTCTATGCCAAAATGTCTTTCAAGTTTTGTGAAAAGTAGTGGTGGTAAACGGTTTAGGGATCTTTTCTTTGGAATGTGTTGCAGGCCTTCATGAAGGGATGGATGCATGCTAACGGATGCAAGTAAAATGAAGTTGACCAGACAAAATATTAAATATTACGGGTTCATTCTGACTACCACCAAAACAGTAAATGTAAATAAATGTGACGTATTAAAGTAAATGTGAGAAACACGGCATTATTATATTTGCGTTTTTCCATACTGTCCCAGCCTTTTCTGATTTGGGGTTGTTATATTGTATGATATGCACAGTGGGTAGCACTGTCATCTCACAGCAAGAAGTATCCTAATCATGGAGCTTATTTCTGTGTGGAGTTTGCACGTTCTCCCGAGTCTGTGTGGGTGTCACGGCACGGATGAAGGTGTGTACCCAAGCGCAGAGCAGGAAACCCGTTTGCGCCGTTGTGAAGGTTTATGCAGGGTTCCCTGGAGGTGGGTGAACATCAGATGACGTGTGCGAGGGAGGGATCTGTTTGGAGAGGAAGTGCTTTGGATACCTCAGTAGTGGTGGCCCCAGGTGCTACCGCTGCGCTACCCGCTGATACACATGAGCCGTGATAGAGGGGGGTTTGTGAATGGGAGAAAGAAAAGGCGGGAAGCTCAAACAAAGCAGATGCCAACAGTGACGTGTTTAAACAGTATTTGTAAAGGAACAGAAACAAACCGAAAGGGTTTGTCTTTTCTTTTCTGGGGATTCACGCTTCTCGTTATTTTCTTTCGTTTAGATTGATCCACGTGTCAGAGTCTTTTGTTGTTGTGTCTTTTCTCTTTTGCAGCAAAACCTCTTCTCTTCTTCCTTTTCTCTTTCATGTACTTTTTGCTAATACCGTTACCGGATACCCCTCTGCAAAGGTGTAGCAGTTGATGTGTGTTTGGTGGGAGCTTATATAGCCGGTGCATCAGGTGCAGCTCGTTGGGTGATCAGCCCGGGGCATTCTTGGGGTTGGAGTTTTCGGGGGCCTCGGGGATGCGCCGCCGCTGCCGCCCCCTGCTGGCAGCAGGCGGCACCACCCGAACCTTTACACTGGGTTTCTCCAGGTGCTCTAGTTTCCTCCCACAGGCCAAAGACATGCAGTCATGCGACAGATTTATAGATATTTTGTTATAGTATATTATGTAGCATTTACAATATGTATTAGTATTATGTTTGGCAACTGAGGTTACTAATGGGATTAATGGCCTTTCTAGAGGTAATAGATTACATATCAATAGTCTCAGAAATAACTACATACCACAGCTGTGTTTCATACATGTATTTGGTTCAAAAGTACAAACAGTGATGTGTATAATGCAACATGGTTTGAGATATCTGTAAAAGCGTGAGTTATACAAGAATTGCAAACGGATTAGAAAACAGATATGGCTATTTAGAGAACAAATGAAATTAGGAGCTCTTACATTCATCGTCATTAAGTACCTCCATTTCATAACCATTGCATTTCATGGTAGCCATGCTGCACAGATTCATAGCCCGTTTGCGTTGTAGTCTCAGGACATTCAGACAGTAAGTGTGACCCTCGCTCTTTGCACAGTCTCTGGGATATTTGCAGACACAGGTAGATGATGCTGGGGAGCAAAGGAAAGCACACATTAAATCATTACACAGAACATACTAGTGGGAATCTGATGTTGTAATAATTTGCATCATTTGGAATGATAAAAAAAAAGTTTGTCCTGCATTCTTGTATTACCTTGCAGTTTAAAGAGTCAGAAAAATAAAAATGTCTTTTCTGGGAAACTAAAGACACATTCGCAGACAGCTACCTTTGCCAAAAGCTCTGTTGGGTTGATTGTTGCTACGGTATTTTATCAAGGACCTGCTGTTGTAAACCAAGGTGCCCTAATTACACAACACCAAGTGCATTCATTAAAGATGAACACTGTAGCTGCTGATATCTGATGGTGTCAGTTTTGGTAGTTTACCAGGTCTTACATGGCTGTTAGGATTCTCATACTTTCGATATAAGCTCCCCAGGCTAAAAATGTTGAACAAAGATGGCTATAAACACCTAAGGGTGTTTTATGGGATTCATAGATTGAGAAGAGGTGGTGCAGTGCAGTGAAGGTCTTGTTCGATGTGTGGAAAATGGGTTCAAAGCAGATGTTAATGATTGGCAGGGAGGAGGGGCTTTATTTGGGCATACCAAAGACCATAATGTGAAGGAAGTAGCTGTATCTGCAGGTGTTTGGAAGCGTATGGTCATATGGGTCTACCAGCAGTGGCTAAAATTCTAGCCTATAGGGAATCTTCTCTGGAATTGTGCCAGGAAGACTTCAACCAAATCTGGCCCAGCTGTGCAGCTCTTTGATGCAGGAGTGGCTGAACACTGATGTGGCCTACAACCAGAAACTTGTATTGTCCATGCCAAATTGCTTTGCATCTGTTATTAGTGCTTGTGAAGGTATTACATGCTATCAGGTACGTTTCAGTCATAGTTTTTGTGAGCTTACTATATCATCATCATCATCAACTAATTTTCATCATCGACCCTGTTTCTTTCCCATTCTTTCCATAGCATTGTCTTATATCTAGGATATATATATCAGAAATATCTCCTAGAAAATGGAACTTGAACTGGCAGTTTGAATAGAAATTGAATGAATGAATGGTGGCCTCTGTCTTTTCCACAGTTCTGTACACAAGAGCACAGTGTTAATAAGAACAGGTGTACCTGAGCAGGTCTCCCACTCATAACAGGTGTCTGATCCACAGGGCACCTTCACAGAGCTCCTCTCAGATATACTGGCCCTGAATTTGGCCCACTCCAGACTGGCCACATCACTTTTGCACGGCCCATCGTTCATGAAGTGCAGCTTATCTCCATGGCAACGCCCAGCGTGAAAAGCACAGAAGGACATCATCATGGAAGTTCCTTTCACTGCATCCAAAACGCAAAAGTCCTCCTTGTATTTCCTACAGAAAAACACGCATGTGCATTATTATGCATAGGCCACATTACAACACAGCGCTACAAGAAGTGAACACTGCCTACAGCGTAAATAGCCATTTACCATTGTGCTGTTTATTAAATATTTATTTGGTTTATTGGATAATTAATTCAGAAATGACCTGGTTTGTAATGTGTTCTCACCTGCAGTCCTCTCGAGGTATACAGACACACCTGGAGCCATCATGGCGCTCTCCTTTGCCACATTTGCTGTCTTGTACAAAGGGATCATCTGTTCAAAGAAAAAGATAAAGTCACGTTGTATGATGATGTCATCACAACAAAAATGACAGTTTCCATGGTACCAATATAAAAACAATGATTGGAAACACTAAATAACTAAGGTGTACCGTCTGCGATTCCATCCATATGCAGAAGTTTGAGCTCCCATGTTGTTCAAACTTTTACAACCTATTAATAATTAATAAATTGGAATGGATGTATTTTGGACTTAATGTGTTAAAATACCAATTTTGCACTGTAGATTGAGAGGGATGGGTGGGTCCCAGGTGAGTGCGCTGGTGCAAGTGTAGAAGCGTGGCCCATTCACACTCCTGCCACTGCCGGAGCAGCTCAGCATGATACTGGATCCGACATGGTATTCCATTTTGCCTGGGCTAATGTTTATGTCTTCTGGAACTGTAGGTCTGGAACACATTTTTTCTGGAACGAGATGGAATGAAACATGACATCACCTTCCTGAACAATAGTGTCATTAAGCAGAGTGGTAGCATAGTAGAGAGCAACATATACATAGGCATTCAATTAAATTCTTATTAAGCTTGATGACTGGATATCTATACAGTGTGCAAAATAGCCCCTGGTATTTGAGGGTCCCATGTGGATAGTTGTAACTTACATGCTATAGCTGCACCGATGCTAGAGCTTTATAGCAACAAAATAACAGGTTTGCATCTTCTTCTGCAAAGGCTCTTTTCTTGTTTAGAAATTGGGCAAGTTTGTCAAGTGAGCTACCACTTTGCTAAGCCATGAAAGAACAACTTAACAACTTAAAGAACAACTTTACTTTGCATCTCGCTTGGGTAACTCATTGATTAACCTCCTGAGACCCCAACGTCCTCACATTACATTTCTGCTTCTCTGCACCATGATACTTTTTAAAACGTTGACCCTTTGGCCTCATATGAGGACATTGTCTTTTTGCCAAAACAACTTCCGGTACAAAGGCAATGTTTAATCATATACTTGTTAGCTCCTACTTATCACAAATAGCTAGGAGAAATTAAAATTGCACACCAAGCCAGTTCGGGTTTCAGGAGGTTAAGGGTGAGACAGAAATCGTCCCTGAAATTGTATTTTTGAGTATCTATTTTTTTTCTAACAGACTCAGGGACCAGGGACCCCCAGAATTCCCAAAGGTCCCAAAGATTAATTAGGTGGTTCTGGACTAACATGATCCCTGTATTTCTCATCTTTGTTATATAACTTATAGAAAGAACACACCAACAACATGTTGTTCTGCAATTAAAAGTAGTTAAACGAATTTGCCTAATAGCAGTAACTTTACATGAACGTTAATGAAACTATAATTGACCTTTAACCACCCCCGTTAATATACCATGATTTTACAAGGGGTTTTGGATCATTTTTGTAGTGAACTTCTGAAGTTCTGAATTCAGTTTCTGCTCCATCCAAATTGTTTAAGTTGTTGTAATCAAAAGATATTGAGTTCCATGTAGACTGCTGAGCCTTGGCCTGAGCAGTTAGTCTGTCCGTCTTGTGTCATGTGTCAGCTATTTACCATCTTAATGCCATCTTAACATTGTTGACAGTTTCATACCAATTCACACTTTGAATCACACAGCCTTAACCTTGACATCACAGGTGTGAGTTTCATGACATCATGACTGAACATATAAATCAAAGAGGTTTAAATGACAGGGAGCACTCCTATTACTTTAAAAGCAGATTAACATGTTTTAACTGTTTCTCCATAACCATGACAAAAGTCTAATAAAGGCATTTACATTTTCTGACAAACACAATAGGAATTAATTTCTATTATCAAAGAGATGAAGCCCATTAGATACAGTTATTTTTTACTTACTACCACTAGAGCAGTGGTGGGGAAATGAAGGGGCGGAGTCTTGTACGCTTTGACGTTTTCTCCACTTTAGCATTTTAATTAAACCTAGCAAATAACTGAGTAGATTAAACAGGTGTGTTTGAACAAGACAACCACAGCACTCCTGCATGACCTGAATGGCCGTACACATCCATAGACAGTTTAAGCTACATACTGATGCAGCGCCCCTTGGGCTCCTCCCAGTTGCCGTCCTTCTGACAGCGAATGAGCTGGTACCCATCCAATTCGAAACCAGTGAAGCACACAAACTCATCATGATCCCCGAAATCATAATGCCTCTTATTGATCTAAAACAGGAGAAGGAGAAAACACAGGATGAGAGTACTGACTGACAGAGAAGAAAGGAAATTAATAAAGGATAATAAATAACAGTATTAGAACATTAGAGAGGTGGCCAAGGCATCAGAAGTACAGAACAAGCACAGTAAAGATGAGATCCAGTAGAATGAGAGCATGCATGGCGACTGACCCTCAGGTAACTATTGGGAGGAGGTTTTGTTTTGGGACAGCCAGACGCTCCTGGAGGCAATTCACTCTCACTGTCACCCTCTGTCACAAAGTCGTCATCGTTAATGCACACATTCTGCCTGCATAGAAGCCCAAACAGAAAGTGAGAAGCACAGTTGAGCAATTTGTTGGTCATCATAAACAAACCTCCAAAAATGTACTTTTTTTAATTTTTAATGTTAGATAATTATATTGATTATATCTAATCCCATCATATGTATAAATACTCTAGTCTTTCCTATTTAATATTGAAACCACATTAGTTATATATTTGTTGATTGTTTCTTGTTGGTATTCTCGTCCTCTATTTGCATTTCACCATTCTGTGAACATTTTATGAAAAACATACGATTAGCAATTAGATTAGGAAGTGTAGATGTGAAGCACCTCCAGGACCTGCCCTGTAACTCATTCACTGGCTCTGGTTTTGCTTGTTAAGTTGCAAAAACAATCATGAAGGTAAGAATTCTAGCTTAAGGTGGTTAAAATAATAATAATAATAATAATAATAATAATAATAATAATAATAATAATAATAATAATAATAATTATTATTATTATTATTATTATTATTATTATTATTATTATGTGGCATTAAGTTGTTTACCTAGAGGCCTAATAAACAGCGTTCCTTCAGAATGTCCTTGTCCTCTATAGGAATGAGCACTGGGTTGGGGTTGCCAGGTAATGGTTTACTTGCTCTATGTCTGTGTATTAATCTCTAGGTACCAGCACTGGCCCCCTGTTCGGGCAGTGTCTGAGCTCATGGTGAGTTTTAGACTCTAAACTTTCTTCACTAGCTGGAATATTATCCATTGGAACACTAAGCACTGTTGTAAGTCGCTCTGGATAAGAGCGTCTGCTAAATACCTTAAATGTAAATGTAAATGTCTTTTGTTTGGGTCTTTAGGTCCTTGGTGGCTGGTCCATCTTTATTTCTCGGATTGTATCCATTTATCTTGTATCTGGTCATCCTCTTTATCTTTTTACCCTAAACTGTTCTAACCATAATCGTCTTATCCAGTGACTGGTTCTGCTTATAATGTGTCTAACATAATAGCTTTGGTTTGGTTTATCGATTTTGTTGACTAGAGTTTGAGTGAAAGGTGACAGTTTGATTTGGCCAAGTATCCAAGTCTTCACCAGCACCTAAATTAAAATGCATCCATATTTTCCCTGTCCTGTGTTTTGCTTTGTCCAGCTTTTATATCCATTAAGATCTATGGACAGGACCACAGCCTGGATTCTGACCTATCTTTGTTGAGATCAGTCAATACATTTGGGAATCCTGTCAAGCTCATTCTTCTGTTAAGTGCCAGGCTGTGTCATATTTCTGCACTGCTGGATCTCTAATTGCTTGTAACTGATTTAAGCAGGAAGAAGCTGCCCACCACTGCAAAGGTAAAGTCAGTATTCTTTCTTGTCCTCAAACCTTTGTTAACTGAGTTCCATTTCTTCCTATATGTGCCTTCAGGTCTGAATGATCTTATAAGATTATTAGAAGGGGTTTTCTTCTAACTTACTCCTGGAAAATAGAGATGCTACAGTCCTCCTCTTGGCGTTCAGGGCCCTGGCATGGCTTTCCTCCTCTTTGAGGTGCAGGGTTGTTGCAGGCGCGTACACGATGCCTCTTCATTGAGGAGTCACATGCAGTCCAAGAGCTCCAGCAGTTCCAGTGCCCATCAGTCGCCACTGAAAGAAAACAGGAAGCAACACAAATCCACAATGCATTATGAGGATATGGGTTGTGCTGTGATGTAGTAAATTAATACCAAGCATCTGTGTATAAAGGAACCTGATGTGTAGTCGTTGGCTCGCTTCTCGCAGTTGGTGCCATAGGTCCCGGTCTGGCAGATACACAAACACTCTGTCCCGGACAGGACAGGCCGACCGTTGTTTGGACACGGAGCACATTTGCAGGAGTCAAAGGTTGCCAGATACTCGGCCAGAGCCCTCTCCAAGTGCCGTCTCTTAGTCACAGCACAGGGGAAACCTCGTGCTAGATTTACCAGAGGCGCCAGCTATGAGACACAGTAGAGTATTAACCTTTGGCATGTGATGGAAGTCATGCCTGCTATTGTTTTGGTTTTAGAGTGGTTATAAAGGTGCAACAACCAAACATATGGCTGGAGTTACGTTGAACAATAAATTATTGAATTTTGTTATATCATTTTTATGCCCATGAAATTAGAACTTTATTTTTATAAAGATGACAGAGACAGGTCAATATGCATAATTATGAAAATACTATACACCTCAGTAGTCTCCCACCACTGCACAACACCCACCTAACTCCCCCGGTACCTACATTAGAGCTGAAACTCAAATGCCTACATATCTCATCTGTACTGCACTGCAGAGATAATGAAATAATGGCTTTTACATCCACAAGGTATATTTTTGGCATAGGCCGCACATCTGATTGTAGCTACGTGCTATACTTTTACTATGAAGTGCACTACATATGGAGTAAATAGCCGTCTAAGATCCCGTCTATGCTATAGCTTGGCAGATTACCTTATTACATTTATGGTACATTTATGGAGGTAGACTTTCAGTATTTGAGTCCTGGTTACACAATGTGCCAAGTTCAGCGAACTGTTAGCTAAATAAGTGTATGCATATTCTAGGGCAACAAGATTCCAGTTACCATGGTTTATCCTCTAATTGGCATATTTTAACACAATTAATTATTTTGTAGGTCAGAATAATTAGCTGATAAGCACTGGCCCATGCACTGACCATATTTATAAAGAAGCATCTAGTTACAATGAAGCTAGAGTAGATTGTAACGGTTGACTACATGCTCTTGACTATTGGGCATGCGCGCTGAGCTGTAGCTCTCTGCACGAGACGAAGGAACTAGTTGTAGCCTAGCCTCCCGTCTGATGCAGCTGCTTCTAAGTTACTCCGGACAGTAATGGTGAGATGTGTGGTTGCTTGGGCCAATAAACGCCACTTCTACCCCGCATGGAGTGTGTCCTGGGCGTGTGTCTTTAGAGAGTCCCGGGACCAGTGCCTTTTCCCGGGTCTGGTTCCTGCACTGCACCTTTTCACCCTTACAAGATGTGGCATATGTTAGTGTTTCCTCTGTTCTCAACACACCTGATCCAACTACCCAGCTCATTATCAAGTCATTCATGACTTGGGCGACTAGGTGTGCTCAGGTTGGGGACCTAGTTAAACTGATGCTTACATATTCCAGCATTCAAAGGCCCCATGTACTGCATATTTCTGCACCACATTCCCCACTCAAGGTCTTCTTATGACACGTCTGCTTGTTTTTTATGACCACTCTTTCCATCCCTTCCTATCTAACAGACTGTCTTTCTTATGTGGTGTTTACATGTGTGTGCTAATTCTGAACTTCATAGTGAAGCAAAGCCAACAGCAGCATGAAGCCACACAAACGTTTAATGTCCATGGCTCCCTTAAAAATATCTAAACACCACTGTGGTTAACGGCTAAAGCTGGAAAATTTGCACTTTTGATGTAGCATTCAATTCCGTGCTGTGGTCTGCAGAATGCTGCTAGTTGTGGTGACCAAAATTGTGGTTCCGTTAAAAACAACAGAATATCTAGTTGCTGCTTTATTGTGCCTTTAAGACTGATATATGACAATAAGTTTTGCTCTGACTGACTGTACTGCTGAACTCCACATAGCTTCAGTGTGAAAAGGTGGATGGCTGTAAAGCTGAAAGCTGTAGACTGAAAATGTGTTAATGCCTTACTTTTTGTGACATCACAAACATGATTCAAAACAATGCTGTACTTGCAAATTGTGGAAAGAAGTGAATGTGCAATTTAAAACTTTTACTAGAGTTAATGTTCTTCTTTAAATTGAATAATTTAAAAAAGGTGAGGGGAGTTTATTTTTCATGGTACAGGCCCTTTAACTCAAAGCCCTTAGACTGCAGTGTCTTTAAGATTAACACTGAGCTTCATTCAGGTTTCCAAACTGGTGTCATGTGTAGGAAACTTGTCTGTCTAGGTCCGTTTCTATAATTGCATATTATAAGATTGATCTGCAAATATTAATCAGGCAGACGTGAACAGTTCTGACCTCATAATCTATAACGGTGGGATTGTCTATAGTAGATTTTATCCAGTCTTGGTATATAGTTCTGTCTGGGGGAGTGCTGCCCCTTTCCCAAGCCAGAGCTGCAGCATACTCCGATCTTCCTCCCTTCACTGTAGAGATGGATTTTTCTGAGGTCTGAAGGAAGGAACCTGGAGAAGATCCACAGGACAGACATTAAGCATGCTAAGCCATAACGTCGCTGTCGTTAGAAAATCTCCAGACAGAAAAATGAAAAATACATAATGAATTTTAATGAAATTAGTAAATTTAGATCATTTTAATTGACTCATTCCTCCAACAGTTCTTTATGTTCACAAAATCCCAGGCCATCTGATCAGTTTCAAATGAGGTATAAAAAAAGTTCTTACCTTAAAACAGCATGATACATGGAGGACATCTCAAAGGTTATGTGATTAATGTGTTTCTATTATTATGTGATGAAGCATAGAACATGTTCACAGACCCTTTATCATTAATCACCTAATTATAACTAGATGACCTAATTACCGTCATATTTGGTGGTCTCCTTGTTGGTACCACATCCTCGGCTGTGTGACGATGTGGCATAAACGAAGAGGAACAGGGAAAAATCTCTACTGATGCAACTTTGAGCGAGCGTCTCTGTTAAACCTGAAAACGACAGTTATATGACAATCATTACAGAGCACAGCAGTAAAGCCACTGAGCGACACAACGCTCACATTCTCAGTCATCCGTTACTTACCCTGGGTTTTCAGCCTTTCAGAGCTGTATTGGAAAAGCAGGTCATATTGTCCTCCCATTGTACCCGAGACAAAATAGTGTGTCCCAAACAGCTGAAATATCTGCCTGTAGAGGGCGTAGTTGTATTCCAGAGGAAGGCTGTTGAGGAACTTCAGGAATGGAGCTGATAAATACAGGTCAGATGATTTTGTCCTAAAGGTTGCTGTGGCTATAACCTGGTGTGTCCTGAAAAATCTAGAGTCCTGCAGGATGGGTAAAAAAAAAAAATTACACACACACACACACACACATACATATATATATATATATATATATATATATATATATATATATATATATATATATACATACATATACTATATATACATTTAATGAGCTATGAGCCCCACTTACCACATTGGTGCACAGCTAGTTCAAATTTATAGACTGTACCACATCTGCATACTTTGTTAACCCCTTTGACTGTGACATGGGACCACCACAGAGCGTGGTGTGTTAGTGTGTGTTGTGTTGGTGTAAGCAGATTAGACAGTGTGCTGGAGTGTTTAAACACCTCAGTGTCACTGCTGGACTGGGAGCAGTCCACCAACCAAAACTATCCAGCCGGTGGTCAGCGTCCTGAAGGACTACAGGATGTCCAACACAAACTCTGCAGCAGCAGATGAGCTGTCATTTCTGACTGTGCGTCTACAAGGTGGATCAACGAGGTACGAGTGTTTCATAGAATGGACAGTGAATGGACACAGTGTCAGCACTCCAGCAGCACTGCTGTGTCTGTTCCCTCACACCAGTACCACACACACTCACACACCACCACCATATCAGTGTCACTGCAGTGCTGAGAATGATCCAGTGGAGGGATCCTGTGGGGGTTCTGACCATTGAAAACCTCACAGAAAGGGGGATGGACTACAGTCTGTATTTGTAGAACTGCAAAGTGCATCTTTATAGTAACTGGAGCTAATGAAATGGACAGTAGGTGTAGATACAGGGAGGTGTACCTAATGAAATGGCCAGTGGGTATATAATGAATGCATTTGTTAATATTTGCCATCTATATATATATATAGATATAACTGATATCAAAACAAAACCTTATATCCCCATTTTTATTTTGTTGTTGTACAGTTTTTGACCTAAGGTGACGTTGTCATTCTTTACTTTGTGTGTAAATTTCAAATGGATCCAAATAAATCGTTCAAAATGACTTGGGGAAAAAAGTCCATTACATTACATTAAATTAAAGTATTTTTTCTACTGTTATTGTGAAGTTTTCAGTTTGGGAGATATGAGGTTATGTACTCAGCTATGTACTCGAAATACAGATGGATTAAGGGCCATAGAAGAACCACTTCTGGATCCGTATAGAACCTTTAATTTAGGTTATCCACTTATCCACTAAGCTATCCATAGAAAGCAGTTCTTCTATGGCATCACTGCAAATAATATACAGCAGTGTGCAAAAAGCTTAAGCACCCAAGGAAATGGTTTCAAACCATTTAATTTTGCAGGCTTTGCATATTGCTTTCTCAGAAGACCTTGGCACAATATTATACATGTCCTGGTGAGATATATAAGCTGGTAAAACACACTTTCTTGCCTTTTGTTGAAATGCTTTCACCTCCTCCTTAAAGGACTTGGACTGGCCAGAGTGGAGCAGTATGTTGCGGAAGAAGATGGGGATGTTTAAAACATAGTCAGGCGTATATGGATTTACAGAATATGAGCTTCCACCGCCCAAAGAAATTGTTTCAGTTTTCACTGGTGGGTTTTCTTTAATATCCTCAATGTCTTCCACCTGTTGGAACAGAATCGAATTTTAGTCAGGAAAAGTCCACAAATCCATTAAAAAAAACACATTAGGATTTTCCACTTAAAGTCACTCTCAAACAACCTGCTGCTCTAATGTACTAGAGCAATGACTAATTTAAGCCAAACCAAGCCCTCACTTTGATCTCATAGTTCTCGATGTTGGCTGGAATCCGGTAGATTTTCCTGTTTGATTTGCTCCGGTTTAGAGCACATTCCTCCCCCATGAAGGTGTTGTCCAGCACAGCCCCCCTCATCTGCTCTGCAACAGCATCAAACCTGCAGTAGGACAGAAATTTATTAGCTTTTATATTAATTCAAGGCAGAACATAATAAAAATAATAATAATAATAATAATAACTTTGTTTCTAGAGCATTTTTCATACAGATGACAACTCAAAGTTCTTTACAGACAAGTAATAAATTGGTTACCAATTCAAGTGGAATTTGAATTTCTTCTGTTACTGTTCAATTAGTTATTTTTCATCTAGAACGATTTATCTTCTGGGTCATGGGGGTTGCTGGAGCCTATAGTGACTTTTCAGCACAGTAATGCAAATAAAAAGACACTCATTGTCAAAACAATAGTTGCACCCAGAAGGAATGTAGGATTGCAGTGCTATTGGGAAGGAAGATAAAGGTTACCAGGAACAATATATGATGATAAATTTAGACTGATATGGGCCATATCAAGCAGTGCCTCTCAGTATAGCATTGGGCTAAAGCACCATGGAGGTTCCTACTGGTGTCCTGTAATAATCCATCCCATCCAGCTAAAATATTCTCATACAGTTCCTGCAGATGTTATGGTAGGGGTGGAGATGGAGTGATCATCTTGGCACTGACCGCGGTGCCTCCACACACAGATTTGTTGGCCATCTCCACCAAGACAAAAGTGGGAGTCATCACTGAAGATGACTCGCTGCCATTCTGTCATTGCACCATTGTAGTTTTTTGGCAATGTCCACAGTTGTAGCTGTTGGTCATTTCTCTCTCTCCATGGTTCATGTAGATCTCCCAGATCCTTCATGTCCCTGGTGTATGCCTTCAGATTCAGCACTTATACTGCTCCTCCCTGATTACAGCATTACTTTATACCACTCTGATACTGACTCTTACCCGTTACCAATCAGATCAGCGCCAGGTAGGCCAGGATACTCTCTTTCTGTCGCGCACACTCGCTTGATATCGCCACAGTTCTTCTCGTCTGAGTTGTCCAAGCAGTCGTTTTGGCCGTTGCACTCGAGAACAGCTTTTATACATCTGCCTGAGGACAAGAAGAAGATGGACAGTTTGCTCATATAAGGTTACAGCTGAATATGCCCCTGTTCACAGTCTAAGTGAAAGTAACTGTATGTATAAAAAAAAGAAAGAAAGAAAGAAAAGAAAAAAAAATAAGGGGCAGTCGTGGGCTGGAGGTTAGGGAACCAGCCTTGTGACCGGAGGGTTGCCGGTTTGATTCCCTGAACTGACAGTAACGACTGAGGTGCCCTTGAGCAAGGCACCTAACCCCCAACTGCTCCCCGGGCCCCGTGGATAGGGCTGCCCACCGTTCTGGGTAAGTGTTCTCACTGCCCCAGTGTGTGTGTTCACTAGTGTGGGTGTTTCACTGCATGGATGGGTTAAATGCGGAGACTAAATTTCCCCACTGTGGGATCAATAAGAGATTAAAAAGAGAGGCATGTGGCTTTTTACAAATATGCTCAGATATATAGAACACATAATGCCACTGTCATTTCAAAACATCTGAACCTTAAAGCTGCCTTATACATCGTGTGGAAATTTGTGATGACCTTCTTTTTGCAGAAAGGCCTTGAGGTTCAGAAAGAGTGGGTCCACTTCAGAGGACCCTGTGCTCACAGGATAAGTTCTCAGTGCGCTTCTATGATAAGTGTCCAAGCAAACAGAAAATATATACCGTCTCTGGTTATGAGTAAATCCAATAAAATGGCTCAATGGTTTCATTAGCCCTGCAGCAAATATCCAGCAAATACCCTCCAGCTCTGACCAGCATGGTAAACCCACACACAGTAAAGTCAGACTACCCCATTAAAACAACTTCCAGTCTCCACTTCCCCTGACTTTTAATACTCATAGCCCCTCCCTCACTTATAAGTCAACATATAACATATAAGTCAAACCCTGGCCTCTATAACATCGTATACAGGCAATTGTGCTAGATAAAATTAGCTGGAACTCTCTGTAGCCCTATCCAGGACAAGTGTGGATCCTTTCAGCCCCCTAAGGATGTGCTCACATTGCTTTAGGAATCAGGTAAGGACACTTCCCTTTCATTTACTATTAACCAATGCAATGTAATTTGTGGTTCAGTACATCGTAACAGTCTTGGTGACGAAGCAGGTGCCTGACTTAATCTCATTATTTCATAACAAACAGGTTAAAAAATACGTAGAATTACTTACACATCTTGCTGTTTTCATTTCAAGGCACAATACAGAATAATTGCTTGCTTCAGGAAATTATGCTTAAAACAAACAACTACTTCAGCAATAAAAACTGAATTTCACTGAATAAATTGAAAAAAAAAGTTAAATTATGTTTAAAATGTTCTAATAACCACAATAAACATCTGTTGATGTTAATGATCTTGGATCATTTTGGAAAACCAAGGTTTTGTTAGATCAGCAATGATGTATACAACAATGACAATACAGTATGCATTTCTACATAAGGACAGAAAGTGTTACCACTGTCACATGTGAACTTCTCCTTGCAGTTGACTGGCTCAATCTGGCATTTCTTGGAGGTATGACAGGGTCTTTCCTCCATCAGAGATTCACTACAGTCCTGCCCACCAAACTGAGCTGGCCTTAGGACAGACCTGATCCTGAACTATTGCAGAAGTAGAATTAGAAAATGAGAATTCACTTGTATTGAGACAAAGAGAGAAAAATAGAGATAGATGGAGAGAATGCACCCCTGATAATATTACTCACCATTTTTTTGGCACATGGTGAGCATTCTGACCATGGTCCAAAGTCAGTTAGCTGGCAGTGTATGGGACAGGCCTCTACAGCACAAGTCCTGCTCTCATGTGTCTGACACAGATGAGCACAATTATTCTTGTTCCAGTGATCGTCATAACGTACACTTCTGCAAAATATCAGGAACAGTTTGTGCCGGTGAGAATCCCTACAGCATATTGTCTCCCTGTTTTACAGGGCAATAATGGAAACATACACAGACACCACGGACACCCAGTAGCAGTATTATATTACATAAATGACAAGTACGAAGGAACCTTGTTGGTACTAGAATATCGTCGCTGTCCAAAGAAAAACGTACCTCCATTTTTGTTGATTTTTACTTTTATGCCTCATTTGATCGCATGAGCGGCCCTTTACACCGGATGGAGATTTCATGAAGAATGAACCAACACAAATGGCCCAAAACGGTTTGGAAAGATGTCTGGTTCCATTGACTCCCATTCAAATTAAATAAGGTTTTTGGCCTCTCCTGTAAAGTTGCCATTTTGGAGATGCATGTTTTTCTTTAGACAGCAACGATATTTAATATCTTTTACAGTCCACTTAATGGATTTAAGACCTTAGGTGAGGTTAGCTGAGGTGACAGAAGAAAAGAGCACAGCTGGAGGGATCAGAGAAAGAAATCAAATGAATATACTTATTATTTTGATTTATGGCATTATGAATGTGTTATGTAGACACCCTTTAAGTGTAATGTTCTCATCTCTTGACTAGTGAGAGTAGGGGAGTTACAGCTTACCCCAGTTTTTCTCCTAAACAGACTAAATACCCAGCACAGCAATCTGCCTAACAATCAACAACCTGCTCCAGGCTAGCACTGTATACGCAACAGCTATCTGTATAGTATGACATGCTTACCTTGTACGTTGTTGTGTCCCCTGTCCACAGGTTTTGGTGCAGTAGGACCATGAGCTCCATGGGTAGTGATCACAGTAGCAGCCTGAAGTGGCTGTGACTGAGGCCAAGATGAAGAGTAAGATGCGAAGGAAGCTGGCGTGATCCATCGGTAGGCTGTTTATGTCGGTGCTAAAAACTCTGAAGGAGGAAAGAGAGTGTTTTCACTTTGTTCCACAATCTAACCTATCGGTTCTCTTTACCATGTCTCCACTCATAAGAGTCATCAAATAAGGTTAGGGCATATGTGCCTCCTAACTTTGGTTGTTCTGTTTCCTAAAGATTGCTGCAGTCTTTCCTAAAAAATAGCTCAGTTCAGTTTCCTTTCTCTTAGAAAGTGAAACACGAAAACATGGAGTATAAACGGGGGACTGATTGGGTGGATTTAGAATGTTTACATTTCGCTTTCTGCAGCGCATTAGCCTTGGTAAAATCTTAATAGTCCACATCCATCACAAAAATGTATAGAAAAACAATGCAATTGTACCATTTACATTCTTTCTGTAAAATTATTTGTATTAATAATTATGTAAATAAATGATTTTCTTAGTTCAGATCAGTATTCAGTTAACCACTGTTATCTTATTACTGCTCCAAGGATGAAAACTAAGATCTTTGTTAGAGGTGTATGTGGATAAAATACATCTGTAAGAAGTAAAGGTAACACTTCACATTAGGTGTTGACAAACTAACATGCAGTAATGCATCAATTAAGTCAATACATTAACAATGGTTACAATGCATAACTCATCCAAACAAGTAAACATATAACAACTACATGTTCATATGTTAGGTACACTTCTAAGTTGTTACATGTTTACTTAACATTAGTCAACCATTGTTAATGTAGTTATTAACTATTTATTATTAACTTCATATTAACTAATGCATCACATTTTGTTAATATAAAATGTTACCCAAGTAAATATTGTCTGTGGTCTCTGGTCCAGACTCACCGTTGAAGCAGTGCCTAGTATAAATAAGACTGATAAATCATACTTTTAATTTTTGACCCTGTAAGGAAGGATTTCTAATGGGAAAGTAATATCACACTGCTTACCTATCATAATTCAGTTGAACTGTTCTCTAAATGTAAGTTGAAAACTGTGTATGTTGTTGGTGATATATTGTGATAAGGTTTAGGAATGTCCAGATTCATCAAAACCACTGCCAAATTTAGTGCGAGGTTAAGAGCAAATAGTAACATTTGCTAATTCATAAGCGAGAATTACTTGTGACTTTTACCACTTGAGTGGTGATTCACATGACTAATTTAAAGTTATTGCAGGTAATTGTGGCAGTTATACCTATATATATATATATTTCATATATATTTCATATATACCTTTTTTTTTGTTTATACAAGGGCTCAAATCATACATGTGTAGTAGTAGTGGTGGTGGTAGTGGTAGTAGTAGTAGCAGTAGCAGTAGTAGTAGTAGTAGTAGTGGTAGTAGTAGTAGCAGCAGCAGTAGTAGTAGTAGTAGTAGCAGCAGCAGCAGTAGTAGTAGTAGTAGTAGTAGCAGCAGCAGTAGTAGTAGTAGTAGCAGTAGTAGTAGTAGTAGCAGTAGTAGCAGTAGTAGTGGTAGTAGTGGTAGTGGTAGCAGTAGTAGTAGTAGTAGTAGTAGTAGAGATATTGGTAGTGGTAGTAGTAGCAGCAGCAGCAGTAGTAGTAGTAGTAGCAGTAGTAGTAGTAGTAGCAGCAGCAGTAGTAGTAGTAGTAGCAGTAGTAGTAGTAGTAGCAGCAGCAGTAGTAGTAGTAGTAGTAGCAGTAGTAGTGGTAGTGGTAGCAGTAGTAGTAGTAGTAGGAGTAGTAGAGATAGTGGTAGTGGTAGCAGTAGTAGTAGTAGTAGTAGTAGTAGTAGTAGTAGTAGTAGTAGTAGCAGTAGCAGTAGTAGCAGTAGTAGTAGTAGTAGTAGTAGTAGTGGTAGTGGTAGTGGTAGTGGTAGTAGTAGTAGTAGTAGTAGTAGCAGTAGTAGTAGTAGTGGTAGTGGTAGTAGTGGTAGTAGTAGTAGTAGTAGTGGTAGTGATAGTAGTAGTAGTAGCAGTAGTAGTAGTAGTAGCAGTAGTAGAGATATTGGTAGTAGTAGTAGTAGCAGTAGTAGTAGCAGTAGTAGTAGTAGCAGTAGTAGTAGTAGTAGCAGTAGTAGTGGTAGTGGTAGTGGTAGCAGTAGTAGTAGTAGTAGTAGTAGTAGTAGTAGTAGCAGTAGTAGTGGTAGTGGTAGTGGTAGCAGTAGTAGTAGTAGTAGGAGTAGTAGAGATAGTGGTAGTGGTAGCAGTAGTAGTAGTAGTAGTAGTAGTAGTAGCAGTAGTAGAGATATTGGTAGTGGTAGTAGTAGTAGTAGTATAACGCTGGTTATAATTATGAACATTGTTGGTATTATTAGCAGTAGTGTTATGAGAAAATAATTCTGCAAATAATTATGCATGGTAAAAGTATGTGTTTTATTATAGACATTTTAATATTGAATTGTTGCTCTGGAAAACTAGGCCTGTCTTGTTTCACAAAAGTTTGAAAAAGTAACCCAAAAAAAAAGATGAAATAAATAAACTAATGTAATAAATAATGAACGTCTGGACATTCTGAAAATAATAATTTTAAATCCAGTCTTGCTTTATATGGCACCATAAACACTCATGGTGCACCATGTAAATACTAAAGGTGTTTTTTTCTGGTATGTTCAGGTGGTCCCTCTCTATGATGGAAAATTAAATGGCTTCTCTATCTACAATATCAAAACACATTCAAATATTCTTACCCAAGAGTCCCAAGTCCAACAACACTTTTACCAAGTCTAGACGATCCAAGACAACATAAACTTCAAAATCCTGATCATACATAATGATTTACTCACCATGCAGTCCCAATCTTGAGCTCAGCAAACCCAGGTAAGAGGATTGTATATCCACGGTGCTCTTTCCTTTCCACGTTAACCAATAAGCCACGTTGAATCAAACTTCTCTCAAATGTGACTCCACTGAATGGCCTTGTATATACCCTTTGGCATCTGCACTTAAACAGCAACCAGAGTAATTTCACCCCAGCTCAGGCTCTTCTTCTCTTTCAGCTCGCTCTTATCTCTATTCTCCTCATCCATCAGGCCAGCTCCCCCAGCTTCCAGTAAATCCAACAGCTGGAAGCCCTTCTAAAGTCTCTTCTCTGGCTGATCTCTGACATCTGACCCTCCGTTTGGGAAAGGAGTAGGGAAGGGGGAGTACAGACCCTGATTAAGTCTTTCTGTTGCTTGTATTGCTTTCAATGGGGGTAAACGCAGCAAAACCAGCTCATCATCACTTTCCATAGAAAAACATGCATCTCAGTTTTTGCTATATTTACTTTTCTGCATCACTTGAGCACAATAGCAGCCCATTATATTTTGAAGGAAGTTCATGATGTACAAACCAACAGAAATGGTTGATTAAAGTCACTTTGGTTACATTGACTTACACTGAAAGTTAACATTTCATAGATCCCTGTTTTTCTTTGGACACCGACAATATCTAGTGTTCTGGTTGCTGGTATACAGGTCAACATATATGACCAAGCTGAACCAAGCTGAACAACTAAACCAGCACCAGACCAGCCCCCCATCCCCCCATCCCAACCGCTGCTGACCAACATACCAACATCTAAAACACATTATAATCTGGTTTTGGTGGTGGGCAGCATAGTCTTTTCTATTACTGATGATCAGCATACCAGCATCCAAAACACAGCACATGGTGGTGACCACCAGTGCCTGCCTCCAGCAGGGATTACAGTTTGGTCTAGTTAGTGATAAAGGTCAGGCTATCTCTGCATTCCCAGTCATGTTCCGGCACTCTTTGAAGTAGTGTATGTTGTCAAAGTACATAAATTAAGTTAATTAACACCTAGAAAGCGGAGCATTGTTTCCCATGATTAGTACTGGAAACGCCATGTTCTGCACAGTTAGTGTTTTCGCTGCTCCCAAATAGACCTGATCCAAATAATCTGCTCATTAAAGGGAAATGACATATATATATATATATATATATATATATAAGCAAATAAGCAAATAAGCATATCATCATATAGAGTGGTCTGGTGTGAAGCATACTGGTTTCTTTACAGTGGTGGTGATAGGAACCAGGGGTCTCCAAGTCTATCCAAAACCAGTACTAAACCTACATGAGTCCTCTGAGTTTTATACTGACAATAGCAAAATAGAATCACCTTAGAAAAGCCCCTGTGTACATACATTAGGCAATGTATTCATAACTATTCCATGTAATAACTTTTGTGAGGAAGCTTCTTCTCTAAAATGGAGCATTTCAGGTCTAACCCATCAGATTTAGTTTATTGACATGTTAGTTATTTAACCATTATGCAGAAATTCATCAGATTGACCATATTAACAACCTATTACTGAGCAGAGGTCTTTGTGTTAAAAAGCCCATATCATGAAAACTGAGTTTGCCTCATGTGCTTGTATTAAATGAATCTAATGTATAGATGCCATAGTTAAAGGTTCAAATTGAATTATGTACTTTCTGGTCCATAAAGTCTATATATGAAAAAACAAAGCTGCAAAAACAGCCGAATCCAAAATTATTGTTTTCATTAGTTTATAAAAAATCAACTTATATCCACCAATCAGTGGATGCATCAAGGAGTTTAGCCCCACCCATTTATGCTAAAGGTATTAGGAGTGTTTTAACCTGGACTGGTTAAAATGAGCCACCAAACAGAGCAGCCCATCAGGGATAAAGAAGGAAAGGAAATGAAAAATGGTAACATCAAAAGGAATTCTTTTTTGGTACACATAAATATGCGCTATGGGCCAAATAAAGCTGGGAAAGCAGTAAAATGTGCAGAGCAGGGGTCCTCTAGGACCAGGGTTGGGAAATATTGCAACAGACCCCCACTTAATTTATGATATTTGTCAAGGGATGTTATGATTGGAAAGCGCTATTGCTAAACTTTAAGGGGTGCACTCAGAGTGAATTATGCAATCAGGACGTTCACAATTGAAATGACACTTAAAAAAAAGATATTGCTGTTTAATTTAAAAAAAAGTTTATTGTCGTTATAAAATGGCCTTTACATTATGGGTTTTGGACTACGCATATCTAAGATACTGGACACCAGAAGCAATACCCATGCTTTAAATAAATAAATAAAATAAATAAATAAACAAATAAATAAACATACCAAAGATGTGCAAAACCTACATTAAAAAAAACATCCACACAGATTACACAGAGCTCAAAAAATGAATAAGCAAAACACCCAAAGAACAGGACACAGTTAACCATCCTAAACATGAGCGTTTGATGACATAGAACTGTATTATGTACATATATCTATTTCTGACTGTCTTCATGTAAAGAATGAAGAAGTAATGGCTTTAGTGCAGAGCACTCTGGTGCCCTATAATGAATAATATAGTTTTCCAAACGTTCTTCACCTTTTATGGAAGACTAAATAATAAGCATTGCACAGTGAGCAAACTAAAGAGAAGCAAGTGGTGGAATCGATACTGAATACCATCCTGTATGTCATGTGCTCACTCTCGCTGAGAACTAACTTTTTGACCCCTGCCTGGTACAAAGCATCAGCCAAATACAGATTAGAAAGGATATTACATATATCGTGTGTATATTGTATATACTGTGGATATATTGTTTATATCTTGTTCAATCTTTTTGTTTCTACATACAATCATATGGTTACCACAACAAATGACCAAAAATGACAATCAAGAAAACAAAGTCCGTTGGGATATTTGACAGAAGCCAGGGACAACTTCCGCCTCTCCACTGGCTCTGGAGATAGATAGCTGGAGCGGTGTTGTGTTTGTACTCACTAGCGATGAATGAAGTCTGTAAAAATGGCCGTGACGCAGTTAGATTTACTCAACTGCCGCTCCACGTTTACAGTGAATGAGAGACGGGTGGAGAGAAGCAAAGACCGTAGCTGGTTCAGCCTGACACAAGGCAGCAAAGACCAGAGAAACGTCTCTTCCTCTGCCTCACCAGCGGGTACGGAGTCAGATTCAGCAGACTACTGTCATCTACAGTACAAGAATGCAGAGGTCATGATCAGAACAGACTGTATAACCTTAAACTGCTGTTGTAAATGGTTATATGAGTGAAGCTGTGAAGATGCTTTACACAAAGATGCATGTCAGTGCAAACTTCTGTGACTAACCTTGATTCTTCAATGGCAAAGGCATGGTCTCCCTGAGTTTGCTTAGCAGATTTCGCATCTCTCGCATGTCACTAGAAACGGCAAAACGAAAAACAAGCGCACACAGTGTCATTGTTGCGAAGTGTAAAAACCTACACAGGTGCTAATAACACCCCCTTGTTGAGAATCTTTGGCATGCTATACGTGAGTGGGACTGTGTTATAAGACAAGGCAGAAAACAAATGGTGAATAAAAAAAGCAAAACAATAAATAAAAATAAAAACAACACTGGGGTGGTTGGGAATTCAATAATGAGACATTTGCCATCCAAAAAAACATCCGCCTTATTCCCCCGCTGCACTTTACAGCAACAGCAGAGAGAACTGAACTCCTGAAGGAGCATAATGCTCACCACTGTGGTCTTCGGAATACTGCTATTATAATATATTAGCAGAATTTTCCATTGCTGCTCCACTAAAAACTATATATATATATAGAATATCCATTTTATCCATCTACAGGGGTTGGACAATAAAACTCAAACACCTGGTTTTAGACCACAATCATTTATTAGTATGGTGTAGGGCCTCCTTTTGCGGCCAATACAGCGTCATTTGGGCAGCCGTGGTTTTATGTTTTTTGGATACAATCCGGGTTAGCACCCGAACATCCCTTTCAGACAGCTTCCTCTTGCGTCCACAGTTAATCCTGTTGGATGTGGTTCGTCCTTCTTGGTGGTATGCTGACATTACCCTGGATACCGTGGCTCTTGATACATCACAAAGACTTGCTGTCTTGGTCACAGATGCGCCAGCAAGACGTGCACCAACAATCTGTCCTCTTTTGAACTCTGGTATGTCACCCATAATGGTGTGTGCATTGCAGTATTTTGAGCAGAACTGTGCTCTTACCTGCTAACTGAACCTTCACACTCTGCTCTTACTGGTGCAATGTGCAATTAATGAAGATTGGCCACCAGGCTGGTCCAATTTAGCCATGAGACCTCCCACACTAAAATGACAGGTGTTTCAGTTTCATTGTCCAACCCCTGTACAGCAAACATATAAATGTACAATAATAATTTTATGATGCTAAAAGTACAAAAAGAGCCAGAAATGTACAACTTGCTAAGGCATATACACTCACCCTCAAATAAATAGTTGCACCCAGAAGGAAGTGTCGGGTTGTAATCCTATTCGGAAGGAATCACACAATGTCTCAAACCTGCCCATCGAGTTTCATTCCTGTCGGCTGATTCCTGCTGGGTGCAACTATATTTTTCAGTGAGTGTAAATACACTCAAAGAGAGAAGCTCAACCATACACGCTAACTTTACTAACAAAGTTTGAAAACTAGTAGCATTCAGATACACAAAATAAAGGTTGTGGAGCGGTTCCTGGACCTGGATCTCTGTACCATTCAATCACAAACTCTGCAGAGCGGTGGCTCAGATAGATCTCAGTTTGACACCCCTGGTTTAAGCAGCTGTCTTGGATTTCACTAATGATCAGCATCAGCTTACAGGCTGTCCATACCTCTCTATGTTCTCAATGTCTGTGCACACAAGCCAGGACTCCTGGGGGAAGTCAACAGGTGATGATGATCTGTCCTCCAGGATTGGGACATCAGAGCTTTCATCCACCCTACAGTCTACATTTGACTCAGGGCAGGGCTCATTTCCTGCAGGAGGTAAAGACACATTCTTTATAATGAGAAATGTTTGGCGGTCTGAATTGGCATTGATGTGCTTTCACATTGGAATAAATGTTTCTCTAGGTTAATAAAGCATTTCCTCAAAAATGTTCTGATATTTTTGGGTTCTGTTCAGATTAAATCCAGCTAGTTCAGATAGATTTGACTGTAGGCAAAGGATTATACATTCTTGTAAATGTACCTCATCATTTTAATATGGTTTTCTTTTTTAATACTTTGAATCCTTGGTTTATTATTTATCTATTAACCTTAAAAGGTAGTATTCCATTATGGCTATTAATTAATTGATTACCAATATAAAATGCTGTACTGTTATATATAATACTTATTATATTGATGCAGTCAGAACAAACCCTTGTATATCTGACACTGTTATGAAATTTAAAAAAAGGCATTTAAAGCCAGACTATTAAAGCAAATTTGGACCATTCCTTTTGGTCCACTCATCTTGAAATTTACACTCAATGTAAATGACAACCGATTTCAAATGATATGTTTACATAGGTAAACTGCATTTCTGACTGACAGCCAACCACCACTACACGTTTCACTGAGATATAAGCATTCATATATGTTCTGGCATTGATATGTAAATATATTTAATAGTTCACTCAGCGCTGTTACATGAACAATTTCATACCAAAGAAATATCTGGAATATTCCACAGGAATTTACATTTACGGCATTTAGCCGATGCTCTTATCCAGAGTGACTTACAAGGTTAATCCTATTACAGGTAGGCCAATGTAGTGTTAGTAGTCTTGCCCAAGGACAGCATAGTCACCTAGACCGGGATTTGAACCCCAGTCTCCCACATGTAGAGATGGCACTCTGGGTAGTGGTGTTACCTGCTGAGCTACACCAACCAAATTTACATGATCCAGATTTCTTAAGGCGTCTTTGGAAGAATAAAAATATCTTTTATTTGATTGACAGCTTCATTTTGAAAGCACAATCATGTTCCCTAAATGAAGTAACTCATTAGAATGTCCCTAACCACATGTTGTGTCTTGGTCAGTTTTGAGCTAGAAAAACTCAAGCCACTTACTAATTTAAGTGGAGGTCAGCAAAGATACATTTTTAAATTACACATAGTTATGATATGACTTCATCAATGTTATCGATAATGCATGTTTACTTGGATTTACATAAAATTACTAGGACTAGATGGCACCCCAAGCATGGCATATATTTTTACTTACCCTGTTAGATAACATTTGCACCTCATGACAGTATATACTCTGCTAAGACATGTTTATGCCATCATTTGTCAGGGATATGTAGGAGTTCATGTCAACTGTTACAGCATGTTACAGCCGAATATACTACATAGTACAGCGTTTTATTCTATATCTATTAATATTATATGTTATATATTGTCACTGTTGGAACAAAATCTCCAAACTGTTTTTTTTCAGGAGCAGAGAAAATATTGCCACTGTATAATGGAAGTTAATGTAGAAATACTTCATCCAAATAACTGGAGCAATTCCATCATTCCATTATTGTAAGTGTCAGCTGGTCTTTACTGATTATGACAAGAAGACAAAAATGGAGATATGAGGTTTCATCCAGACAGTGACCGTATATATTGGGGTACTAACTGACCTCTTAGGCACTCTGAATGTCTCACAATATAAATTCTGGGGGAGCCAAACTAATTCAGGCATGATACTCTCTGTTAGGGTTAATTTATCCTGCTTCACCCCAGATGTATTTTCATAACCCAGCATCTGCAATTACACTCAAGACACCTTCGCGAATCTCTCAACACCTCTACAATATGCTGCAGAATATTTGTAAATCTAAAAACGTGTAATTTCCCAAATGACTGGTGGGAAGCCTGAACTATTAATCATTTCTCAAATCTGAAAGAGTCACTGTAGGAGATGTGTAAGATATCAGGAAGAGCACACTGAGCTAGAAAATAGCGTTTCCAGTAATTTAACAGAAGGAGGCAAAAACCATCTTTGTTTTCAGAGTAAGAGATGTAAAGAGCTTTAACTAGGACCAGTTTTGGAGCATTCCACTGGTCCGTTCATAATGAAATCTGCACCCAGTGTAAAGGATAACTGAGTTCATATTATGCAGAAAACTAAAAATCACAGTTTTGTGGTATAGGCATAGTTATAGCGAGTGTGAAATTGAAGTATGCCTCCATATACAGCTTCCTTATCTTTAAGAAACTGAAATACTGTTTGGAGCTCCCTGTTTATCTGTAAACATAAACATCTACACAGTGACTTTGCGCCCTGCACGGTGATAACGCACTGCCACCTGCATAACACGAGTGGAACCGAGCGTTGAGCGTAACAGCTCCACCGGCCTTTGCTGCCCTCTGCTGGATGCGCACGGTACTTCACCTTTCCTGTGGAGCTGCTGCACACCCAGCAAACACATCGACTTCAGCATCTCCGTGATGTACATCTCCAGACAGCACTGCAGCTGGATGAAAAGCCTGCATATTTCAGGGTGGATTTCCCCGTCCTCGGGCCTGGGTGGTGCACAGATACAGAGAACAAATCAGTGCGCTCGCACCGAAGGGAGGCGTTGTGTAAGCCCGAACACAGTAAATAATATCACGTGAGATCACGGTCACGCATTGCTTTTACCACCTAGCCTACAGTTTATTCTCACGTTGAGTCTGGAGGGACTCTCACCCGGAGATGACGGTGAGGCTCTGGTAGGCGGTCTGAGCCACCGCGCAGCCTTTGGTGCGAGTCTTGTGCATCTGCGCTCGCAGAGAAGGACAGTCCACTGTGATCTCTCCGATGGAAATGACCTGCTCACGGTGCAGCGCCACCAGAGTGTTGAACTCCTGCACCGTCTGAACAAATGAGACAAAGATGCTTTGCTCAGTTTGCGGGGTCTAGTAATGCGTGACCACCTGCACCTGCACCTGCTGCACATGGGGGATGGAGATGTCGCATAGAGGCAGAACATATACAGGCGTAATAGGATGTGTGGGTCTATATATATGAGGCTGGGACACGAGTCATGTGGCAGGCTATAAATAGAACCATAACAAAAAAAGTATCTGCCGCAAGGAAAAGGTGCATGATAGAATAGTGAGCCGGTTTCCCCGCAGTAGATCCCCTCAAACCATCAGACCACCTTCCTAATAACCAGCTCACCGTTCAGTCCACTGAGACTGCAGCCTACAGAGCGCTATTTATGTCCCCTGCTCTCTGCCAGACCAGCAAAACGACGCTCTGTCAGACATCAAGCAGCCCGTCAGCAATCGCTACACGCTGCTTGTAGGCTAAGCAGGATCAGTCCGCAGGCGCAGGAGACACGGCATTAACCGCGACCGTGTCACCGTGAAGCTGCATCGGCTTGTGTTATGTATGTGTGTGCGTGCGTGCGTGCGCGAGAGCTGCTGAGGCCACCTGCTCGCTGTACCCACCATCCTGCAGTCGTCCAGGGCGCGCTGGGCTCTGCGCGTGCTCTCCGTGCTCTCGCGGCGCTCCTGCGCGGCCCTGCCCAGCTGGAAGATGCTGCCTGCGGAGCGCGGGCGCTTCTTTCGCCCGTTCGGTGCAGAACACATGCATGCGCGTGCACGAGCCAAAGCGCTGCGGAGAGGGGGAAAAAAAAAAACCCCGACGCGCTCGAGGGCGACGACCGCTCTCTCTCACTCTCTCTCTCGCTCCCTCTTGCTCTTTCTCGCGCTCTCTCTCTCTCTCTATCTATCTGTCTGTGTCTGTCTCTCTCGCTCTGAGCACCCTCGACGTTTCAGCAGCGCGTGCGGGAGCGGGCCAGACGCGCTCGAGCCGTCTGCATCTCTCCTCTCCGGCTCGACGAGTCACCTTCAGCCCCCGCTGCTGGAAGGCCGAGGAGAAGCGCTGTGCGCCCCGTCAGGCTGCAGCTATACTCTCCCACAGCAGAGCTGAGCAGAGCACAGGAAGCGCCTGCCCTCACTCAGCCTGCCTCCTCACCACTCCACAGCTACTGGTGCACAGACTCGCAGTGCCGCACTGTCACAGCACGGTTTCATTCTCATGAAGTACAACACACTGAACGCACTGTTCATGTCTGTTTGAGTGAACAGACTATTCAGGAACAGGTGCATCTCAGGTGTTGTACACGATGCTAAGCTACTGAGCCTGTTCAGTTTAGCTTTTGGGCAAAGTTTGGTAAGTGACTTATTTCTTACACTGCTGAAGGCTTTTTACTTTCCACTGTATTTCCAGACTGTAACACTAACAGGAGTGAAGCATAGTGCGTCGGTTTGACATCATGAGATATGTGAATGATACAGCCAGGTCTAATCACCGTACCTGACTGACCCACGATTGAAGACATTCAGCGAGCAGTGATGCAAGCAGTGAGCAGCATGCCCTCCATGAGTCCTCCTGTTAGTGCCAGCGCCCGTAGCAGACGCAGGCTGTACAAAGCAGGACTACATGCACGCAGACTGTTATGACAACCGCCCTTAACACCATGTCAGCGTTACCAAAGACTGCAATGGTGTCGTGCCAGACTGTCAAGGATGCCAGCAGGCCATCTTCAGTGACGAGTGACCAACAAATCCATGTGCGGAGGCACCATGGTCAGCGCAAAGATGAACGACTTGTTGTTTCGCGTCACATGACCTGAAGTCCTGGTGTCACTCCTCTTCTACCACTATTGCAGAATCTGCAGGAACCTTGTGGGAATGTTCAGGCTGCAAGAGATGGATTATCGCAGGAGACAATTAGGAACCTCTACAACTCCATGCCGAGACATCTGGTATGTTGCGCTAGCACACATGGCAGCCCAAGGCCATACTGAGAGACTTTACTTTGTATGGGTAGATCATTAATATTGCCCATAACCTTTTTCTTTGCCCTGGTAACCTTTATCTTCCCTCCCAGTAGCATTGAAATCAGACACTTCCTTCTGGAAGCAACTATCTTGATGATGAATGTAGTTTAGTACCAAGAATATACAGTGGCTTACAAAAGTTTGGGCACCCCTGCTTAAAATTTCTGTTACTGTTAACAGCCTGTATAGAGAATAACCTGATTTACAAAAGGTAAAAGTTAAAGATTGCACATTTCTTCAGCATTTTAAGTAATCTTTTACATCTTTTACAGTATCAGTAAAACAAAATTTTGGACTCTCTGTATGGTCAATACCGGTCAGGAAGAATAACAGGTTATGAACACTTTTTGTAGTCATCTTTCAGTGCTTGTTTGGGGTATATATATATATATATGCCCATTCTTGGCCTATTCGGAGATTTCCAACTATGTTGAGGTCGGGGGACCGTGAGGGACTGGAGTACATTGTGGATTTGGAGGTGTGTTTAGGATCATTATCCTGGTGTAGAAGACATCCTTTCTTCTCTTTCACAGCAAAATATTCCCGGGTGCTATTAGCTGCAACACAAGCCTAAAGCATGATCATCTGTCCATGTGCTTATCAGTTTGAAAAGTATTCCAGTCATAAAATTCTAATGTCAAAAAAATCTAAAGTAGCTCATTGCTCAAGGCTGTCAGAAAGTTTCATTTTAATTCAGCAGTTCTCAGGGCTCGTTTTCAAAATGCTTTAAGTTTGTTTAGACGTTTTGTTACACATTTCTGACACTTAATTACATGGTGAGGATAAAGGACAGGCTTTGTTCTGAGGACTCTTCCATCGAAGGTCATATGAAGGTGCAGGTGTCACTGCACAGTAGAGCAGCGTGCCTGTCTTGTAAAGGTCTTGTAAAGGTCGCTTTAAGTGCCTTGGAGTAGGCAAACATGAGAGAGAGAAAGAGAGAGAGAGAGAGAGAGAGAGAGACAGAGAGAGAGAGAGACAGAGAGACAGAGAGAGAGAGAGAAACACAGAGAGAGAGAGACAGAAAGAGAGAGACAGAGAGAGAGAGAGAGAGAGAGAGAGAGAAAGAGAAAGAGACAGAGAGAGAGAGAGAGAGAGAGAGAGAGAGAGAGATAGAAAGAGAGAAAGCGGGGGAATGGGGGGGCGGGGGGTGGGCTGTGGGGTGGATAAACAGGTATGCACACAAAGTTGTTGCTCCAGGTTGTAGCCTGTATGCTGCCCAATAAATGGTCTCCATGACACCTCACTGGCTGTCTCCTGCGTGGGTTTCTCTATAGAGGACAGGGCAAGTTGCTAACCACGTGTTGCATCTCTCTCCATGGTAGCATGTGTCCACAGTAACCATTCGTTACAGTCTTTTGCAGTCAAACGAGGGATTTGATTTACCTGTCTAGCAATCCTATGAGCCGTTCCCTTTGAACATCGTCTTAGAGAACTTAATTTCCTGTTCCTGTTCATCAGTGGTGGACAGTAACTAAGCAAATTTCATTAGTTACTGTACTTCAGTAGTTTTTTATTCCACTACATTATGTGAAATTTGTAGTTCCTTGATGTGAGCATAAAAACGTAAGATATAAAAACTAAACAAGTTTATTCATGGATTCTTCAGAAGCCCATTCAGGCCTGGACTACATCAAGGACCACCTGGAGGAAGGTAGGTAAAGCAGGATGGGGTTAGTAAAAAGACTGTTCCTGATTTTCTGGGTAAATAAAACACAAAATAGAAATATGTACATGTGCACATTGTGACTGGCGAGCATTCGAGTGTTTGTACTGCATTTATGGTATGTCCTTTATGGTAAAAGGTGTTTTGGCTAGTTTATGTTTATGAGACCTACAGAAATATAGCAAAGGAAACTCATTTGTGTTTCTGTTTAAAGCAAGTTTTTATTCAACTTTAACTTGTAACTAAGTTGCAAATAAATAATAAACCAAAACTTTACGTGTTTGCTAAGTTATTTTATAGTTCAGTGTTTGTGCTTGTGATGATCTGAATAGACATCAGTGTCAGACTAATTAATGACCTTCTATAAAGACGGGTGGACAGAGAGACAGTAGGGTTTCTGCACCTACAGTGAGGTGATGAAGTCTTGCTCCAGAAATAATAATAGGACATTAGAGCCATAATAAATCATACTTCCATACTAGTACATTTGAAGGTAAATACTTTAGTACCTTTACTCAAGAGGAGGTCCAAAGGGAGGAGTTCTACTTTTACTGGAGTTATATTTTACCTTGGGTATCTCTACTTTAACTCAAGTACATGGTTTGTGTACTTCGTCCACCGCTGCTGTTAAATACAATTTCTTATTTAAGATATGAATTGAGGAAACAGCTCCCTGAAAACACTATCTTTCCCAGCTCTGTGGACAATTTCAGAGGGCTAGGAAGAGTTTGAAAGGAGTCCATGGCTGCTGCTTATTGAGACAAGGTTTGAGGAGTCGGAGTATGTATAAAGCTTTGACATTTGCATCACCTAGTATTTCTTAACCATGACTATGAACAAGCCATAGCCTGTACAGAAACACACTGACTCTGATTTCTTTGGTGGTGATAGGAACCTGGGGTTACGATATCTACAACACAAAGAAAGCCAAATGACTTATTATTCAAAATGACCACAAAAGTAAATGACAGTGGTAAATCTGAATGGACTCTCTCTAGTGGCCTGTTTCACCCTGCTGTAATTATAGTAATTACCAAGAAATTACAATAAATTAATTAATTAGTTAAAAACTAAAGATTCATTAATAAAAAATCCATTTTAGGCAAAAAGATCATCTTGACAGTATTGTAAACGAGTGGCTCAGACATTCAACAGTGTATTAATATAATACACCCATGCAATAACTTTCTATGACCGCTACAGGCATTACGTTCTTCAGACGTTTGGTTCCCATCAATACCACCACTGTGAGAAAGTCAGAATGGGCAACTTTTTAGGACAAGCTCCTTCACATCAAACCACTCTGAATGGCTCTGTTCAGAAACTCTGAAAAACTGATGGGAGTTCCTTTTTTTGGTAGGTGCTAGAATCCTTGCTAGTTTAGCATCAAACTTCATCCCTTTAGAGCGTATCCAGCGGTATAATCCAACACCAGTGATCTTGTTTTGCTCTTATTTTTCTTCTTAACTTTTCTGTTTTTAATATGTTTTGTTTCTGAGACCAGGCAAGCTTTTACTTACTACTCACCATCACCCTTTTCAGGTACAAAGAGATATTACGAGACGGGATATCCGCAGATATCTCTACAACACAATACACGGCTTTGAAATACCATTTTCATCACATTCTGTTGATGATTTGTTAATTTTAGAAATGCTTTAAACTAAAATCTTTAACTCTTACAAAATGATCTTACATATGGCTCCTTTAACTGAAGTAACAAGACTTTGTCTTGAGTATGGCTTTGGGTTACCCCACTCACCTGGGGTTACCCCACTCACCTGTGCTTTCTGCAATGTGTATATGATACAAAACTAAAGCACTCACCAGCATTACTGCTTATAATAACGGGTAACTCAGTAGAATCACATATATTTTAGGTACATAAAACATTATTTACTGCTTAAAACATACAACAAAAAACGTACAGAGCAGGCCGTTCTAGGCCCACTTGGAACAAAAACATTAAAAACATACAAAAGCAATCACAGTTTAAATTAACACTTAAATTCCAAACAGAAACAACATAATTCAAATAAAAGCACCTCATTGAAATGCTGAAATTTTTCATCATCATCTGATCATTGCCATTTTCCTCATCATGTTCTTCCAATGTCATATTCTAACCATTGCTACATACGTTGTATACAAAACTTTAGAAACTCCTGGAATAAACAACACATTTTTTTGATTTTCTAAGTGAAAGTGAATCTCTACAGAAAACACACTTATGCACATGTTCATGCACAATTACAAGTATTTACCGATTTTTCACTTTTCACTTGGAGAACCATCAAAACATGTCATTTGACTGGGGGCATTCAAACATTTGCAGACATACATGATGCTTCTACAGGAACATCACCTTAGCTAAAATGAGGCACTTAAAGAGAAAATAATTCTGGCTCTCTGATTTAACTGTGTGCTCCTTAAATCAGAGGATAAAGAAGTAACAAAGGCCACAGAGGAGGACGAAAGCCAGCACCCATTGAAATGAGTAGATCGAGATGATCACAACGTCAGAGTCAAAAGGCCAGCCCCGCATATCTCCAAGATCCAGCCCGTCCAGCCCAAATGCTCGGTGGGGAAACTGCCACCGGCTAGCAGAGGCACCACGTCTCTGGAACCCTGAAACAACACAGAAGTAACAAAGCCATGAGCAATGACACCGAGTGATTCACAGCTATGATTTTGAAAACAATGAATAAAAACAAGGGTAAAATTGGAGACCCCATAAAATGCGGAAGCGCTTCGAACAGCTGGGAAGAGGCCATTTGGAATAGTTTGTCTTCTGGAAAGTCTCTTTTCTTGAAATATATTCTTTAGGGAAGCACGTCTTAGTGGTTTGGTGAAGCTCTGAAACATAAGCACATTTATTTTGTTATAATATTCATCGTGTGTAGCCATAGATGTGAAGCCGACTTCTCTGAAGCAGCCATAGTGTTTTGCTATACCCAGTTAGCATTAACAGTGACTGTACACATGCAGTTAGTCATGTATGTTATTTGCATATACTTAACAAATACTTAACACTGACAATGTTAAAGTATTGCCATTGAGGCCTTCACACCTGCTTAAGTTATGTAGTGGGTCAACATACTCTCTTAACCAAGCTTGTTTATTTACACAACTCAGCAAACTGTAAAACAGGAGTTTGCTGGATTGATTTCTAAATGTTTTCTGGTCTTGCTTCATTTTATCTCTGTGAACTGATTGTTAAAATGCTCACCAGACGAGTAATTATTCACCTTGCATGATTAAAATTGTAGCAACTTTAGGCTCCTGCAAGTGGTGTTGCACGTGGATGAGTGGGCTATGAATACCTTTGGGGAGTTTGATGGGTTTCCTAAATTAAGAAAAGTGAGTGATACAGTCTAGTGTGAAGTTCCATGTTTGAAAAATGGGTCTCAAAGCAGATGTTAATGATTTGCAAATAATGATATTGGCATTTGTGAATCTGCAGGTGTATGGAAACGTTCAGTCACACGGGTCTACCAGCAAAAATTCCAGTTTATAGGGAATTCTCCTCAGAATTGTGCCAGTGAAGTCATCCACCAAATCCTTCCAAACTGTGATGTAAGTGTGTCTGAACACTCTAGTCGCCTAGACCCAGAAACTTGTCCGGTCCATGCCAAATAAAACCGTAGCTGTTGTTCGTGCTTGTGGAGAAATCACGCGCTATTAGGCACATTTCAGTCACGGGTGACTACTTTTTGGTCCATTGAGCTTATATTCCAACTAGGATGCTTAAATCATCACATAGAGACCTGCTGGCAGTCTCCAAACACAGCTGATGTGTAGGGATTTAGCATTCAGTCACAACAGCCTAAAGCTCTGGAACACTCTCCCCAAAAAGCTGAGAGCTCTTCAATCACTCGCAAGGAGCTTAAACGGATGTTTAAAAACGGATGATTTGTCCTGAGATATGACCTGTGTTTTCAGTTTTTTCTCTGAAGCATTCTAGTTTATCTGATCTTTCAATTTGCATTATTATGTAGGGCTGAGCAAAATAGACTCAGTCTAAAAAATTTAAATCATATTCCAGTATTTTTTAACTGAGTGGCTAATACTACAATATTTAATACGCAGTGAGCTAAAAGTTCGGTGATCAATGTAAAGACAAGGTTTCCTTCAACATGGAAAATGTACCACTGTTGCCACAGGTACCGTATCTTTAGTGGTGTATTAGATCTACTACATTAGTTATACTGCACCACTCTATCACCAGTCCACAGCACAGCTTTGTAAACAGAAACTGAAACTGAGGAGTGATATCACTGATAAACAGCCAACATAATATTTCTAATCTCCAATCACCTATTTCACATCAGTGACACCAGCTGTAGCTTTTAAGTATGTAAATATCCTAACTGAAGATGCTGCAAGATAAGAGCTGCTTCTGTAATACGCATTTGTAAAATCTTCAATTGAGTTAGAATTAATGATAAGGGCTTTTCCTTAATAAGGCTCCAGGTCTTCTTTAGCAGTAACATTAAATTGGATCTTCTCATCCTATATCTCATTTAAAAATATACTGATATACCTCATAAGGTTGATATACCGCATAGCCCCATTATTATCATCTCAGTAATGTGATTTCTTCTGATTCTGATTTTAAACCTTTTGTGAAGTGCTTAGGGCCGTTAGTATATGTAAGGTGCAGTATCTAAAAAAAAATACTTCTATTATTATTATTATTATTATTATTATTATTATTTTTATTATTAAAAAATGAGCATGTTTAGCCAAAGGTCTGGCTTTCACAACCAGACCAAGTTCAACTGCAACTTCAATTAAAAGATGGTTTATTAGCATGTCACAGATGTAGAGCGCATATATGCACACATTTTTGAGGAATTAGTGTAAGCTCACAAGCTGAGTGACAATTACAAGCTATTATCAGTAGTTACCATTTCAAGCTGCTCTTATTCATACTAGAGTGAAAACATAATAATGCACAGACAAATCTTTGAATTAAAAGCTTTACGCTTTGAGGGGGAAAATAAAATCGAAAAAATATTTCTTTTTTATGTATGCAACAAAAATGTGGGGTGTTCTTTTACTCAACATGCATCCAATGTAATCTGTACACAACAATCTACCTGGTTGTCATACAGGGGGAAAAGACGATGAGGATAACATGGTGGAACGACTTTAGCTTGAACTGCTGTCAAAAATTAAAAAAAAAAAAACAATAAAAGTTTGGTACAATTCCACAGTGGAACTGAACAGGGCCAGTCAAATGAGCTCTGCTAAGGAGGCAGGTGGGTAGGGCGGCATCATCACATTTGTATGGTTATCTAAATCACTAGAAGAAAAAACTATTTTGCATGCCTTTTCCACATGACGGGACCGATTCCATTACTAAAGCACTGTCTGTCTAAAGTGTAGTCAGTCCTAAATGCCAGTTCTTGTCAAAACGAATAAAGCATAATCCCCCGCTATCGCAGCGCACTGATATGACAGTGACATCACTACTGTCCACTGAGAAGAAAAGTCATGAAAGAATAATTAGTCCTGCTAGCAATTTGTAATGTTTCACAAAGCTGATTAGTGTTTTGTTTTTTCCATTTATGTTATATAACAGTATTGCCATCATTTTTTCATATTGCTACTGAGTACTATTATTTCTCTGATCATTTTTTTTTTGCATTTAACATTACTGTGTATTAATTATCTAAAGTTAGATTACGTTATTCCACCATATTTTCTCTCCGTCCATGTATTTGTGATTGTTTTTCTGTTTTTAAACCTTTTGTAAAGTGCTTTGGGTGGTATTTCATGTCACTTTTTTTTTTTTTAAAGAGACAGTAAATGTAATAAAACAAGGTTAACGAGGTCCTATCATAAGCTGACTGGCTGACTGACAATCATACGCTCACATTAGCAATGATGCAATGCTGTCAGTGAAGATTAAAAAGGCGCCTAAAATGCAAATTCACAGAAGCGCAACTGTTCAGCTCGCTTCATCCACAGCGAGATTCTATTGATACTGCCCTGGTTTGCTTTATGGTAGTGCTGTGGTAAATTGGTTCACTTGTTCCTACCTAGCATGCAACTTTAACTATGCCAGAAATACGCTCTGAAAAACTTTGCAGCAGGATATTTTTAAATGTAAAAGCTTTCCCGAGAGATTTAACACATGCTGATGTTTTCATTGAACCATTTCCACACTCCTTGAGGAAGCCCAGTATTAACTGTAGACATCACCCAACACCTGGCTTATCTAATTAATGGTTCATTAGGTTAAGTCTGGTGGTGGTGGAATTTAACCATTTCTGTGGACTTAGGTATCCGTGAGAAACATGAAACCAAACTTTGTTATTTTCTTTGTTCTTTGTTTTTTTCCTGTAGTTACATTTTACTGTACGTTTATGCACATGCATTCTAATTATGTTGTTTTTACAGGAAATACACACAAATTGTCCAGATAATTCATTTTAAACAGAGCACTTAGGTGCCTACTGTGCCTGGTTTATATAATTTGTGAATAATTAGGTTCTATAATATTTTCATTAACCAAAATTCACACTTTTTTCAGCCCCTTTTATTCAACACACGTCTCACATGGTAGCACTGACTGATCTTGAATACTGGTTTTGTCAAGACACAGATTAAGCCTAAGTCTAGACAAAATAGAATTTACAAAATGTGCATCACTGGCTCTGCAACTTAATCCGTTTCTGGAAATCTGACCCCTATTGTTTTAGTAGGTAATCCCAGACCCAGCCTTATTGTACAAGAAGAAATCAGGACATCAGTTTGCTGCACTCACCTTGCTGGAAGAGTACATGTGATATGAGGGTTCTGCAGAGGGGGCAAGGGGTGCTGCTGGCTCGGTTCTTTGCCACCGTCCTTAGACAGGGCTCACAGAACACATGGCTGCAGGGCTGGCACATGTAGGGATTGTAGTACACATCCAGACACACGGCACAAGTGTAGCCTTCTTTCTCCTCGTCTTCACTGCTGGTCAGATTCCACTTCACACTCTAATCACAGCAGACACACACAAACAACAGTTAGGCCTGTTTTAATACATGCCATGACCAAAGAACGTGTTTTCTATTACAGATGGACTGGTAGCAGAGTTTACTAGCAGGAAGACAAAGCACAGGTTTTTTGTTGTTGTTGTTGTTTTTTAACAGGAAAATAAACTGCTGTGTCCTCCCCAACGAGTTTTCTGTTTGCCATCTAACCTCCATCCATCCAACAACATTAAATGCATACAGCAAAATTATCTTTAACAAGTGGAATGGCACTGCAAGTCAGCAATGCTTAACCATAAATTCATATGCCTCATCATGTCAAACAAAAAGGGAACACAATGAAACACTCATAACAGATACTACAGCCTCAATGCACTTCATTCTGAACACACGTTTTAACAAGCTAAATACAGAGCAAAATGGCTCTCTCTATTCAAACAAGTGATATGAATAGGCAAGAACATTGTTTGAGTGTGTTGTCTCCAGTTTTAGCAATACAAAAGTCTGGTCCTGACAATTTAATACACTATTCAATATTGTGATACTATGCAAAAAAAATTTTTAATATCACAACTAAACAAAAACTACAAAAAGTTTTAAAAGCCTCTTGGAAAGATAATAAAATGAAAGAGCTTCTGCAAAGAAGGGTACCAATGCACCATGCTTCCTGTACAGAATATAGTTCTTGTTATATATATTATAATTAAGCACCAATAGAAGTGGGAATATTAATAACGAGCATTGCAGTTTTATGTTCTGTTATACTGTATTGATATGTAGTTAACACACTACATGCAAAAATTTGTAGCAGGTTTATTTGTGTGCTGTGTTTAAAACCCCAACTGCTAGATAGCATGGTCATCTCCAGCCAATAACCTACTCGACTCTCGTGTAAACACGCACCATAAGGACAAACTGCTAGCATTAGCAAACCTATGCACAGGGTAGTAGGCTAATGAGATTTTTGTAGTTTTCCTAAAATTATATTTTCAACATCACAATATCACACCCTGCTTACAGTATCACAACATATTAAATCATAACCCTGTATCATGATACATATTGCATCCCCAGGCTCCTAGCAACTCACAGCCCTACTGTTTATTGCTATAATTGTTTCCCAAATTTCATTAATATGCAAACTTTCATGCTTGTGTCGTTCTCAGTGTGATGCATTCTGTTCCTCAAAAACACATATACAATGTAATCTGTACTGAGCCCTGAAATTATATGTGGATTTAGTACAACTCCGCTGTGGAGCAGAACGGAGCCAGTCAAATTGGCTGTGCTAAAAAGGCAGTGAGTAATGCTACGTCACATTTGGATGGTTATCTGATCCACTAGAAGAAAAATATTTTGCATGCTTTTTCCTCAAATAACACCATTACATGCTGATTCCATTACAAAAGCACAGTCTGTCTAAATGGTAGTCCGTTCTAAATGCCAGTTCTTGTCAAAATGAATAAAGAATAATGACCTGCCATCGCAGCGCACTGATATGACAATGGCATCACAACTGTCCACTGAGAAGTTTCATAAAAGAATGTTTGGCTTTTAAAACAAATTGTACTGTTTCACAACCTGTCAGATTAACAGCAGCTGATACTGAGCCTGGTATATGGCAAAGGGGTATCTCACCAGTACATTCTCATCGAGCTGACTCTGAATCCATCGCGCTTTCTTTCTCTGCTTCCGTCTCATGCTCTTTAAGCGATTCTTCTCTCTCTTGGTAAGCTTCTGAACAGGACTGGATGTTGTATGGTGCATTTGTTCCTCTGTCATTCCCAGACTGATGTCCTCTAACTCTTGTTCCAGTTCAGCATCAAGAGAGTTCGTTTCTTGTGGTGTGAAGTAACTGAGATGACCCTCTGTGTTCTCCTGATAACCTGGCAGTTCTACAGGCATTTGTTCTTCACTGGCTTCGGAGTCTTCATTATCTGGCTCAACAGACCTAAGACTTTGTGGTTCTTGGCCTGAGTCCACGACAGCCACTCTCTCATTCACATCCTCATGTACTGGGGGAATGTGGTGCAAATCAGGGGTACTACTATAGCAGGGGATGAAAGAGGCCTCACCATCTAAACTGGCTATTTGTGTGGGTATACATTCAGTTTCGGGCGTGAGCATTTGGGTGTCTTCATGTAGATCCTGGTTCAGGTTTGAAATTGACTCAACGTTGCCTCTTGGTTCTTCTATTTCATTTTGTTTACTAAGAAGTCCTGCCTGTGTTACTGCATGTCTACTGGCCCTGCCTGGTCTGCTCACATGGACAGAATGTTTTACAGCCTGATCAACACGGCTTTTGCTGAGGTGCACAGCGGTATCGTGTCCACAAGGGCATTTCGAACAGTTTATGAAATTGAAACCTCCCAGACGAGCTCCACAGTACTGACAGTTCAGCTTCCCAACAGTCCAGTGAACCTGTGAAGACAGCTTTTGTTGGTCTTACTAATTAAGCAAAAAGTGAAAATGCCAAGCATTTAGTTTCTTCATTCAACAACTGATTCAATAAGTCTTTACAGTGTCAACAGGTTCAACACAAATACTTTTTTACTTATACCAGCATATTTCAGACATGATTATAAAATTACAAGCAATGTTGAAACCACAGGAAGCCTGTACCTGATTAATGACGTTCAAAATCCAATCTGGCAGTGTATCAACATCCACATGCCACACACTGCATGTGGACGTGAACTCTTTTGATGCCTGTGACAGGACAAAGCAATGATTTCAGCCTTTATGAAAACCACTGATCCATGTATCATGAGCACATCAGAACAGGAAGCACAGCATAATGTCAATAACTACTAGTCTGTTGTTCATTCATACATGCCCTTTCATGCTAGACCTGACTTCCACAGGGCAGCTGAACTTATGCTGAAACTGAAGTTCAGTACAAATTGAATAGCCTATAGGGTTTGACCAGTTGTTTTGCTTTAACCAGTACAGAAGAAACATGGTCTGGCTGATTAAGTTACTGAATAATCTGTATGCCTTGACTACAAGGATCTCTTTAACTTAACATAGCTGCAATGAGGTTGTTCAATTCATCTAGGGCAGTAACAATAGGATTTGACAAGACTAGCTGTGTTCAGGTTTCATGTACATTTTTTAAATAATTTATTGACCATATGATATAGCGACTGAACTTCAGAGGGGCAAACAGTTTGAAACACAAGCACTGCACTTCCCCAAAATAATTAGTTCCTTCATTTTGATCTCAGTATATAACAGCAGCATAACAACGTACTGTTGAAAAACATTAGGAAAAAGCACAGAAGACAAATCTACCCACCGAAAGCAGGCAGGCTGAGTCTGCAACACATCTCCTGCATTTTCTACAACGCAGGACCGATGGTTCTTCTGCAGTCCCCAAAGAGTCTGGTACTGTGTCCTGTATTTAAAAATGTAAAATGTTTTACAGGCTTTGCTTACACTCGCTTTCAATTCAGGTTTGCATAGTTGTCACCAAACAGTGTACCAAAGCTGTTTCACAGAAATCTTGAGTTGAGACCTCAAATGAACATTTCTGAGGTGTAACCAAAACAGTAGTGTAATGTGAAATGGATTTACTGTAGAGATACCTCTGGATTTATTTACAGAGGTGGTGCTAGGAACCAGGATTGTGAGGCTTACGGCACAAATATAACCATTTTACTTAATACCCAAAATCACAACAAAACCATATATACTGCTTTGCCTTAGAAATTACAGCACCTCTGAAACAATGTGTTTCAGGCCAAACCCTTACATAAAGCAATGTCTCAGGAATCTGGCAGGTGATTCATAATCATTTCATGTAATAACTTCTTGATATAGTAGAAGTTATATATGCTTCTGGTTCCTATTACCACTACCATAACAACTCTGACTCTGTTCATTTCTTTAGAACTGGAGGTATTTTATGGATTTTTCAGTTAGCTTTAAAAGTCCACAAAGTAAACAAAGTCATTTAGACTCGGATGTAAAATGCTTCATTTGAAAGAACCTTACAGAATCAAAATTATTTACGGTGGTGGTGATAGGATTCTGACGTCTGAAAGCTCACTCACAAAAAAAAACTATTATATAAAATGACCAGAAATACACAGAGTGATGTCTAGCACGTTACTTTATGTGTTTTGTGATAAAATGCTAGTTAAAATGTATTTTAAAATCTCTCAGTTTAATCAATTCGTGGTGCATGTGGAGTGTTATGAGGCACAGTGATTTTTTAGTCCACAAAAATTTCTTATTTTGCATATTTTGCAACATTGCATATAAAACTCAAAAGATACAAAAAAAACCCCTCACTGGTGTTGGCTGGTTCACACGTGTAGGGTCACTGGTTGTTTTGGATAGTAAACAAAAAGGCTATATTGCGTTGTAGACGTGGCGACCCCAGGTTCCTATCACCACCACTGAGAAAATCAGCGTCTGCAAGCTTCTCTGCAACGGACCCTTTTACATCAAACCATTCTTAACGATCGCATATACATCTGAAAGACTGGATTATTCAGATATTTACAACAAATGGTGGATTTCCCCTCTAAGCCCAGCTATAGAGGACTGTCCGATAGGAATGTTAACTCATTTCCTATCCCACAGACTTGACGTTGGTCTTAAGTTATCTGGCTAAACTGATTGTACACCCGTTTAACTGAGGATACATTTTCCGTTTAAGTAATCGGTCTTATTCATTCCTCAGGCAGATCTTATACAGTGTGGTTATATACCTTTGCATGTGGGTTTCGGTTTCCTGCACGTTTATTTCCTGTTTTTGTGTGTCTGCGACTCGTGATCTGTGTCCCTTTAACTGGAACGATTTGGCAGCCAACAAGTTTTGCTTGTAGCCTCTGAGCACCCATCTCGGAGGCCTAATTCTGGTTTCAGAAAAACCTTCTGGCTGACTGATTATTCTAGCCAACCCGTGGGCTCCTGAGCCTTTCACCCCCACAGACGTGTTTAACAAAGGCAACGCTTAACCAGACTGTTAGCCACCTATCCGTGCTACCCATTTCACTCAGACCTAGACAAAAACTGCTAAGAGAAAGTCAGCCTGTTGTTTCAGTTTTCTCGTTCCACCTTAAATGGTGCAGGAGGGCAAATTCGCACAAGAAGCTGGCAAATAGGAAGTCTTCGAACTAGCCAGCTGGCACTGCGGTTTTCCGGATAACTTCAAACGTTTAACCTAAAGTTAAAACTAAATCTTCTAGTTCAGTGTCACTCACATTGGTGTGCATTTTTGAGCTGTAAGCCAAAAAATAAGGCTACTTAAATAATAATAAACATGTGTACCGTATGACAAGATGCCATTGTTGATGTTTTCCAGCCCTCGTCAACACTGCGGCCACCCAGCGTTAGCATATGAGCTAAAAACAAACTACACGTTGAGTCGGGTTTGTTGTAGTTGTGCTACGGGGGCCGCTCTGGGTCATGCGCTCAAAACGCGATTTTAAATTCACAGCACGCATGTCTTTCACAGTCCACTCAGTGCAAACCCGCCCGGACTGTTCGGCTTAGTTCAAGTGTTATGTCTGTTAGTCAGTCAGCATTAAAAGACGGTGTGGAGCACTTTGGCCTCAATAGCTAGGCTGTTTATTATTGATATACGGGATCAGCCTGCTTCCAAAATGTGCCACGGTTGTGTTGATAATCAGCCTGTTAATGGCTTCCACATTTATTTCCTTTTGGTTACTGTTCCTATTTAATTTCTGTTTTTTAGGTTTATGGATGTAAGTACAGCAGGTGGCAGCAGTAGCATGGTCCAGGTAGGTGAATGTTGCTGCCTGGGAAAGTATGGTGGTTTTCTTAAGCTGTTGTGATATCTTCACGGTACTAATGTCCAGCTCTACTAAGTCATTCAGGTAGATTACAGGCTATGCAAATATGGCCTAAATCAATGATTACCCAATCCCGATTCTACTTCCCTGTAGAGTTTCAACCTGCATTCCAGCACTGCACGGTCCACCTCTGTCCTAAGCTTAGTGTCACTATTCTCAGTGGAAAATCACCCTTATTTACTATAACCTACTGTAACAACCCGCTGCTGGCTCATGATGCCATGGGAGGTGTGGATTTTACCGTGGGTTTACTCTCTACCATGAACAGACATTGTGTGCCTGGATGTGACCTGCATGCTATAGTGGCGCACTGTCTTTCAGTAGTGATGAGCAAGTAGAAATATATATATATATATATATAAAATCTAAATTATAAAATCTGCTTCAGAAGCATTTTTTTCCCATGATTCCTTCTACTCCAATGTCACACTGGTGCTAGAAGTGGGACAGTGCCCCCTAACAGCCTGGACAGGAATGCTGCCACAAGGAAAAGCAACAGAGTGAGCTAAGCCTAGCTGTAGACTATGAAGGAAGTAACTTAATAAAGCTTGCCACTGGAGCCTGACTGGAAGACACAAATAGACATCGCAGGGAACATGCCTGTACATCAGCTGCCAATGAGGATCTCCCAGTGAAGCAGCATGGAAGTCTGCATTGTTGACAGCACCCCTCTAGTGACACGGGTAGGCACTGCCAGCATGGTTGGCTGAGGTCGAGAGTTGGGACTTTGTCACTGAATCATGGTAAACAGACAAAAAAGCAGAAAGTGGCCCAGGGATCAGCGCTGCTGCTGTTGCCATTGCTTTCTGTAGCATGAGGAATGACATCACAAAACCTTTACCCAAATATTGTTATGTATGCGTGGGAACGGTTGTCCTAGAATACTATAATCTATATTATTATATAGATAATAAATATCATTATTAGAACAGTGAGTACAAATAAAATGAGATTCTACAGATTACAGCTGCAGCTGGTTGCTGAACACTAAATCTCATATATCTTACAAACTAATAAACTCACCTCAGCACACAAATGTGCAGTTACTACTGTTACTCAGTTAAGATTGGGTCATCAATCGTCTGCACAAAGGACAGCAGGTTTCTATTTTAACCAAGCAGCAGCATGCTTCATTTAGATGGGCAGTTGCTTGAGACCAGCTGTTTAAACAAGAGGAATCACACGTGGTTCTGCTTAGATTGAATACCTGAGGCCACTGGCCATTAGCGGAAATGATTGGTGACCTCGGATACTAATGTAGTATAATGTTGTATATTCTGTTATCTGCCATGTCAGAGTTGGCTCAAATGAACATTTCTGAGGTGTAACCAAAACAGTAGTTTAATGTGAAATGGATTTACTGTAGAGATACCTCTGGATTTATTTACAGAGGTGGTGCTAGGAACCAGGATTGTGAGGCTTACAGCACAAATATAGCCATTTTACTTAATACCCAAAATCACAACAAAACCATATATACTGCTTTGCCTTAGAAATTACAGCATCTCTCCGTACATTTTAACAATGTGTTTCAGGCCAAACCTTTACATAAAGCAATGTCTCAGGAATCTGGCAGGTGATTCATAATCATTTCATGTAATAACTTCTTTATATAGTAGAAGTTATATACGCTTCTCGTTCCTATTACCTGTAGCACAACAACTCTGACTCTGTTAGTTTCTTTAGAACTGGATTTCTCAGTTAGCTTTAAAAGTACTTAAAGTCCACAAAGTAAACAAAGTCATTTAGAGTCGTTGGATGTAAAATGCTTCATTCGAAAGAACCTTACAGAATCAAAATTATTTACAGTGGTGGTGATAGGATTCTGACGTCTGAAAGCCCACTCACAAAAAAAAAAAACTATTATATAAAATGGCCAGAAATACACAGAGTGATGTCTAGCACGTTACTTTATGACAGTTTTATGATGAAATGCTGGTTAAAATGTATTTTAAATCAATTCATGGTGCATGTGGAGTGTTGTGAGGCACTGTGATTGCCAACCATTGTGTTTATGGGACTAAATCAGTGGTGGTTAAAACACTGTTAAATCAGATCAGTGCTTGCAGATTTTATCTGGTTGTCCTAAAAAATCCAGGTACTTCCTTTATTATGGTTTGTGACACACTAGATTTTCTGCACTATTACTTATTTTTACGGGTATGCAATTCTTCCGTACAGCCATGGTTTTCTGAAGACGTTCATTGAATTTGAAAATTAGTAGACAAATTTATTTCTGTATCTGGAAGTTTATTGTCTCTGCAACTTTTAAATTAAATTAGAAAATCAACATCAATTAACTTGAAATGTGATTTTTTTTTTAAATGCCAGTTGAGAGTTAGTCATGTTTTAGATTTTGAATACACAGTGTCTATAACCTGGCTTCTATGAAGTGCGATCAATTTCCCAGTTTAATGTAACGTGTATTTCCAAGTTACTTTAAAGAAGGCTCAGCTCATCACTTGACACAATGTCTTATTATATGTCATAAAAATTATATGATGATTAAAATCATCATAAGCACTAAAAACTGGAGAGCAGTTTCCATTAGCTAGAACCAAGCTCTGTTCAACATGTCAGAACAAGTTCAAAATAAAGGCTCTCTTACGCATTACACTTACCGAGTTACTGTACACCAACACGCTACTTACAGTACACTAACACATTACACTTACTGAGTTACTGTACACCAACACACTACTTACAGTACACTAACACATTACACTTACTGAGTTACTGTACACCAACACACTACTTACAGCACACTAACACATTACACTTACTGAGTTACTGTACACCAACACACTACTTACAGCACACTAACACATTACACTTACTGAGTTACTGTACACCAACACGCTACTTACAGTACACTAACACATTACACTTACTGAGTTACTGTACACCTACACGCTACTTACAGCACACTAACACATTACACTTACTGAGTTACTGTACACCAACGCGCTACTTACAGCACACTAACGCATTACACTTACTGAGTTACTGTACACCTACACGCTACTTACAGCACACTAACACATTACACTTACTGAGTTACTGTACACCAACACACTACTTACAGTACACTTACTGAGTTACTGTACACCAACACACTACTTACAGTACACTAACACATTACACTTACTGAGTTACTGTACACCAACACACTACTTACAGTACACTAACACATTACACTTACTGAGTTACTGTACACCAACACACTACTTACAGCACACTAACACATTACACTTACTGAGTTACTGTACACCAACACGCTACTTACAGTACACTAACACATTACACTTACTGAGTTACTGTACACCAACACACTACTTACAGTACACTAACGCATTACACTTACTGAGTTAATGTACACCAACACGCTACTTACAGTACACTAACGCATTACACTTACTGAGTTACTGTACACCAACACGCTACTTACAGTACACTAACGCATTACACTTACCGAGTTACTGTACACCAACACACTACTTACAGTACACTAACACATTACACTTACTGAGTTACTGTACACAGCACACTACTTACAGTACACTAACACATTACACTTACTGAGTTACTGAACACCAACACGCTACTTAGAGCACACTAACACATTACACTCACTGAGTTACTGTACACCAACACACTACTTACAGTACACTAACACATTACACTTACTGAGTTACTGAACACCAACACACTACTTACAGCACACTAACACATTACACTTACTGAGTTACTGAACACCAATACGCTACTTACAGTACATTTGACATATTTTTCATTGTGATTGAGCCGCTATGAGACATAATGAATCTTCTATACTCCACCCTATATCTGTGTTTCTTAAGCCTGGTCCTGGAGGCACCCTGCCCTGCATGTTTCACCACCGTCCATGCTCCCAACACACCTGATTCATCTTACCATTAACAAGCCCTTTCAGAGCTGCAGGGAGTGTGTTACAGCAGGGATTCCACTAAGATGTGCAGGGCAGGGTGCCTTCAGGACCAGGATTCAGAAACACTCCTCTAGATCATATACTCTTAAAAATAAAGGGTTTCTAAATATTTCTATGCTTTAGCGTTTGGCCAATGGGAAGAAGAAAACTGTGAGTGCATCACGTGGTTCTCCACACTCACACATTATGGTTCTTTACATAACTGTCCATCAAAAGGTTCTTGAGGGAACCAGAAGTGTTTTTCTATAGCATCCTTCCAAAGAATCCTTTTCTGTGATGCCAGATAGATCACTTCCATGCAGAATTCCAGAAAATGAGTGGAGTTTTAGAGTACAGGAGCTGATCACCTGCGTAGGTAACTGACGTATCATCCGGGTCCTCTATATAAACGCTCTCGCCGCGCCACAGCCCTTCAGTTATGATGATCCTGCCTCGCCTCGCGTGCGCTCCTGTGGAAGGGGTGCTGTAGGGGACCGAAGCTTCTTCCACTTTGGCTCCCCGCGTTCCCCGCGAGATGGAGGAAGAACACAACCTGTCTTCATTTTTTCAGAACGACAGTTTCTATCAGAACCACACAGCGATCGTGTCCGTGAAGGTCCCTCTGAGTTACCAAGTGTCCACGTCTCTGCTGATCGGTGCGCTGATCCTCTGCTCAATCTTTGGCAACGCGTGCGTCGTAGCGGCCATCGCGTTGGAGAGGTCCCTGCAGAATGTGGCCAACTACCTGATCGGCTCGCTTGCCATTACGGACCTTATGGTGTCGGTGCTCGTACTGCCGATGGCGTGCCTGTACCAGGTTCTGGACAAGTGGACCCTCGGGCAGGTAACCTGCGACATCTTCATCTCTTTGGATATCCTGTGCTGCACGTCCTCAATCCTGCACCTGTGCGCAATCGCTCTGGACAGATACTGGGCCATCACTGACCCTATCGACTACATGAAAAAGCGGACGCTCAAACGAGCCGCCGTGTTGATCAGCGTCACCTGGCTGGTGGGCTTCTCCATATCCATCCCGCCCATGCTGATCATGAAGTCGCAGCCCAAGAACATAGCGGAGGACATCGCCAACCCCGAGGCGTGCACTATCAGCCACGATCCGTGGTACACTATCTACTCGACCTTCGGCGCCTTCTACATCCCGCTCATCCTCATGCTCGTGCTCTACGGACGCATCTTCAAAGCCGCGCGCTTTCGCATCCGCAAGACGGTAAGGAAATCGGAGAAGGTGAAGTGCCTGACCGTGTCGCCGGCTCTCCTCAAGAAGTCCAACGGCGAGTTGAAGAGCTGGAGGAGCAGTGTGGAGCCCAAGCCCGATGCGTGCGCGAACGGCGCGGCGAAGCGCGCGGACGACGGCGAGTCCTTGGAGATCGTGGAGGTGCAGGGCGCGAAAAGCACGCTGCCTCTCCCCAACGCGCCCGGCCAGGTCCCCCTGTTCGAGAACAGACACGAGAAAAACACGGAGGCCAAGAGGAAGCTCGCCCTGGCGCGCGAGCGCAAAACGGTGAAGACGCTCGGCATCATCATGGGCACGTTCATCCTCTGCTGGCTGCCGTTCTTCATCAAAGCGCTGGTAATGCCCTTCTGCCCCTCGTGCCAGATGCCCGTGTGGCTCATGGACGTGATCAACTGGCTGGGCTACTCCAACTCCCTCCTGAACCCCATCATATACGCTTACTTTAACAAGGACTTCCAGAGCGCCTTCAAGAAGATCATCAAATGCCATTTTTGCAGACCCTGAATGATGAATCAGTTAGGACTGAACCCCGTTCATTGAACAGGTTGCTCTAACAGACCATGGTGAGTTGAAAGAGGTGATAACGGGAGGGGGGAAACGTGTGCATACAGCAGTGTCTCAATGTACCAAACTGTGGAAGAGGACGTTATGTATTATACATTATATTGTTTCTATTTTCAGAAAGAAATGTGTATAATACTGTGTATATGACGCAGAGGAACAACATGAATGTGTTCATGCTGTTAAATAAACTTGTTCTAAACTGACTTTCCTCTCTGCTCTAATTCTTTCCTCTTCCTTTCCTAGGAATCAGATATGTGTTAGGCTCCAGACTAAATGCTTCCACCTTTGGCACATCCGCCGTGGCTGGTTATTATGGAAAAACATGGACATTTGCATAAGTCTCAGCGATAATGAACACTGTTTATTCAGTGTAACATATTGCTCTTCGTCTATCTGTAATGTGGCTCTGTCCAGCTGTGCGGTCTGTGAATGGCCATGCTATTTCATTATGGATTAGCGAAGCCTCAGGTTTGGTATTTATAATGAATATGTGGAATATAATAGGGCTCATGGGAAGGAAAGGGGTTTTTTTTTCTTCAGAGATTTAAAGACAAGACCAGAAAACATACTGTGTATTTATTTATTTATTTATTTATTATTTATTATTTTTATTTACCCATGATGACCCTTATTGGGTCACAATTTTGAGGTCACTTCCTTCAGTTTTTACAGGAGGAGACCAGTAAATTGACGAAACTGCGCCTGCAGCCTGACAAAGCATTCGTTACACAATGCTTTCTGAGTGCGTGACACTAAATGTTCTTTTTGACATTGCTTTTGGTTGTGGAAACCCGGTTTTCACTCTTGGTTTCCAGCGTCGCCCCCCCTTGGCACAAAGTGAACCCACTCTGGATGCAGACTGGGACAACTGCACATTTCCCAGAACAGAACAAAGCTGTTTAACCCGGCTTTTAGTCCATAACTTAATATAAGTCTGCTTTTCCATCACTTTATATATAATTACTGCATAGCAAGTTTTGGAATTCCATAAGGCTGGGATTCTAATGCACAATCAGGAATGCAAATGAAAGCAGATAAAAGATGGTAAATGCAATAGTAGATACATTTTCTTAGACTGTAGAAGTTACCATGCTGCAGAGTTAGAAAGGAAATAGCTTTAACTACATGTGTGCTGACTTCCAAACGCTGACATGAAGAACAAATACACAAAAATAAACGTTTCTAAATGATTTGTACATAAAGTTCTAGGGTTGACCTCATTAGTAAAGGACAACTACATTGCACAGTCACTGAACAAAATCTCCAAATGGTAAGTTACAGGACGAACAGGCCAAAACTCTCTTTAGTTCAAATGTAAGTCCTATAAAAAGTCATTTTGGACCATTTCTGTTGGTGCATTTGTCATGGAATTCACACAGTGTAAAGAGTAGCTGTCAGAAAATGAGAAGTGGAGATGGTCACACATGGAGATATGGGGTTTTGTTATGACGGTGGTGGTGTGGGGTGATTTAAATTAATTTACATCTTATTTACATAACAGATCTTTACAGAAGCATCAATTGAAAAGGTGCTCTAGGGAACCAGCATGACATCACTTCAAAGAAAAACAGACAATTGAGCTTTATTCTGATCGGCTGTCCTGTATTGACCCTCATGTAGTAAAGCACTCAGAGCTGAAACATTCCTTAGAACTTACAGTTGCTTAATATGAGTGGACCGAGCTGAATGGGTTGGTACTTGTGACATCACAAGAAACAGGGAATTCTAAACAGGCTGTTTTTGTAGCTCATTTTGTCGTAAATGGAAGTACATAGTAAATGACATCAACACAAACGTATTGCGTCAGATTTCACAAAAAACAGAGAAATTCGTTTCCACATTATATGGGCCCTTTAATGCAGTGGGTAGTTACACTGTCTGTGAAATAGTCCACTCGTTTACTCATTCACTCAGCACTACTGAGAGGGTTCTATGTAGAACACTACGTAGGGTAGCAGTGAGGGAGACTATAGAGGGAATTAGGCTGATACTTACCTACACCGGAAACAAATCATTTTGACCTTTCGCTGCTTAAACAGTCCGGCATACCAACAACAGAAGCAACAGGCATCATCAAAATGCATAGCTGCAATGTGCTTTTGCAGTTTTTTCATTGTTCTGATGAATTTGTCATAACTATAAATTTGGCTCATGTTCAACTCTGTGTTTTCATTTGATCAATAAATTGCAATATGCCACTATGCACTGCCTTTTTTTTTATCATAGCAGCCTGTCTGTATAACAGCGATAACAACGCCGATGTTGCTTATCTTAACACTTGGCTAACACTAATTCTTTAGCTGACAATGCTAGCTATTTTCACTATTAAAAACATTATTATCAGCTGTTTGTGAGGTTTAACAGTCATTAAGTAATACGTTGTACTTAAATTCGACTGGCATCTTTCTTGTAAGTAGTGTACATCTGTTGTCAACCACATTTACAGTGCAGTGTGGGTAACAATGGTTGACGCACAGGCCGACACTTAGGCCAAATAAGGATCCAGACAACCAGGCTACAGAGAAGTTTCTTCCCACATGCTATCACACTCAGGAACAGCTGCACATTACAAAGCACATTACACTCCACATTCTAGACACTTTTCTCACCTCCTGTTCTGCTGTACTGCACTTTTCATTTATCTTATTTATCTTAGTGACTGGTTCTCAGACTGGTTCTCCATCCTCTGTACTGACTGTCTCAGACTGGTTCTCCATCCTCTGTACTGACTGTCTCAGACTGGTTCTCCAACCTCTGTACTGACTGTCTCAGACTGGTGCTCCATCCTCTGTACTGACTGTCTCAGACTGGTGCTCCATCCTATGTGCTGACTGTCTCAGACTGGTGCTCCATCCTCTGTACTGACTGTCTGAGACCGGTGCTCCATCCTCTGTACTGACTGTCTCAGACTGGTGCTCCATCCTCTGTACTGACTATCTCAGACTGGTGCGCCATCCTCTGTACTGACTGTCTCAGACTGGTGCGCCATCCTCTGTACTGACTGTCTCAGACTGGTGCTCCATCCTCTGTACTGACTGTCTGAGACCGGTGCTCCGTCCTCTGTACTGACTGTCTCAGACTGGTGCTCCATCGTCTGTACTGACTGTCTCAGACTGGTGCTTCATCCTCTGTGCTGACTGTCTCAGACTGGTGCTCCATCGTCTGTACTGACTGTCTGAGACTGGTGCTCCGTCCTCTGTACTGACTGTCTCAGACCGGTGCTCCATCGTCTGTACTGACTGTCTCAGACTGGTGCTTCATCCTCTGTGCTGACTGTCTCAGACTGGTGCTCCATCGTCTGTACTGACTGTCTCAGACTGGTGCTCCACCCGCTGCATTGACTGTCTCAGACTGGTGCTCCGTCCTCTGTACTAACTATCTCAGACTGGTGCTCCATCCTCTGTACTGACTGTCTCAGACTGGTGCTTCATCCGCTGCACTGACTGTCTCAGACTGGTTCTCCATCCTCTGTACTGACTGTCTCAGACTGGTGCTCCATCCTCTGTACTGACTGTCTCAGACTGGTGCTCCATCCTCTGTACTGACTGTATTAGACTGGTGCTTCATCCTCTGTACTGACTGTCTCAGACTGGTGCTCCACCCGCTGCATTGACTGTCTCAGACTGGTGCTCCGTCCTCTGTACTGACTGTCTCAGACTGGTGCTGCATCCTCTGTACTGACTGTCTCAGACTGGTGCTCCATCCTCTGTACTGACTGTCTCAGACTGGCGCTCCATCCTCTGTGCTGACTGTATTAGACTGGTGCGCCATCCTCTGTAGTGACTGTCTCAGACTGGTGCTTCATCCTCTGTACTGACTGTATTAGACTGGTGCGCCATCCTCTGTAGTGACTGTCTCAGACTGGTGCTTCATCCTCTGTACTGACTGTCTCAGACTGGTGCTCCACCCGCTGCATTGACTGTCTCAGACTTGTGCTTCATCCTCTGTACTGACTGTCTCAGACTGGTGCTCCATCCTCTGTACTGACTGTCTCAGACTGGTGCTTCATCCTCTGTACTGACTGTCTCAGACTGGTGCTCCACCCGCTGCATTGACTGTCTCAGACTGGTGCTTCATCCTCTGTACTGACTGTCTCAGACTGGTGCTCCACCCGCTGCATTGACTGTCTCAGACTTGTGCTTCATCCTCTGTACTGACTGTCTCAGACTGGTGCTCCATCCTCTGTACTGACTGTCTCAGACTGGTGCTTCATCCTCTGTACTGACTGTCTCAGACTGGTGCTTCATCCTCTCTACTGACTGTGTCAGACTGGTGCTCCATCCTCTGTACTGACTGTCTCAGACTTGTGCTTCATCCTCTGTACTGACTGTCTCAGACTGGTGCTTCATCCTCTCTACTGACTGTGTCAGACTGGTGCTCCAACCTCTGTACTGACTGTCTCACACTGGTGCTCCATCCTCTATACTGACTGTCTCAGACTGGTGCTCCATCCTCTATACTGACTGTCTCGGACTGGTGCTCCATCCTCTATACTGACTGTCTCGGACTGGTGTTTCTTCTTGTACTGCACTGTATGAGCCTTAATCTGCCTCTACTTCCGGACTTACATTTACATATACATTTGAGGCATTTAGCAGACGCTCTTATAACCAAGCAACTTACAACAGTGCTTAGTGTTTTTATGTGTGTGTTTGTACTGTGTGGAATGTTGATTCTCCCTGTGCACTGTGAGTTAATATAACCAAAAACCAATCCCTTGTATGTGTGAACATATGGCATATAAAGCTAGATTCTGATTCTGATTCTGAACTATGTAAGGAATCAAATTGTATACTGAGATTTGGACAACACTACAAAATGGCCGACACCCTGAATAAAACATTAAGAGTAAATAAGGTGAGGTTTCAGAAACAGCGCCAGTTTAGGTATATCAGTGCAGCAGACTGGTACACATGCATTTCCAAACATCTCCATATTGCAGGTCAGAGTCATTTGATGATCATGCTGTGTTAATACTACAATGGCCATGTACAACATAACTACATAACTGATCCTAATCGATTGCATTCTCACATGACTTCATCTCCACTGCAACTTTTGGTTCAGGTCACCCCACCAGGTTGAGCTGAAAACCACTAAAAGGCATTCAGCAGAACACACACACAGACTGGCTGGTCTCCATAGTGACACAGGGGTTGCAAACTCTAGGTTTCAGGTGCAATTATCTGATCAAAGGCCTAGGACAATACAGAGTGACCACGTGGACCAACGACTGGACATACTGGGCGGCCTCTGGGTCCACATCTATTTTTACCACAGGGCAGTACAGTGGTAATATATGTGTCCTTCTAACAAGATGAGCATTGTTTTGGATGGACCATCAATTGATTTATTCATTCAGACAAGCAGTCTGGAGGCTTTTGTGTCAGTGCGCACCATGGCAAAACTGCTGTGATGGTTTAGGATGATAAGATTCCACTTAGGTCTGCACACTTTTGACTATTTTGACTGGTTGAGATGCAGACCGTCATACAGAGTGGTTTGATGTGAAATTTCAATAGAAATTTGCCAACCGAGAATTCTTCACAGTGGTGCTGATGGGAACCAGATGTCCACCTCTAAAAGCTCCCTCACAGAAAGTTAAATGAAGTGGTTATAAATACGCTGCCTGATGTCTGGCACATCGGTTTGGCTTAACTTGTACAAACCCAGGGTAATTTTGTGTACTTGTTCTGGTGTTTTGGTCAATTACAACTATAAGGCTTTTATATGAGGCCTGCTCAGATGTACCAGTGTTTGACAGATAGATGCTAAAAAAATATTTTATATCTTTATAACTATATCTCTATAGCATGAAGCATGCATTCATGACTAATGTGCTCTAATTTCATTATTCTTTTTTTTAATTTATATTTATATTATTGGTGCTATTAAAAGTATGCTGAAGTAGACTTAAATAACTGCACTATTTTGAGACACCACTAATATTTAATTAGATATACTAAAGTACATATTAAGTACATGCTAATGTACATTTCAAGTACATGAAAATATGATTAATATTATAAGTATACTGAAATACTACTGTGATGTACTTGTAATTAATTATAACATTTGTTATATATATATATATATATATATATATATATATATATATATTTAACACTGTGTGAAATATATAGTCGCTGTCCAAAACTGTTGTGTAAAAAACATTGACTCCCCATATATATCAATATATATTTTATATATATATATATATATATATATATATATATATATATATATATATATATATATATATATATATATATATATATATAAATACTTCACATGTATATATATTTTGTAGATTTTTGCTTATACAAGTCTTCAAAACATGTGTGAGCTCAGATACCGTTACAGCTACAAATGCAGTAATAAGGGGTGTAATTTGTTCTATTGTTTATTGGTTATTAAAAATAAATGACTTTGAGGCAGAAATGTAATTTATTTTTTTATGACCTATTGGATTCCTGTTGAGTGCAAAGTAAACAAGAGTTGGTAAGTTTCTCTATAATTAACTATTTCCCACTCTGAATGACTTATATCTCAAGGATTGAGTTATCTGGAATTGATAAAAAATGATAGAACTCTGCAAGACAAGTAAAACTGAGTAGACATAGAATAAATAATACTGTAATTTTCTTACAGCAATTGCATGTATTACCTTGATCTAAAGGACCCATATGCATTTTTACTGTATTAAATTCCTTTTCTTGAAGTTCCTATTTGAATGGTTTTGTTTGCCAAAAGCAGTTTTAATAATTCATCTTCACATGACCAATTTCTAACTTAATTGTATTCTCTAGAACCAGATATTTGCGTAACTTGCCTCTAAGACTGATATATGTAAATGCCAACTGACACCATTTGTGGCTTGTTCAAAGCCCACTCAGTGTTCCAGCTCGGTTAGATAAATGTACGTGAGACATATGAACCTGGAATATTTGGCTTTACTTGATTTGGGCCGTTTGAGATGATGTTACTGGTATCATTTCCTGCAGAGAAAAAATCTTTTCTTAACAACATCAGTCTTATTCATAATGCTTCCAATCAGTCCTTCACAACCCGATAAATTGATAATTTATAATGTAAAATCTTAAATATTTCATCTGACATAAATGTTTATGTCATAATATATAATATTTATAAATATTTAAGATTTTATATTATATAGATTCGTGCATGCATTTAGGTGTAAATGCATGCAATGGCATGTGTTTAGAGATGTAAAGGTAAATAAATGAGCACATTACATTGTCATTTCTTTTATTAATTGGAATTTATTTTTGGACAAGATCCTATAATATCAAAATTATAACAAAAAACAATAAATAGAAACACATACTTAGAAGGCAAAAAACTGATTATAAAATAAAATAAAATAAGAAAATAAAACTTAAATAAAAAATAAAGGGTATATCAGCTGAATTTATATATATATATATATATATATATATATATATATATATATATATATATATATATATATATATATATATATATACATATATAGTTCAGTTAAGTGTTAAGTGTATGTATATGTGCATGTATTTGAAGGTTTTGCAGGGGTAAAGGGATTTTCTCTTCTCAGTCTGTACATTTTAGCCAAGGACCATTTAGGAACCTTTATTTTTAAGACTGAATTGAGGAAAAAGAAGAAGAAGAGCCAGAAATCATTTAAGTGTCATGTTTCATGTCAGCGCTTCATCGGCTGAAATCTAAAATCTGTGTGTGTGGTTTCCAATGTGACTCTCCCCCAGCATCGCCTGATCCCCATTACCCAACATACTCCTCTTTCGCCCACTCAGAAGGCAGATGAAGGATCGTCAGGTGGTAGAGCCGGTGGCTGCTGATGCAAGTGTGCCGCACTGGAGGGCGAGAGAGAGAGAGAGAGCAAAAGGCAAATCTCAAATCTCTCACCCCCAGCCATCTAACACTCTGCCTTTCAAAGCCTGTGCATCACTGTTGACTCAAGCTGTCAAGACGAGCAAAAATGAGAAGCGTGTGATTACCTTCAGGACCTGGAGATGGTGATAAGAGGCTTGAAATATCCTCTCTGGCACTGAACTAGCTGCAGACTTAAGCAAGAGTTGTGGTCAGAGGGAGCATTGCTTTGAATGTCGTAATCCTCCGGCTCCAATCAGGCCTGTCTTCGGCTGATTGTGTATCACATCAGAAGAATAATGAGAGCAAATTTCGTCAGATCATTTTTTTATGCATTGGCCCCTGCTAATGATGTCATTACATAACACCTAATCAAAGCAGTAGAGTGAAGTTATCTTTGCATAGCAAAGGAGGAAACTTTGGTGATAAGAATGCAAAGTAATGACACAATGTTTCTCTTTCGACTTTGTTCTTTTTTATCACTTTCACTAAAGCACTTTTTCTCTTTTTCTTCTCAAGTTCGCTCCACTTTTGCTTTCACTTTTGCTTCTGAAAAAGTCCCCAGGTGTTTCTGTCCAGCCTTCCACTCTAAGAAGACAGCTCAATGCTACAGGTCTGAAAGGATGCGTAGCTGTCAAGAAGGCATTACTGAGGAACAGAAACAAACTAAAGGGTAATGGCCAATCAAGTAAACAAGTTCTCAGAATAATGGACTGACCACCCTGGAATCCAGACCTCGACATCACTGGAACAGCGGATACAGCCAGCTTCTAAGATTGAAAGAAGACTGCCCATTTTCTCGTGCACATGAATCACCACATGTATATGCAGGTACACCTTGTGGTTTTGCTTATGGGAAACTCAGACTCAGCATTCAGATCGTGCAGCATCTGGTTTCTTCCTTTCAGCTCATCACACAGGTACATGCACATTGCAAAACATTATCCAGTGAATCTCCCACAGGGGTTTTGTACAGGGTGGGACAATCAAAACAACACACCCTGGCTTTTTTAGACCACAATCATTTGATTAGTATGGTGTTAGGGTGCCCTCCTTTTAGTTCGGTCAGCCTGTTACCTTATGGATTCCCAGACTGAAAATTTCAAAAAAGGGCAACCCAGTGCAGATATAACAAACCATACAAGGAAGCAAAAATGTGATTTGTACAGACACAGGGAGGTACAGAGAGCAAACACCATAGTATGCCATAAGTCCTTTTGTAAGGTAATTTCAGTAAATAAATGGACAGGTAGTGGCTATTTGCTGACTCAGAAATATGCCTGTGCGATGCATATATATCCCATTGTATTTGTGCTTCTGCATGATGCCACAGAAGAAATGCACATAGTACAAATATTAACCTGTGGTGGTTAAGACTCAGGGATTGTCCCCATTGGAGGGACGCGGAATGACAGGGAGTGTGTCCAGAGTTTTTTCATTTGCTGTACTGAGAGGAGTTGAACAGGTCTTTTAGGGCACCTGGGGGAACAAAAAGACTTTCTGAGTCTTGTCCTGTGGAAGCAAGACTGGGACAGCAGTCTGGCCACCAAGAAATGAGATCCTCTGCTTGATGATTCGTGGGCGTTTGCAGAGGATGGTTGAACATTGTCCATGTGTGCATGCAGGTGGGGCTCTATGGGTCCTTAGATCCAGCTCTAAATGCAGTCTTCTGCTGGTCTTCAAGAGGACGCTGGCTTACCAACAGGACTGGCTAGAAACAGACTGGCTAGAATCATGAAAATGCACACTGTACACTGTCTGTATTGTATGGTCAGTGATCTTGATGGGAGATTTGGCCACAGGGGACCTCCTGAAGCCTATCTCCTTGCAGTTCAAGCTTGGGATAGACACCAATGAAACTGATTACGCACACACACCCACACAGTGTACATACGAATTTACATGTGGCAACACTGTGTATGGTGTAGGTCTCCCGTGGTGCCTTTTGTGGCCAGTATCAGCGGAGGCAGTTTCCCAGCTTTCAGTTCGTCCAGGGACCAATGACTTGTCTATCAGTATATGTTGTTGAAGGCCCACTCCTGCACAGTGGTCAGATAGGAATTTTATCCTCCACACTCCCATTCTCCCTTGCAAAAGGATAGTGGCCTGAGGTGCACCAGCACAGTCGCTCTGCTGGTGGTAATGACATAGGTTCGTCCTTCTTGGTCAGAGGGATATTCTTGCAGGATACAGGTCACTACGTGATGCTGGTGGAGGTTCGTCCTTCTTGGTGGTATGCTGACATTACCCTGGATACCGTGGCTCTTGATACATCACAAAGACTTGCTGTCTTGGTCACAGATGCACCAGCAAGACGTGCACCAACAATTCTTCCTCTTTTGAACTCTGGTATGTCACCCATAATGCTGTGTGCATTGCAGTATTTTGAGCAGAACTGTGCTCTTACCTGCTAACTGAACCTTCACACTCTGCTCTTACTGGTGCAATGTGCAATTAATGAAGATTGGCCACCAGGCTGGTCCAATGTAGCCATGAGACCTCCCACACTAAAATGACAGGTGTTTCAGTTTCATTGTCCAACCCCTGTGTGTGTGCATATATACACATATACATATATATATGTATATGTGTGTGTGTGTGTGTGTGTGTGTGTGTGTGTGTATATGCGTATACTTTGTTTATCCCTTTCACTCTGTTTTTCAATGGTCAGGACCACTTCAAGACTGGCTGATCAAAAGTATACACACTCATATATAAGCTGCTATGTAACAATAATGACTTCTTATTTGCCCAATAAAATCAGTAATAATTCTGATGCATTGATTATTATTATTATAGCTGAATTTGAACACTGCATCACCCACAATTAAGCTTGGATTTGCAGAATTCATATATCAGAAAGTGCTCAGGGCCATGGCTCGAACATTTTGGATGAAATTCTAACTCACAGGCCTGCGCTGTTGTTTGGAGGCTGAATGTGTTCTCTCTATTGTTGAGGAGAAAAACTTGTTGTCGGCTGTCATTTGGACGCGTTCTCAGCTATTTAAATCCAGCATTATCTGAGGCAGCCAGATTGTGCCGTTAGAAGTCAGGATCTAGCCGTGTGCTCAGGGAGCAGGCAAAACGCCCATGGATTTGGGAGCGCCTGATCTAATCACACTGTCTGGACCAGCTAATTCATGAGTGTACATTTTCTCATCAGGCTTTACACCAAGAATACAATCCGGCCCACACCAACATTTGATGATTTACTGAAAGGTTTAGCTGGACGAAAGCCAGCACGGCCCAGTGTCTGCCAAGCAAACCCCATGAAAGGTTTTTTTTTCACAAGGCGACACCGGCAGCATGTTTACATGATAGAATAAAAATAAATCAGGAAACTTTTTGCACGCGCCACATTTGCAGTACGCACTGCAGATATAACATGAATTCACACCGGTCGCACTTTACTGCACTTTACTGGTTTATTGATGCAAAATGTACTTTATTTCCCCGCTGGACTCTGATGTATTCTGTGATTATGCCAAAGAAGATATGAAAGCGTCTCCAGGGTAGGAGGTGAGGATTAAACAGCCTCTGTTCTTGGGCCATAAAAGAGAAACAGTTCAAAACCGATTCATATAAAACAACACAAAGCGAAAGGCGCCCACATGCTGCTGCACAGAGGTGTTCTGTTGGTTGACACTGAGACCTTGCCAGAATTGCAAAAAGGCACAACTTTGCACAAAAAAGTCTACTTCCGTCTTTTGAAGTACCACATTCCATGAATATCAACTGTGGAGAACTGAAGAACAACCCTGCACCCGAAACTCCTTCTCATAAATAAGGCTCCCTAATGCATACACAAAGCATTTCTAGAGATGGTAAGCAGATGATTCCCAGCTTACTCTCTGAACAGGAATTACACTTGTCACTTTAATATCGGAAGTCTCCGACCGGAACGGCTTTAATTTGACAGAATCCTAATTGCTGTTATATCAGGCATGAAAAAGAACTTAGGGCTGAAGGCTGCTCTGAGCAGAATTTAGGCCTGAACGGAGGGTAAAACAGGTACCCAAGATTCCAACAGGCTGAACTGTGCTCTAATACAAGGCTTATTTTCTAGAGAAAGCTTTAGTGTTCATGAAACCATCTAAAGCCTGGATTACTAGGCATGCACAGTTCTAATGCCTTAAAGGGCCACATCCTACATTTATCATGTAGTTTAATTTCTCCTCATGCTTAAATGTTTTTTTATAGTTTTATGTGCAGCCATAATTTGTATTTACATGCCCATTTCAACCTCTCTATATCCTTTAGAATTAAACTGGAATATGTAAATGACCTCTGCTGTGATTGGCTGGGTTATACTGTGCCTTATTCAGAAAGCAGCTCAGGCTGAAATAGAAGGCTGGAACAGCCCCTAGAACTTTAGCGTGAATGAGTAGGGAGAAACACTGTCCACTGAATAGGTATATATATATATATATATATATATATATATATATGTATATATATATATATATATATATATATATATATATATATATATATATATATGTATATATATATATATATTGTCGCTGTCAAGCGAAAAATCTCCTTTTTTGTCCATTTTGACTTTTATGCATCATTTAAAAGCAACTGCTGCCGTTTACACAGTGTGAGATTTTCATGATGTGCATGAATATTTTTTTTTTATTTGCATGTATTCACTGGCTGCCTGTTGTTAAATGATCTAACTGGGAGCAGAACCTTCAACATGATGGACAGGATGATAGACTGTGGCATAAGAATAGCAGAGCTTTTCTCTTATATTAGACTAATTCGACTGAATGCTACAGTGACTCTCCTATCTCTTGCTGTCTCCTCTTGAGGTACAAAGTGGTATTACAAGGCAGGAGGGGCTGGTGCTAGCTGGTTAGCATGCTAGTTTCAGTAGATATCTCTGCAACACGATACATAGACCTCTCTAACATACCATCAAAACTGTTATTTCTTCATTTTAGTTCTGTTTATAATTTTAGCTTATTTCGAAATGTTTTAAACAATTTTTAAGGGGCATTCCGTGCCAAAAACCTGAATTTGAATGTTATTTGTTGTATTAAGCATATTCAGCAGCTGGTCCTACAGTACTGTATCAATAAGCCAAATCAGTTCGACAGAATAAATACTTTTATGTTATTGTAATGTGTTTTTGATCATCAGTGTTCTCTCACTACAATACCCAGCATGCATCATGCAAATATTCAGAGTCCCAGTAGTGTCGCTCAACCTTGACCACTAGTCTAACTTCTGATCTGCACTATAAAAACTACAGCCTCAAAAAAAATGTTTTACTCAACTAAAAAAAAATTACTCTCTGACACTGACACTCTCATCCAGAGCGACTTGGTTATTCATTTTACAAGTAGGCCAGTGCAGTGTTAGGAGTTTTGCCCATAGACTCTTACTGATGTAGCAGAGCATTCGCTACCTAGACTGGCATTCGAACCTCCGTCTCTCACGTGGGGTGGTAGCTCTCTGGTGGGTTTTAACCGCTTTGCCACAGCAACCACACCAAGAAGCGTTTGTTCAAAGTCCTATTTTAGCTTAAATAAGCCTAATTTTTTAGGTTTGTTGTTGTTTTTTTAGGTTGGACCAACAAAACACTTTAGCAGTGTAGGCTACAAAGGTTCCAAACCCTGGTCCTGACTCAAGTAATCAGGTCAAGCCTCATGAGCAGTCTCTTTAAGAGTTTAGGCCCAGACAATATATAGGCAATATATAGAGTCCCACAAATGGTTAGTGGATGGCCATGGATGTGAGGAAACTCCCGAATATGCTTTCAGCAATATCATACACATATTAGCAGAGAGAGAGTAATTGAAGCCTATACTAAAGCATACTGGAACCAATCCATGTCATTTTAAGGGAGGGCTGGGAGTGTTGGGAGGATTGGGAGCCTCTGGAGGGTGGGTTCAGCAGACATTCTCAGAGAATTTATTACCCTGGCCTCTTTAAAAACAGCACCATCCGTTTGCACACAGAAAGCTCCATGTAGATGGCCACATGAATTACTAAGGCAAGGATCACAAATATACTCACAGTGACAGGTGACTCCAAACAACCGGGGATTCATCTTCTTTAGAAGATCAGGGGCTGCTGCGTGCTGAAAAACGACTCTGCCTTTCAAAGACTTACATTGATGAGAAGGTCTTGAATTTTTAAATGATGATTACGAAGGCTTCCTGCTGCCATTTTGACAATAATGTAGAATTATATATAATCACGGAGCGAACAGAATGGAGAGTTATCAAATATTTATGTGGACTATTATTTGGCCTTAGAAAGAGTCTTGAAGAAAGAGGTGATTACAGAATCCAGAATCATTATAGGGCAGACAGAGTGGCCTACCATGTACAGAACATGGGACTAATTCAGAACATTTTATGGTTTTTAGTCATATTTCTTTTGGATATGTGATCTGTTGAGGCGAAACGAGTTTATTTGTACACAAGTGAACTCTTTAAAAACCTATAACACTTCAAAATGACTGCGCTTATATCGCTATCCCTCTAGTTAATGAAATACAGTTATGCTTAATATGTGCTATGAACAGTCATGTTGGTATTTATTGGACCCCCTTAGCAATTTTCATAAAATCTGACTGCATCTAGACTGAACCTCACAAAACAGATCTATCCATCACATGTGCATCAGTAGCTTTACTCTCAACTTCATTTGCAGAGCATAACAAAAAGATCAACACATTTTGTAGACAGAGGCCTGCACAAGGAGACACAGCCAAATCACTGCCAGCCAAAATGGCCTACTGCCTCTAAATGCCTTCTGTAAACATAGAGCTGCCTGTTTGAGGTTTGCAGTTGAGGAATATGTAAATATATGGATTTCAGAGTAAACGTTCCACCAGAAAACAAAATATTCAGTTTATTTCAGAGGAATATCTGGACAATGACCAGCATTTAGTAAAGTATTAGCATGTTAATAAATGTGACCAATGCCATATCTCTTTTTAACGAAACCTGAAAATACATAGCAAAGGAATGCACATTAAAATCTTAAGGCACAACAGAGGAAATGAAAAAAAGCACTGCAAAAGCTCTCCAGGAAATCCCACCCTATAACGGAAATGATGAAGTTGGTGTTATTCCGGAAATGAGAGGAACATTCCAACGTGAAAACAAACTCTGCCAGTGACAATGAAGATAAGTGGAATAATACCATTGTACAGTCCCATATATAAACACCCTAATATAAACCTTATATAAACCTTATGTAAGTTCTGCACGTATTAGCAGCACAAAAAAAGTGGTATGGAGCAATAACATGCTTTTTCTGAAAGTGTGTATGAAATCGTACAGCGTGAGCTATCATGCCGGTAGACAGTCTGTCTCTGAGAATGCAAGTTATGCAATAAAAATTCTGTCATGATATAAAACATTCATGAAGTTCTAGACCAGACTGCAAAACTGTGAACATAGGCGCTACTGAAATCCTCCTCATGTCTGAAATCTGATCAAAAGATGAATATTTGATTTTATTCATTAAATTACATGTTAATTCAAATGGATAAATATTCAGTTTATATTGTTAATAAAATCTAATTATGGAAGCCAAAATTTAGTTGGATTGAACATGTGTCCTTGAGAGCCTGGAGACCTTGAGAAGCAGTTAGTCTAATTAGATATAGTAGCCTTAAAGAAGAATTCCATTCATTCTTCCAAAATCCGACACAATAAAATGGTTCGCATGTGAATATAGTCATTCAGGGTGGTTTGATGTGAAGCACTCCATTCTGGAAAACTGTTCACTGGGGTGGTGATAGAAAGCAGACATCTGAAGCCTCGCAAAGCTCCCTCGCAGACAGTTATTACATGAAATGGCTACAAGTACACTGCCTGAAGTCATTGTTTTTTTCAATTCTATCGAGATGAGATTTTGGCCTGAAACATAATTTAAAATATACTGATGGTGGAAAGATGCATGCCGGATGATGGAAGGGCAAAATTGTCCCCAAAGGAAACGTGAAGGGTTTCATTCCAAAATGCTGTACATGCTTTTGTAACAATTTTGGGTACACCTGACTCGTATGGGAAAATACTTTTTTACTTTTCTAATAAAGATATGAATCATAATCTCACGTTGGGCAGGCAGATGAATCCACCAAGGCGAGATAAAGGTAAAGAGACTTTTACTAGTGGACTACTGAGCTTAATGGCATTTGGTGCACTGTAACTATAGGAATAACATGACACATTAACTCAGTGTTACATTAGCTGCCCTCTTAATACCAAGGCCCACAGCGTTTCCCTGTAATTGTACTTAACAGGCGTAGCACACAATCTGCAGATAAGACTGTGTGCTGATCCTTAACAGGAGGATGTACAGTTTTAGTGAAAGAGAGAATGAAAAAGTCTGCTGGGAAATCCGTGTTTTGCTTTTATGCTTTATCCCCACGGCTCCCCCAGTTCTTCCAAGTTTATGTTAGCTTAAATTTAAGTGTAAAATGTATACTCCAAAATATATAGGGTTAAGTTTTTAGACCTCCATATTTGTATAAGCCTGTGTACAGTTCCTCAGCATTACACATACACTCAAAAACTAATTGCATAAACAGTTGCACCCAGAAGGAATCAAACGACAGGTATAAAACTTGGAGGGTAGGTTTGACATTGTGAGACATGTGAATAATTCAAATTTCACACTCGGCCACGCATGTGACGTAAGCTAAGATGGACATTATTGTTGTACCTGACTGACCCAAGAGCTACGATTGTGGATATTCACTGAGCAGTCCCCTCCATGAGTCATCCTGTTAGTGCCAGCACCATTGGCAGATGGCTGCACGAGGCAGGACCACATACCCTTAACACCACATCAATTTCACCAAAGACTGTGACTCTTCAGCATGGCCTCTTCAGCTTTTGTTTTGCTGGTGAAGACCAAAGAATCTGTGTGTGAAGACGCCACAGTCAGCGCCACGATAAAAAGTTTGTTATTATGCATCACATGTGCAGAAGACCTGGTGTCACTCCACCTCCACCCCTACTACAAAATCTGCAGGAACTGAATGAGAATATCGTTCCTGTCCAAAGAAAAACAGGTATCTCCAAAATGGCAACTTTACAGGAGAGGCCAAAAATCTCATTAATTTAAATGGAAGTCAATGGAACCAGACCTCTTTCCAAGAGCTTTTGGGTAATTTCTATTGGTCCAGTCTTCATGAAATCTCCACACAGTGTAAACAGCAGCTCATGTGATCAAATGAGGCATAAAAGTAAAAATCAACAAAAATGGAGATACATGTTTTTCTTTGGACAGCGACGATATCGACAGCGACGATATCGCAGGACACCATTAGGAACCTCTATGCTCCATGCTGAGACATCTGCCATGTTGTATTAGCAAACATGGCGGCACCATGTCATTCTGAGAGCAGCTACTTCTGTATGTGTAGAAATGTTGGTCATATTAGTCTGAATTTATTATCATTTATAGTTACTGGTAACCTTTATCTTCCTCTCCAATGGCAATGCAATCAGACACTTCCGTCTGGATGCAGTTATTGTTTTGATGGTCTTGTAAATTCCCTGGTCATTTTGTAGAGTAAACATTTGTAGACATGGCAACCCCTGGTTCCTACCTCTGCCACTGAATGTTTCCAATGCTTCTATATAGTGAACTAATTGACATCTGACCACTCAGAATGTCTACATCTCAATAACTGAATTTTGTAAAATATTTTTATATTCTTCAAAAATCTATTTGATAAATATAAAAGATGAATATGTAGATTGTCCACTTAATATTAACCTTCATTCATTTCTCTATCTAAATCTCCTTAGGCATACAAACACTGAAAATGTGGCCTCATAAAATTATGATGACTACAAACATGTAAAGTTAGTCGTTGTATGATAATAGACGGACGATATCAATTATTTATTTAAGAGATCCCCTGACACCCAGACAAGGTTGAAGCTCTGCCCACTGTAAAAAAAATAGCAGTAGCTGCTGTGGTGAAAGTGATAGTGTTCTTCTCCAAAGGGGTCACAGAGAGGAGTGTTCAAAGAGGACCACCTGTGTCTGACTCAGACTGGAGAGTCTGGAGGACCGAAGAGCGCCAATGCGGGAGTAAACCTCTGCGTCAGAGTGAGGGCTGGGCGGGCTGGTAAAGATGATGGGGTGAGGGGGAGGCAGCAGTGGAGGTGCTGGTGGTGGAGGTGGAGGAAGAGGAATGAGTGGAGGGGGGACAGGAGGAGGAGGTTCAGGAACAACAGGTGAAGGTGGACCCGAAACCTTAGGAGGTGCATGGGACTCGGGAGAGGGTGGGGTAACAATAGGAGTCACTATAGGAGGCAGGTCCAATTCCTTGAGGCTATAGTGCGCCATGTGGTAGAAGCCAAAGTATTCCAAGGCGTTCCTGGCCTGGGCCGTGCGCAGCTTATGTTGGAGGAGCAGGACTCGGTAGAAAAGAGCCAAGATGAGGAGCCCAGCCAGAGCCGCCAGTACTATAGCAACCTTCACCTCCAAGCCCCAGCAACCGTGGGACACAGAAGTCTTGCAGCCCTGAGAAGATGGACCGCCCGTAGATGGTAGGTGATCCGTTTTGAGGTGAATTGGGCCTGTTGCTAAGACAATAAGGTTTCCATGCCGCTCTGTAGGGTGCGATGGAATCTGGAGAGCTGTAACTTCTGTGACCAATTCGGTGGGCACAGCCATAGCATAGTCACCACTATGAAGGAAATCAGCAGCTGGTTCTCAGGCACATCTGTGGGGTGAGCTGTCTCTGTAGTGGAACATCTGCTCTGAAATAAAACAAAGATTATTACCTAGAGCATCACTAGAACTCAAGGATCAGAGCAGTACCAAGAAACCGACATTGCTGAGTTCTGATCGGGAATGCACTGGGGCAAATTTCAGGTTGTCTACCAACAGTGCCAACAACTTCCTCTAAGGAACCATTTCTTTAATGGCTGTTGAATGAGCTAATTTTCTCTTTTCTCTTTTTTCTTTCCTTTGTGTGCACTGCAGCTTTTGTGCTCTGAAAGAAACCACCTGCCTAAAAGGCCTTTTGGTATCTCTGCCCTTTTCTCTATCACAGGGTGATGTCATCTTGCAACATAATCCTTACTGCCCACCTACCAGCAAACTTGACCCTGACACAACACACAGATCGCCATCTTCAACCAAAAGAACCTTGGGTTCTGGACTAGTTCTGTTCAGGGTTTGTAGAACCTAGGTGCTCTCAGGGAACCAGTCTGCTTTTACACCAGCTGTTATTGGAACCAAGGATATGTCATCTGCATCAACAAATTGTATTGCACACTTGTAGTAAACAGTACAAACAAGATGGCGGGGCTTTTAGATAAATTACCATTTATGTTGTTTTAATAGATTTTTGTCTATTTATACAAAGAGCAAGCATAAATCAGCTAGTGTTTTTTTCACCATTGGGTGTCAACAAATAACACACCCACTGACATTGTCACAGTTCGTGCTAAAGAACCTACTGTTTTTTGGTTCCAGCTGGGAGCAAACTTTTTGGATTATAAATAATTTGTTGTTGGTGGAAATGCACCAAACACCTGCAAACTAGGTGAACAAACCGGAATGGAACCTGTTCTACATTGACGGGAAAAGGTCTAAGAGAGAGCTAAAAAAGTAAAAACTTACCACTCCAAGTTAGGTGAGGTCTACCAACTTATTCTACCGGACATTCCAGATTAGACTGTTGTTCAAACATTATATGGCAGAACCAACATTTTAGGCATAGCCACAGCAGTGTGGGGACAAAATATGTAGCAGGATGTCAAAATAAAGTGGCAGAGCTGACCAATCACACACAAAAAACACACTGGGCTCATGGGGAGGCGGGGCTTAAAGACAAAAACACTCTAATAGAAAGTTTGAGACAACCAGTGAAAACAGATGCACAGTATGAGAAAAATATTGTTTCAGGTAAATAGAAGCGGGAAAATATCAATTCTAGTAGGCCTCAAAAAAACATTTTAATGACACTGGTTGATTTTAAGCATGAAGAATATTTTTTTAAGGAAGTTTAAAGGAATTCTTTAACCAAAACACTCAAGACATGGTTGGTGTTTAGTTATAAACTGGAGCTATGAGGCTAACACTGATAACAAACACAAGAAGTCAATAGTCTTCTTCGTCTAAGTCTACTGTGTTTTAAAAAAAGTAACAAAAGAACAAAGATGAAAATAACAGTGCAGCAGGTTCATCATTCATCTCTTTTTTAGGAAATATTCTCTAATAGGAACCTTAAAAAACACCCATCTGGGATTTCCTAATTGCCTCAAATGTCTAGGATTTGGCTTTGCTTATATTCATATTATATCTACTGTCTTAGCACGTATATGCAGAGCTCTCAGCTTCCTCCACAGACCATCAACTCCCTTACCAATACTGCATGTTGGCCAGTCAGGACTGCTTTACACACTCTGAATTTTTACACAATTACATTCATTATTTATTATAAAACTTATATCTTCAAATTGAACTACTTTTCTGTGCAATAGTTCGATGTTTAAATGGTTCTCATGAGCACTTTACTACAACGCACCACACTCAATTTACACTTCCTACTTCACTGTGCAGTAATACCAGTGCTTATTGGTCCAATGTTTATAGTACATAGTTTACAGCATAACGTTTACACTGTTTACAATGTTGTATATTCTGAATGACAAAAACTTCACTATGGCTTTGAATTGTTTATCATCGCTTTCTATGGTGTGTCATGGCCTTGCTCCTCCCCTCGGTGTCCTTTTTTATTAATACCATAATATGGTCACCCTAAAGTTATATAAATCATTACAATACATCATTCTGTGCTGTAAACCACCCTGATAAGTCTGGGCAACTTTAATAAAGACCTGGAAGCAATTTAAATGGTTTTGAGAGAAGGATGTATTTACAGAGTAGATTTGGGTGACTATTGACTTTTGAAGGTTTGTTAGCCTCGTATATCCAACGCTAAACTAAAGAACGTAAATTTAGACACTAAAGTGTGTCTGTCAGGGTGACTGCACCTGGTAACGGTGGAAAATTGCATAAATGTTCAAGTATTCTGTTAAAGAACCCGCAAGGTAGTCGTTCTATAGGATGTTTGTCCTTCCTAGACAAACCCTTTCCAAAGCAAAACCTTTCTTTTCAGGAGCGTACTTGTAAATAGAATTTTTAATCACATGTTACATGTTTACAGAAAGTTACATGTTATCAAGTAAAGCCGAGCATATTTTAAATTGAGCTGCTAAATGAAGGAGTAGATTGATTTGAGACTTACCTTCTTGGGGTTAATGTTATCCAGGCATGTCCTCAATGAGGAGAAAGTTCCAAGAAGTCTGTAATAATCCAGTGCAGGAAAGTCCAGTACTGGGAGGAAACTTGGGGAGAGTTCAGGAAGCACAGCATTTCCTTTGATCAACCTTGCTTGGTGATTGGTCAAAGTAGTCATCACTATGGATACAGGAAACTGGCATAGATGTCAGCAGTGGAACGAGCAGTTATCAAAGACCTCCAGGCCTTCTCACAGAAAAAAATGACATCCTGGTAAGTAAAATTATTTCATATCGAGTTGATGTATCTTTAGATTCTCCTTTTGAGTGCGATGTAAGCTCAATTTATAGACATTTTTACCTTTTCCTAAATTGTTTTATTTAAAATGTCCTCACTGCAGATAATTTGGTCAGTTTGGCTAATTTCTTAACATAATCTGCTATATATATATATATATATATATATATATATATATATATATATATATATATATATATATATATATATATATATATATATATATCCACCTCCATATATACTTATATATATATATATATATATATATATATATATATATATATATATTCTCATTTAAGAAGGTTGTAAGATAAATTAAAGAATATTCTGTGTATTTCCAGATGTTTTCATTAACCTGTTTAAGTGATTTTTGTAAGACAAATATTCCCATCAATTTAGCAGATTATGTTAAGAAATTAGCTTGAAACTGGCCAAATTATCTGCAGTAAGAACATTTCAAATAAAATTATTTAGGAAAAGGTAAAAATGTCTATTAATTGAGCTTACATCGCTCTCAAATATATATATATATATATATATATATATATATATATATATATATATATATATATATATATATATATATATATATATATATACATATATATTATATGTGTATGTATATATACTATCAACTAGATATGAGAATATTTTACTTGCCAAGGAATATGTTTTTGCAGTGCTTAAAAAAGGCACAACCTTTGTTTTATTTGCTAGCACTAATCCTTTCACATGACTGGCAAACGAGGCAGGTAGGAAGAAAGGATGGAGCTTTTTCAACAGTAATGTATGTGAAGCTTTTTAGCAGAAATGTACTGTTAATGGCTCTCGCTTAAGAAGTTTCCCATTACTACCAGAGTTCTAAAACACTGCATCACAGCAGGTGCTCCGTCTGTTATTATAAAGAAAGGAAAGGTGCATTAAGGCCTCACTTCCTTCAAAGCTATTTTCTGTCAGAAGCAAGGAGGAGGGGTACTTGAGAGAAACACTGGGAACGAGCAGAACTTATAGCCCAGTGTTGAAGAATTCATTAAAATCAGATGGAACAGAATATACATGGTCGGATGTAGTGGTTAGGAAAGGAAGTCAAACTTCATCTTCATCTGTTTGGTATTGCTAACACACACAGCGAGGGGAGCACATGGAGCAAAAGCCTTCTGACTTCACAGTGATCCCAGCCACCTGCAGCTCTCCCCAAAGCAGCACTGAGAGATAAAGATTAAAGGCAGTTCACCGCCAGTCATTAATGCTCACCATGGGACATGGGTCAGTACATACAAGCTGAAAGTGCGGGAAGAGCCTGCTACATCGGAAAGTTGCAATAAATTGCTATCAAAATGAAAATATATGACACAGATCTGAGCACAGTTCTCTAGAGTATAACCTGCCACTGTATTAAACCATAAAAAGATCAGATACCAGATCTATTTTGAAACTATAATGGAAATGTGGTGTAGAACTATTTGAATAAGCATTGTCCTAATTCCCTGTTTTCTTGCACATTGTTTCTAAAATGAAAGCTAAAATGTTATGAAAGGCAGTATTCAGTTTGCATTTTTAGGTGAATGGTTATTGATCATGTGATCAGATTATGGAAATGAAAACTGGGGACATTGTAAAACGTGTTGCTTGATTTATTTTCTTTTAAATAAAGTAGAAATAAATATTATTCAAAATGCAAAATGTGTTAAGAATAAAGTCACTAGCAGCTTATGCGGGGATGAGGCAGAGATTTGTTAAACCCAAATGATTCAGTGGTTGTATGAGCACCTGACTCATCTTCATTGGGCAATACAATCAGACTTGGGCAATAACCGAGTAGCTGGACCATACCCAGGTAGCACAAACATGCCCAGAACTTTGGCTAACCTAACTTTACCCACAAGTTGTAATACAGTTTTGAAGTAAATGTTTTAATCTAATGTTTAAAGAACGTTTCATAAATGTTTAAACTTTTAGATAATGTTCCTATTTGGTTAAATGTTAGACATAACAGCTTCACTGCACTGTTCATAAGATGTTGTGAGGATGTCGTCAGAGCCACAGATTATGCTACATCATATACATACATAATAAAAGAAGAATTAATTCCAAGCCCAACATTCGGAAAATGTTTTATGGATGTTACTGGGGCCTGAGATGACAGCATGTTTTCACTATATTGCCAAAAGTATTCACTCACCCATTCAAATCATTGAATTCAGGTGTTCCAATCACTTTCATGGCTACATGTGTATAAAGCCAGACATGCAAACTGCTCATGGAGACATTAGTCAAAGAATGGATCCCCTTCAGGAGCTTAGTGAATTCCAGCGTGGTACCGTGACAGGATGTCACCTGTGCAAGTCCAGTCATGAAATTTCCTAGCTAACAAAATACTCCACAGTCAACTGTCAGTGGAAGCGATTGGGAAAGACAGCAACTCCATGAAGTGGTAGACCACATAAAATGACAGACCGGGGTCAGCAGATGCTGATGCTCATACTTTCTGCAGAGTCAATCACTACCGACCTCCAAACTTCATGTGGCCTTCAGATTAGCTCAAAACCTGTGCATAGAGAGCTTCCTATAATGGGTTTCCATAGCCGCATGCATCCATGCGTTATATCACCAAGCCCAACGCAAAGCGTTGAAGGCAGTGGTGTAAAGCACACCGCCACTAGACTCTCGGGCAATGGAGACATGTTCTCTGGAGTGACGTGTTCTCTGGAGTTTCTCCATTTGGCAATCCGATGGATGAGTCTGGGTTTGGCAGTTGCCAGGAAAACAGTACTTGTCTGGCTGCATTGTGCTAAGTGTAAAGTTTGGTAGAGGGGGATTATGGTGTGGGGTTGTGTTTCAGGAGTTGGGCTCGGCTCCTTAGTTCCAGTGAAAGGAACTCTTGAAAGAACAGAGATTTTGGACAACTTCATGCTCACAGCTTTGTGGGAACAGTTTAGGGATGGCCCCAGTGCACAAAGCAAGGTGAATAAAGCATTGAATAAAAACATGGATGAGCGAGTTTGGTGTGAAAGAACTTGACTGGCCTGCACAGAGTCCTGACCTCCACCCGATAGAACACCTTTGGGATAAATAAGAGTGGAGACCTTCTTGTCCAACATCAACGTCTGACCTCACAAACATGGTTCAGAAAGAATGGTCATAATTTCCCACATGCACATTCCTAAACCTATGGAAAGGCTTCCCAGAAGAGTTGAAGCTGCTATAGCTACAAAGGGTGGGTCGACATCATATTAAACCTATGGATTAAGAATGGGATGTCACTCAAGTTCATATGCATGTGAAGGCGGATGAGCGAACACTTTCATCAATAGAGTGTAGCTATATAATTTATAGTCCAGTCCTGCACAATTTTCTGATAGAATATAGCTAATTGTTTGATTTGTCCATCAGGAACCAGCTTTATCTGTCCTGCTCTGGGGATGGTGGAGGCAGCAGTGGACTGAATCAGTAACCCAATGCTGAGAATTTCAGAGGTTTATTGAAATATATATTTTTAAAGGAATATGAAGAATTACATAGACGTATACATAAATTAGTTCGAGTTTTCTTATGTGCCTTATTAAGGCCTACTCTAAATGTATTTGACTGTGTTACTTCACTATGCATTGTAATGGAATATGTTTCGGAATACATTTGGAACAATTCATTGAGTTTTCATTCTGTCCAGCTCTAAATGTAGCTATGGAGGCACAACAACAAACACTGACATTGTCCAAATACCTGTAGTCTGCACCACATGTATATTATTTGGGGGAAAACAGAGCTGTGTGTTCTCCTATTAGCGTTCAGCTGAGCATCTTGTGGATTCTCTGAGGGTTTTCACAGTGACAGAACAGGCTATTCAGTCTATAAACATGTCTTGTAATTGAAGATATAAACGCAGGGAGAAGAAGAAGCATGCATACATTCGAGCAGCACATTTTGCCTGGCTGTTGTATGTTAGCCAGATGATGCTGGAGCATTAAAGATTCATGAGCGTTTCTGTTTAAGATATTCAGATGAATTTAGCTCTGTTGTGCAGTTGTTTGTGAATGGTTTGGATGTGATTGCCGCTTGAGTTGATAGCTCTATTTCCTTTCCCTGATTGACGCGCGTCACCTCTCTCATCACAGCCTGAGCCTCAACACTGCAGAAGAGCTCCTTCAACCCCCTTCAACCAGCAGAGACTTCAGCCACAGGTGTGTGTGTGTGTGAGATAGCTGAACTCGGGTGATGGAGCAGTAGAGTGAGGAAAAGGGTGGTAAGTTCAAACCTGGAATGTACATCTTTAAAGGTGGAGAGAGCATGTGGGTGCAGAAGGAGGGTGACGGTGGTGCTATGACTCATGGCATTTAGCAGGCAATGTTAAATCTACTCTGATTGACACAGCAGGCAAAACTAATTATCTTATTACCGGCACTATAATAAGTGTTAATTTCCACACATCTATTTTGACGCTCTGCAACTTTCAAGCATTTCGAGTTAAAGCATTAAACTGTTTTACGTCTCTCTCCATTTTAATTAATGGCAGAAGATGAGAAATTAATGACAGAAGGAAAGCGAAAACAGAGAAAAAAAACTGGCATGTTTAAAATTGAAAAACGGGCCCATGAACAGCAATTAATTCATTTTCTTAAGTAACGAGGGCTTGAAAGGTTTCATATACTATTTTATTCTGCCATTTTATTTATTCTCTGAGAGTCACCTATGATGTTTATGCACTTAAAAATATAATAATTAATTCATCATAGCCTTATTTAGCCTCACCACTATGACACTGATGCACCAACTAGTTGCAGGAAATGTTCACCATGTAAAGCTAATTCCAGGCTTTTAGTTCCCTGATACCTAAATTAAACTAAATTCCAACTAAGTTGCATACATCCACCTCTTGCTTTGTATCTGTACACTGTATATTCTGCTGTAAAAATGCGAATGTAAAAATTTCCCCAGGTGGGATAATAAAATGGTTATCTTATCTTATAGTATGAAACTAGAAGGAAACTGAATCGCAGCAGTTGCAAGTGTCTTAATTTAATGAAACATGTTTTAGATTCATTTGGGACCTAAGCCATTGAATTTGTGTTTCTAGGACAAGTTGAGTGAGACATCAAGTAGGTAGCCTGTAACAATAATGGCAACTAAATCTTTTAATGGCATAGTATTAGCAGATAAAAAAAACAGACAAACTAAAAAGTTAAATAAATCAAAGAACCAGAGATATGACAACTTAAAAATTACAAAAAAAGATACAATTGCTAATAAAATACATGCAAATATGTCAATAAAAAGGCTGAGCTTACATTATAAGGTGACAACGACGCTATGTATCAAAAACTATGATCTGCTAATCTGGCTATCTAGCAGAGCAATCGAATGTGCTAACTGCAACATTGGTTTGTTTCTTAATCGCTTTGTGTCTGTCAACTGTGAATTGTGTGGACAGTTCAGGCAACTCACACCATGGATCTAGATGCATATGCTTCATAATTCAAAAACAATAGCCTATATTTGTTATTGTGAAATTTGTATCTGTATACTGTGTATTCTGCTGTAACAACGCAAATATCCCCATGTGGGATAATAAAAATCTTACACACAAACACAAGACCATTCCAGTTTCTTCTTAAATCAGCATCTCCACATGTACAGAAGGTTCTTAGTGAGAACAGAAGGTTGGGTTCTAGCTTTACTGGCAGATACAGTGAACGTCTGGTTCATAAGAACAAGGTCAAGCAGCAAACACACAGGACAACACAGCTACAGAGGGCAGAGGGCCAAACCCACTCTCTACTGACCGTGATGAGTGCCATCTCATTCAAATTTCACGTAACCACCGTAAGATGACCTCAAGTGACCTACAGAGAGACTGGGGAAAATGCATAGCGAGCATGGTTCTAAAAACAGGCTTCTGGAGGTCATTAGTAATTTTCTAAATAAACAGATCTAATACAATATCTGATCTGGAGTTTGGGAGACATGGTTCCAGTAGTGTAGAGAATCAAACAGAACTGCTCATTAGGAGGTGGCCTCCAGAGCTGTATTAAGGACGAATGATATATATCATAGACAGATATAACCGCTTGGCTGTGGTGTACTGTGCTTCTGTAGGGCCAAAGCACTCTTTATGGGCAAAGCTAAGCTGCTGTGGGATGGAAATAAGTTTTGCAGCTATGTTTCTGTATATGGACTGCATGGATCTGTAAGTGATGATAGAAATATTATAGATTGCATCAAACACAGTTCAGAGAAGCAAGGAAAGCTCAGCTTTATGTGAACTTGCCTATATAAAAAGATTGCAATCTGCAAATACAGCACTAGTGGCTTCGGTCTGTGGATGAATCGTTAAATCATTACTTGGGTGTACATGTAATAAAGCAATTACAATATTAACAACTTCCCATCTGCTGGTTTCTGTTTGGAAGCAGCAAGAAATGATCAAGAAGAAATAATTACTGCAAGATCAATAGCCTTTACTGGGTATTTGTATGTGCATGGGGAAAGAGAGAGAGAGAGCGAGAGAGAGAGAGAGTGAAAGGAGCATGAAAGCTAGGGAATAATCCTCAGCAGTAGCCTCTGCAGTGCTCAAATGTTACATCACACGGATCCATCTCTCTGAATGCATTTTTAATTGCCCTGGCTGACCACAAGGCTCCTCTTCTCCGCTAATTTGAGAGTAGGTGGCATTCTCAGTGTTACGAGCTGTTGTGTACGCGGCTCTCCTCTGAAGCAGCACACACATGGTGAAAAAGCCCGAGGGTATCATCTGTCAGATCAGCTTTTTGCAGAACGCTGGACAGGACAAGGTCATCCAGCTATCACCTCTGCACACGGGGTGACCCGCAGGCCGCAGCTGTCTGGAAGAATCCTCACCCAGGCATTGCAGGCCTGCACCCTATATCCACAACCAGCCCGCATCTACCGTGCCAGCAGAATCCACAGGAGGACAGTTTCACAACGCTCAGCCGGAGAGGAATACTTTAGACCCCAAAACAGCAACACTGTATCAGCTGCAGCACAAACACATGTCAAGCATTAGACATCAGCCCAAAGGCCTAAGCAGCTTCACCTCGGTCTACAACATGTCTGAAAATGACTGCTGTTTTAAAGACTTCTCAGTATGGGTTAGTTTTACCAGAGGAGGTCCAGCAATGCAATCTGTGGGTGATTTAATCTGATTGGACAAATTACTCTCTTAACGCAGCAAAATGGCAAGAATGACACCAAATAACACTCCAAAAGTGACACCAGACCAAGAGGGAGACCTTACACCCCATTTCAGTATGGGGTGATTCCTATTGTAATTAACTTCCGGGTTCAGGAATTGGGTCAAATCAACTTCCATTTAATCTGGTATCCTTGGCTTCCAAATATATGATGATGCTGTTTTCCATGACCTGTTTTTGTCATTGTATTAGTGTGGTGTTGATGTGAACATGTCTCCTGTTACTGAGGGAGCTCCAGTTTCAGTTCTAAAATAATGTTATACTACGTCACAACTTTTACCCTTTTTAGCATCAGTTCTCAATCTGTACTAGTTGGCTCTAGTCTGGATTTTGGGGTAGTCAGAGTTGATCAAAAACTAAACCTACAGACACTGAAGATTCATATTGGATTAACATCTCCTCAGTTATCATTCATATTACATCACTTTCGTTTAGACTGCATTGACTAAGTACTACAGTTTAGACTGCTGTATACCGAGAGATATATCAAATATATTAGTAATCAGGTAATCTACCAATTATATTGAGTATCCCAACACTGAAAAAGACAAAAAAATATAAAAGCATGAATTGATATGTAGCTTTGAACACAAATCTCAAAATTTAACATTCATCAGAAAGCATCTCTTTATAGCAGGCGCATGTTCATAATTATACACTTACGCTTTTAAAACACATACAAATATCTACAATCCATAAAGACATGTGATGAAAAACTGACAAATTAGATGTGAAAATTGAGAATGCTGTTATCAAAGATGCCAATGAAATTTATGTGTTCATTAATTCACCATAAACCACATATACCCCTGTAGTATGGGGGCTAATAAAATGCCAAACAAAAAAAAATGATATGAGTTAATTTCTTGTGAAAGGAACCAAAACAATGAGGATGGTGTACTTTTATTAAAACATCTATTACAATCTGCCCAGAGGCAGCAACAAACATGCATATGACTGAAAATCTAATTGGAAAACTGGAATATTTGTACAAAAAGCTAAGATATTATTTTTATTTCTTCCATTTAAACTACTGCCTAGACATCTCTTTCTACTCAGGAGAGGCTTTTGTCCACATTTGTGGAGTCCAGCTTAAGCAAAAGCTGTGGTTAAAGCAAGAGGGGGTCAAATCAAATTCTGAAAATACATGTTTACATTTGTAAAGATATTAATATTCATGCAAATTGTCACGTCAGCAGTGTAATTTGTAATGAAAATCCCCACTGTACTTTCCTCCCCGATTACCTTGATCACCAAAGCCCAAACTCTTTGTGTTGCTTCATGTTGTCAGGCATGTACCAATATGAGAAACATGGGCTGGTGCAGATATCCAATGTGCTAATATATTTTTCATGTACATCTGCCAGTGCTCATAAATAAACACTCATCTGGATTAGCATCACAGAACATTGTAGTTTGGTTATAAAAGCAATTTTATTTTATAGTTTCATTAGCAAAACATTACGGCAGATCCCATTGGGATCATTGGGATCTGTTTCTTTTGCTAACCAAGACGTATATGAAATTTAAAATGTGGATGATTGTGCATATTGCCAACTAATCAGTGAACATTTTAATCAATGCTAATTTTTAAATTGAGTAATTAAGTTTAATTATGGGTTCAGGTCATTTTGCATGTCATTGCCATTATCTTTTCTGTACCTGCTCATGGCTTACAGTGTAAAACTAGCCATGCTTGCTAAACTAGCAATTTACAGAAATGCTTATTAGTGTGCATTGTCCATGTGAACCTAGCCCGAAGAAAAGTAAGGCAAAAGAACTGAAAGACCACTCCAGTAGAGACGCAACCATGAAGTGAAAACTCTTTTCTTTTCAATGCAGCACAACACAGAATCATTTGGGAGCCACTACACCATCATCTACTTGGCGGGCACGCTCCATAAGGAGGCAGAGAGGGCCGAGTGATGAAGGAAAGGGCTCTCGACGGTGAAGAGGAGCAGAGGAGAGTGCAATCTGAAATATTTGGTGGCAATCAGTTGTCTTTGATATGAAGGAAAAGGAGGGGAGGGGTGGAGGAGGGTTTTTTTTTTTTTTTGCATTTCAGCACAGTCGCCCGCTGATGGCCACTTGAAAGATCCCACACTGCAGGGAGCGGGCGTCGCTCGTGCTCTGCTGCCTGACCTCCGTGATTTGTCCGGGCGCTTAATGAAGCCCCAGTGTCCACAGAGAGACAGCTCAATCACCTCGGTGCCCACTGCTCATAAATATTTATCTCATCAGACACAAAAGGCCATGCTCACCATAGTTATGTTCTTTGTAAGTCAAAAGGAAGGAGAGAGGATGGATGTGTGAGTCAGGAGTTTTCCTCTGTATGAGTGGATGAGATAGGCAGGCAGGCAGGCAGGCAGACAGACAGATAGACAGATAGATAGATAGATAGATAGATAGATAGATAGATAGATAGATAGATAGATAGATAGATAGATAGATAGATAGATAGATACATAGACAGAGGATCATTAAGACTCCACAGATTGGTATTTTGTCTGTATCCGCTATACAGTATGCAATCAGTTAATACAGCAGCAAAACATCTGGATTCCAGACGGGAAAACCGACTTTCAGGCCTGGACCCACGGCTGCCATATCAATTTATTACGCGACTGGAGAAGCTATCAGTGGCATTTAATAAGAGCCATTCATTAGTCAAACATTAAATACCTAATAGGCATAGAATGCTGTGTGCAGGGCCATTTAATCAACTCCTTAAAAAGAAGCCAATTTCCATATTCAAAACTTACGTCCCAAGGTCAACATAAAAACTGATCTGCATACGTCCTTGAACAGCTGTTGCCTCAGCCGTGATTCACAGTTCAAACCCAGGAAGCATTAGTACATTATTCAAAGTAAAAGAAAATGTGTCTGCAGATGTGAAAGAATGCCACTGACTAATGTCCACAGACCCTTGAACATTTAATGGCCAATGCATTTCTGGGGCTGTAAAACGCCTGACTTCAGGCTTTTACACCACAGTGACAAAAAGCTTGTACATTTCCTACACGCTGAAAATCTACCTGACAGTCTGACATTTACCATTTACCACATACACACATACACACACCCCTTACTGTCACCCAATACAACAGGAAAGTGCGGAAGTGTGTGAGGTGGAAAGATCAGTAGAACTCGCCTTCTCCAGTGAACTTTGGTAAACATGTCACTCACATTGCCTGCAGGTTATAACTGTACAGTGAAGGGAACACCCATCCAGATGTGTTATTTAATACAGCCACAGCGCACATACCCGCCTCAGATGTCTATTGTCCCTCTTACAGTTTCCTCTTTATTGCTAATTTTGTGACTCGAAGGTGGACGGTTTGAACCGACAGGACACTACTGAGGTCCCCTTGAACAAGGCACCTAACCCCAACTGGCCCCACATGTGCCATTAATAGGGCTGTACATCACTCTGAGCAAACATGCTCACCAGTGTGTGTTTATGTGGGCATTTCACCTTATGGATGAGTTAAGTGCAAAGGTCAAATTCCTCTGTGTGCAAACACATTTGGCAAATAGTTATAAATTCCAATTCATATGTATGATAATGACAACAGGAGTAAACACAAAGGGCAGCTTTGAAATTATCACTCCATTTTTATGAAGATACAAATGTTTTCAGGACCCATACGGGTACGGACTGTTCCAAACTTGGCATTACCAACTGCAGTCAAACAGTTGTGATAACGTGTGATGAGTAAAAGGAATTTTGGCCCACTCTTTGGCCCACTTGTTTTAATTCAGAGCAGGAACTGCCCGTTTGATGTCTTGCCACAGCATCTCAATGACGTTCAAATCAGGAGGACCTTCACTGGGTCACTCCAAACCTTAGCTTTGTTATATTTGAGCCATTTAGAAGTGAACCTGCTTGTGTGCTTCAGATTATTGTCCTGCTGTATGATTCATCTGTGCTTGAGCTTTAGGTCGTAAACTGATGAGGGGATATTCCACCGCAGTGTTTGTTATATAGTGCGGCATATTGGGCGAAATTAATGACTCCATCAATTATGACAAATAACTGAAGTTATACAGAAGCATGCCGCCCAGATCAACAAATGATTACCACCATGTTTGGCTGTTGGTATGGTGTTTTTCATGGTAGGATGCAATGTTAGCTCACTGTCAGATGTAACAGGAACCTTGACCCTAACTGAGGCAGGTGAAGCCTCCAGCTCCTTCCCATGTTCATTTGGGTTATTTTGTGATCCCCTGGATGTTTTTGTCGATGTTGGGACATGGTTTTATTGAAATCCTCCTTCCTCCATACACACCTGACCTCATTGTTTCTACAGTCATTGTCTGTTTTATTAGCTACATTTACCATGTAGGAGCATTTTGGTGTTCTGTGTTGTTCAAGACAAAAGCTGGACTCATCACTGAAGATGACCTGCTGCCATTCTGAGTCTTCAGCAGTGCTGATGAGGTCTTAAGGGCAGTCGTCGTAATGGTCTGCCTGCATGCACTCCTGCGTCGGGAAGCCGTTAGCCAGTGGTGCTGGCACTAACATGAGGATGACATCACTCCTCGTTGAATGTCCACAGTTGTGGCTGTTGGGTCAATCAGGTACACTCATCAGGCCCGTCCAGTCACATGGGTAACCGGGCATGAAACTTGAATCATTTGCATGTCTCACAATGCGAACGACAGTATGCATGTAAATGTGGGACGTGGATATATTTGCTGCAAGTATATTAAATAACAGACATTTCTGAATATTTTTCCACGCTTCTGTATAAACCTTAATATCATAGAATGTGATCTTTGAAACTATTGGCAACATGATCAGTTGGCAACTCATGGCAAGAAAGATCAGTTTTAAATAGAGTGGGAAACATTTGGGCTCAGTTAGAATAGAGAGGAGCCAGGAATGAATTCATCTCATCAAAATTCATCGAAGACTTGATTGGCTGCTTATTATGCACCTAATTTGCAACCAACCTAATTGGCTGTTCAAAATTAGAGAGTGAAATATAACCACAGTGATTGGCAAACTAAACACTCAATGCAGTGATTGAGTAACTTAGCTGATTGTTAGTTTTAACATGGTTTTAATTGGCTCTACAAAGAGGTTAGTTAATTTTTCGGATGTACCAATTACACCATAACCTGCTGTTTTAAAATGGCATTACCTTCCATTATGTGCTACAGGTGATCCTGCACGTAAAGCCGTGAAGCCCAAATCTGTCAACAGTTCAGGAGGAAAGCAGAATTTAAGACTAACAACTTATTTTTAATCAAAACACATTTCTGGAGGTGATGAACAGCTGGGAATGTGTTCTAATAAACTGGCAGGCGTTCGTCCAAGGTCACCCTGAGGGAAGACAGAGTCATAATCATTTTCTGTACTGTGGGGAATGACTGAAATAATAGCTGTCCAATTTCCAGTGCTGTGCTACAAATGCCACTTCATTACCAAGTATGACTGATTTCTTTCATTTTTTGCCTATTTCAAAATAGACAAATATGGGACTTTTGTTGATTTCTCCTCGTGGAAATGTGTCCCTGGGGCAACAGAAAGAAGAATGCAGTTAAAAATGCACTTCAGTTGATTCCAAAACACTTTGCACCTCAAAGGTATAAGGTTTTGTCATAACAGGACAGCATACACACACGAGCAGCACCTATCAGATATACAGTACAGATTTATAAAGAGGGTTAAAAAAATGGAAATCTTTATCTTGTGGATCAGGAACCGCAGCTTGCCTAACTGACCCTGTCTGGTGAGCTCTGAACTATCCGCAGAGAAGATAACATCCAACACATAATCAATCAGCTCTCCGCCATTTCTTTCAGCTTAGGACAGGCCATCTTACATACAAGTGGGTATGTTGAGGTTCAACAAATTATTCCAGCTGTCTAGAGCTGCTGAGCAATTAGCGACATTGATTGGCTAATGATGGGGGACAGGTGGGTTTCAAATTAATCAACTGTCAGTCAACAGCTGCAAAGAGACACTGGGGGAAAAGATAAAAGGCCATTGTTTTGCACTTAATCTGACGACTGAGGTCACATTAACCTTTGTCATAGCAAGGACTAAAACAGCAGCTCATTTATTCACATACATATATATATATATATATATATATATATATGTAGTAATGACTTATTAAAGCAAATTTAAGCCAGTAGAGAGATGATCAAAAAAAGATTAATTTCAAACTTTACATATTTATGACAAATGTAATCTATTCATATCAACAAACAGCTTTAACTTAATGTATATTCATGTCAAAATTCCAATCTAAGTAAATATTCATGCTAAAATATAGTTCTATACCTAATATTTCCATGTCAAAATTCATGTCAAATTCATGTCAAGGTGCTATTGAAAACATCATTTTGACGTAAATATGTAAAGTTTGGAATTAAAATGTGACAAATGTTTGTGTCACATTTTAATTCCAAACTTTACATATTTATGTCAAAATTACAATCTAAATGTACATATATACTAAAATATAGTTCAATACATAACATAATACATACATAATACATTCCAAAATTCTGAAAATACTGAAAACATCCACATTTGTGTCACATTTTAATTCCAAACTTTACATATTCCTGTCAAAATATATTCAAGTTAGAATGTAAATGTTGTTGTGTATCCGGGGTCAATAACACAACAGAGTTGGGAGTTTACGAGTGTTCTTTATTGCTGACCGTCCAAGACCAAACCAAAAAACCCGCACCAGCAACTCAGGAGGGCCTTCTTTTCTCCACTCTCCATATCACTGCGCCGTGCACTACTTTTTGGTGCGCGATAAAAACTTGACACCCCTTACAACTTGACTTTAATTCCACATCAAAACAAAGGAAAAGGTCCACCCAAAAGAAAACAATATTTTAAAGCAGTGTGCACACAACTCTTTTCTGAACACTATACACAACAAATGTCATATATAAATGCCATATACAGTTTTTTTATTTGTATTTGTATCTGTGCTGTTTTTTGTGAAACCGCTACTGGCTGCTAAATTTCCTTCGGGATCAATAAAGTATCTATCTATCTATCTATCTATCTATCTATCTATCTATCTATATTCAGTCAATATTCCCATCTGAATTTTAGATTTTGTTGTCAAATGTGTTGATGGACAGACAGACTGACCGTGATGCGCGCTGAGCTAAAAGCAAAGCTATGTTTATTAAACAGGCTGGTAGTAAAACATCAGCAACAAGATAAAAACTGACATAACCAAGAGGGCAAGGACTGGCTCAGAGTAAGGAAACGAGTCAGAACCAGGTAAAACAACCAGACCAGAAACAGTAGCCAAAGGGAAAAGAGTAAACCAGAGACGCTAACAAGAACAACAGCAGCGAGAACCACTCAGTACACACAATGTGGCGATACTTCGCAAAGGGTCAGTGGGAGAGAGGAGTATCTGTACAAACAGACTAAATTAACTACAGATGAAATCAATATTCTGGTGATTCAGATCTGAAAAACGAACAGGATTAGGAGGTGGCGGACATGTGAGAGTGACATCCTCAGGTGGTGGGTTATGGGAAACGGAGTCCGGGAGATTGGGGATTAGAGGAGAGCCAGCAGACGTTACATCAAAATTCCGTTCTAAATTTAGATATTTATATGTGTGAAAATTCCAAACTGTACATATTTGTATCAAAACATCTAAATGTGATATATTAAAATTATAATTCCATTCGAAACATTACATATTGTTGCTGTCCAACGAAAAACATGTATCTCCATTTTGGTTGATTTTTACTTTTATGCCTCATTTGATCACATGAGCTGCTATTTACACGGTGTGGGAATTTCATGAAGTATGAACCAACAGAAGTGGCCCAAAACTGCTTGAAAAGACGTCTGGTTCCATAGACTTCCATTCAAAATACATGAGGTTTTTGGCCTCTCCTGTAAAGTTGCCATTTTGGAGATACCTGTTTTTCTTTGGACAGCGAAGATATGTCAAACTTCCATTCTGAATATTATCTATTTTATTTTAAAATTCCTTTCTAAACTTACTTATTCATGCCCAAACCTCACTGATAACTTTACATATTCATGTCAACAATACAAAAATACAAACATTGTATAATCCCATCAAAGATTCATTCTAACCTTTATATACTATTCATGGAAACTATTATAATAAATAGATAGATAGATAGATAGATAGATAGATAGATAGATAGATAGATAGATAGATAGATAGATAGATAGATAGATAGATAGATAGATAGATGTTCATGATAAACGTTCAGACACTTCAGCCTTGTCTCGTTTAACTGATTAGAAATCTGCTGCCTGAAGAGAAAAACTTGCCCGTGTAGTAAAATGTGAATTATGAGGAGCTAGATCTTTCTGTGTGCTTTCTGTGTGATACCATGTGTTCCAGCACTATATAAAATACACACCACGCTGGCTTTAAATCACTGCAAGCACTGGGCTTTTATGTCTATGGGTACAGAATTTCAATCACTACAGGCTTACTGTTTTTTTCAGTTCCATCAAAGCAATAAACCGTACCTGAAGTCTATTCTTATGTGTTTAGCTAGAAACTGACTCTGTAGAAAAACAACCACTTTAGCTTTTTCAGCTCAGGTTCTTTATGTGTAATAAAATATGACAACAGCGCTGAGAATTGAGGTTACGCCTCAGGTTACACATGACATGATGAAACGGTAAAGCTCATTGCAGTTCAGAGGTTCTGTGTGGTCAGTCAGTAGTGTGTGACCGAAATACGGAAATATTACTTAGTGCGGTTATAAAGAGGGTCTCCATCTCCTTATTAATGCCATGTAAATCTCATTATTGAGGACTACACCCTCTATCCTCTTGATTAGTTTCTCTCTGTAAACAAGTCTGAAGTGGCAGGCGTCCAGTTAGTCTGGCATGACTCCACTATACTCATCTCAGTCTTGGTTGAGCGTGAGCATTTATTAGAGAAGAGCCCAGAGGACTATGATAAGGGTCCTACCCAGGAGAGGCTCCAGCACAGAAACACGAGCTCTCACACAAGAGAGCCGCTAATCTAACTTCTCCAGCCAGCCCAGAGGTCCATTCATTACAAAACCTTCAACCTTCCACTTTTCCAGTTTCCAGCAGATTTACGCTCCATCGTAAAAAGTGTCAGTGTTTTAATTACCAGCCATACTTTACAATTTTATTACAGTCATGTCTGAATATGTGAAATATATGTGAAACGATTTGCTGTTTGGCTTCTATAAATACCAGAAAAGCATTTATCCCCCTCAAATGTCTGTCCTCATGGTTGGCCCATGGCTCATGAACAGTATAACCAAGGGTATGGAGAGTAATTGCCAAACTGAAATTTAGTGCGCATGAAATGCAGTACACACAACAATACTTCCCATAGTGGCATATAGTATACACGGCAAAATGAAAAGAAGAAGCTCTACTACCATGTGTTCATAGATGTGACACAACGTAACACACATAAGTCACTTTGTGTTTAAGTGTAGTATGATGTAAGGTGTTTCATCATGTAGAGGAACAACTTTATATTTACAGTGGTGGTGATGGGAACCGAAAGTCATGATGTATACAGCACCAGTAGGGTATTTTTATTAACTCATCAAAATGGACAGTGAACCTTACAAGTGTCTGTATGTGAGTTTTTGAGGTAAGTTGAGTTTTTATATATTGATGATGGTAAAACATGATCAGTCTAATCTCTTTGGGTACCATCATTGTTCGGAACATTTAATTTTCATTCTGCATATGTGTAAAAATGCACTCAATGCAGTGGGGTAGTCCTAAAAAAGTCTGAAAAGGTGTATAAAGCATCCCAGCACACAAGGCCTACAAATCAATAATTTAAAAAAAAGGATTATTAATAATAATAATAACAAAAAATAAATTAATTAATTAAAAATAATAATAAACTGAAACCCAGTTATTAATACAGGGTACTGTAGTTGTGGTGTGGATTGTTGCGATTCAAGAACTCATCTAAATAAAATGCTCCGTCCATCCCTTCTTTCTTCCATCCCTGTTTGAATTGATAGAACGTAGAAATTAGAAGATAAATGGTTATATCTCAGATTTTAATTGTTTTCAAATCAATTTTAAACCTTAATATGAGTGATCAATGGCACCTGCCTTCTGCAAAACATTTTCAAATACATTGACATTAATTTTGCTAAATTGCTAACAGCCTACATCATTATAGAATGATAAATAGTATTTGGATTGCCATAGCTGAATAAGTAGAGTTCAGTACACTGACACACCATACCAGCCTCAGTCACTGCTGTCCTCCTTAAAATGCAAATCTCGTATGTACAAAAGAGGGCGGTACAACAGACTAATCCCAAAATCCTTAATTACTACATTTGCAGACTATGTGGAGAAATCTATTACTAAAAGCCTTGGAGGGGATGCTAACACTTCCCAGGAAACCAAAGTGTCATTGGGCATAACCAATGTACATCCTTAAACAAGGCTCCTTAAACAAGACTTAGCCAACTTCCTAATCAATTGTTCTGTTCCACCATAATTGCTACAGCTTTAACTGTGGCCATTCAAAATTGTTAGTTTGTTCTTAATACCATTATAGACAAATTTTCAAACCTTGAAAAATATCGAGCAGCTTTATTTAACATTTCAAACTAAAGAAACTGAAGAGAAGAGGGGTTCCGCCTTTAATAGCATCACAACTTCAATTGAATTGCAGGTAATTAGCAAAGGTAATATGATCTATTAGCAAACTCCAAGTCATTAGCATAGCTAACAACATAGTTTGACCACCTGGTTTACTTGCATGGAGGTAATTGTATTTTCCTGTCTGTGCCTGTTGTGACATGTTACTTGTGTGTGATTATCATAGTGCCTTACTGTAAACCAGTCAGTCAGAGCAGAACTCATTAGATTATTCATTTAAAAGGTGTAAACAGCTTCTTTTATTACACAGCCAATCATAGGGCTTGGAATTGGCATATGTGGTTGGTGTAGGATAACACCACTACCCTCCAAGTAGCCCCCACCACATGTGGGAGACTGGGGTTCGAATCCCAGTCTGGGTGAACATGCTCTGCTACACCAATAAGAGTCCTTGGGCAAGACTCCTAACGCTACATTGGCCCACCTGTAATATGATTAACCTTGTAAGTCGCTCTGGATAAGAGCGTCAGCTAAATACTGTAAATGTAAATGTAAAATGTAAATGCATATAAAACTCACCCCTGGGCATTTATTACCCTGGCCATTATCACATTCCTTCTATGTTGACATCAAGAAATACTGAACAAATGCTAAACACATGTTGAAATAAGTTGAATAAATGCTGAATACATGCATTATACAGCATCTTTAATGCGTCATGGTAATAGTATGCTAAGCCTGAATTAAGTATGAACATTTACAGAAGGTTTTGATTTCTATGTCTATTCATACCTCAGAATCATGTCATGTGATCCATAACAATAAACAAAAATGAACTAATCTAAACTGTTCATCCATCATGGCACTCACTGATTGCACTGCGCTCTGTGAAACTTCAGCATGATGTTTCGGTTCTCCCTGACTTGCCAGGCATCTCGGAAATACATAATGAGTTTATGGAAAAAGCGCACGTTTAGAAGTCAGTGTATAAGTCTACCTGACTCCACCACCAGCTTCAGTACCATAGCTGTAGTAAAGTAGAGTCTGCGTCAGGCAGTTCCTCTTCAGAGCAATCGGAAGGTCAGAAAAACCCGATGTGGTGTTTGTGCAGTTTCGTCCTCCACAGAAAGTTCCTTTGGGTGTGAGACTGCACAAACACCACCAACTCTATCCAGTCTAAAAGCACAAGCCTCCACATCCCCTGAGCCTGGAGAGAATAGCATGCTTCAGATGCTGCCTGCAACTCCCTTGTGTGCTGAGGTGACAGACAAGACTCATTCTTTCCCTGTATTGATTGATTCTTTCAGACTTAAAGCGACATAAAGCACAAAGGGCGGTGAAGCACAAACTATAGACGGCTTCAGGAGAGATGGGAACTGTATTGCCATCTCCAGTGCTACAACACAAACCTGCATGGGCAAAAAACGAAACGAGGGCCAGCTCCGCCAAGCCAGCAAACCACAAGCAGGGCACGGACATAAATAGATTCCTGCTGATAAGGCTGTTGTCATCTTTGTTGACAAACATCTGAATGAATGAACGTGTTTAAGTGACATGTGAGAGGGAAGTCATTTGAAGGGCGAGGAGGAGCCGCGGCGGAGTTCACCGAACCCCCGGTGCAATTTCCAGCCTTGAAGCTTCACTGAGCTTGATTATTGCTTTGAAAAGCTGCGGTAGTTCCTGCCATCTCGGTCACTGTCCTTTTTCTGTCTATCTATGCCATTTACAGAGGATTGATTACTGTGTCCCTACTTGTCTTAATCATGAGTTTCTGTTCCCCTATAACAGCAGTGTCAGTCCAGATAAATTCTCTTCCACTATAACAGTAACATCAGCCAAGCGGATAATGAATTTGTCAATAGTGACAAGTTCAATAAAAAAGTATTGCCTCCCTCTTCAAGGCTTTTGGGTTCACTTGAACAGAGATCTAGCACATGAATGCATATCGTCGGTGCCATATCGACACTTTGGAATCACTGTCATAATAATCCCTGTAATTTTATTCAATAACTTACTATTATATGTTATACAATAACTTATAGAATGTACCCCAAAATATAGGCACTCATCATCGAAAGAATATTTGCAATCAGAAGCAAGTGCTGGTTTGGAAGGAAGATAGAAGTTACCAGGAATGATAAATTATTATAAATTTAGACTGATATATATCGTCGCTGTCCGATGAAAAACACTATCCTCACTTTTGTCCATTTTTACTTTTATGCATCATTTGAACACACCAGCTGCTGTTTACACTGAGTGAGAATCTCATGATGAATGGACCAACACAAATGACCCAAGCCTGTTTGGAAAGATGTCTGGTTCCATTGACTTACATTAAAGTTAAATGAGGTTTTTGGCCTCTCCTGTAAAGTTGCCATTTTGGAGATACTTGTTTTTCTTTGGACAGCGACGATATATCCCTTAAGCTGCACAAAATAGTGTCTCTTAGTATGGTATCAGGCAACCATGTTTGCTAATGCAACATGCACGCGTCTCAACAGGTTCTTAATGGTTTCTTGTGATAATCCGTCTCATGCAGTTTGGATATTCTGGGTAGCTACCATATCCGATTTGTATTTCTACAGGTAAGGTAGACTGCTAACTGTTGCAGTCTCGTAAACTGTGAATCGCTTATACTAGGATCCTACAACAAATTACTGATGCAAGTAGGAAGCAGCGTCGAGCTACACGACAAGAAATGATGCAGTAAACCTCAGCAGGCGCTACTTTTATACAAGCAAATTTATAAAAACCTAAATAAGCTACTTGCTGGGATTTACTCTGTCTGTCGGACTAGCAGGTCAGGGAGATGCACACTGGCATCTCGGAGTAAGCAATCAGTACTTATTTAGACTGAAAGTCGGCGTAGTATCTATATGGAACTACCTTATACAATATATAACCTATACATAAGGAAAAGTCAATTTGGCCTATTTACATACAAGAACATATTTTTTGAGTCTTTTTAGTTTTAACATCACCTGCATCAAATTTAGTCCCACCCATCTCTACCTGTAAAGAATCATAAGCAGTCACATCAGAAAAAGGTCACAACAGAAGAACAGAGGATCTTTTTTTCTGTGAGCTCAAAGTAAAACGAAATCAAACAAAAACAGATAATCAGTGGTTAGAAACCGATGTAAATGCAGAGAGTGTGGATTATATAGCAATTTCTTAATAAAGATCTCCTTCCAGGCTGGATCAGCATTTTAAAAAAGGCAGTTTGGAGGTTAATTTTAGGTATTAGGTATAATTTTAGTTATTCATTTGATGGTGTTGTTTTGTGCTAGGCTGTGGGGCTAGTTGGGATGGTGGTTTCAGTGCACTGGGCTGGAGTTCCTGCTGTCCCACTGTATAAAATCAGTGCTGAGTGGTGTGGATCTCTGCTGCTAGTTCAATAAAAAGACCTTTGAGGTGTGCATGGTGTTGGTTAATTAGTGTTTTTTGTATCAGTTTGTATGTATACAAGTGTGTATACATTTACCATGTGGTAACAACTGCATCATCAGAATAGAACTGTATGCATTTACGACAGGACGGAGTCCCTGGGATATTGTTGTTCTCGGGGTTTTACAGGTCATAGGTCAAACACCACTTGGAGACCATTTGTTGAGTTGTGCTGCGTAGGACTAAGGTCCGACTGAGTAGGCCTGCGTAAGACAGCAGGACTGAGTTGGGTTGAGTTCAGACTGCACTGAACTGGCCTGGCTAAGGACAAGAGAGGAGTGAACTGCGATCGCCTTGAAATAAACTACTCCAACATCTCCAGCCTTCAGTCTCCTGACTCCATCCTTCTGGCAAGCAAGAAAGAAACTACAATGGTTATTTTTTTAGAATTCCTGCTTCAAAAAGAGTATGATAATAAGGCCATATTAGCTTGGAAGGTACCACTGACATAAACCCTATATAGACTGGCTTTCAATAGAAACAGAAGCTATCTGAAATGTTTTATGTGAGTGTGTGAGCACAGAAAAACACAATATTATTAGAATTCAATTCTTAAATTTATCTCAGCCATAATGTTAGGCTAACTTGTAAGCAGGAGTAGTAGGTAATTACCCACATTTGAGGCTTTGCAGGAGCATAAGCTGAGTAATTAATTTGTTAATCATGTCTATTATGTCAGTTCTAGCGGTCTCACGAGCGGGTTGAGGGCCAGTTCTTGTTTTGAAATGTTTGTAAATGCTTGGATATGTTAGCATGCATTAGTTTAGACATGCTTTTGGCCTTCTCCTCTACAGTCACTATTTCAGAGTGAAGTTTTGTAACAGCAGCAATGACATAAGACACGGTTCTGCCTAAAATCGGCAGTAGCATTCACATGAGTGCGGACTGACTTGACCAGCCTCTGTAGCTGCCCTGCAGGGCCTGTCAAATCTACTTCCTTGCTTTACTGACTGATGTGCTCTGCAGCATTCTCAGAACTGAAACAGATACACTCAGATCCAACAGGTCCTCAAACATACAGTAGTTGCCTCCTCCATAAGATTGTACATATTCCAAATAAATCTTATTTTCTCCTATTCACCATGCAGTTTCTGAGAGCTCATCTAGAAATGATAAAACACATGATCAATAGCTGAACACATGGATGAGAGGACAACGAGGCAAAAGGATTTCATTTCCTTGCATTACAGAGATTATTTGTGTTTAGCTCTACTCAGTTAACAAGAAATATTCACTATTCATCATTAGGACCCAACTGCTAGCAAATTTATCTAGCAAGCTGGTAAATAAGTTCTGGCAAATAATCCAGTTAACATAAATACATTACCATCATAAAGCAAAAGTATGTCAAAATGTGATTCACTGGTGGTAAACTGTTTTATGATGTAAATATAGTTGCCCATAAAACATATCTGAATTCATTACCAAGACAAATGCAACTGCAAGAGTTCAAATCTTCAGTGTTTGGATTTTCATACCTGTTACAGAGCTCTCTTTGAACATTTCATTTAGTCATTTACTAAACCATTACCATGCTTCCAAAATATTGTCAAATGTTTCAGTAGTCACAATTTTAACTAATTACACAAATAAAATGATTTTCAAAAAAAAAAAAAATGTATTAATGCTGCATACTGATTGTCAGACATTGGGACACATTTACATCAAAACAACTGAAGTGACCATTAGCAACAGAGATACAGTCTCACTACCTAAAATGCAGGAGTGTGGAAATTAAGTAAAGCGCTCCTTATAGACTAAAACACATTGTGTTTCAATAGTGACCATTTTTTTTTCAGAAAAAAAGAAATTAAGCTCCACCTCCTAAAAGAAATATTTTAAGTATTATAATGTGTTATGTGTTTTTTATATATGTGTGTAACAATTGGGTTGAGGCAGGATGCAAGCGCACAGTGGTTTTATTGGTTTCAGTCCGGGTAACAGGGTTCAAAACACAGGTGGGTACGACTAAAGACATGTCCATAAGGTGAAAGCAGAAACAAAACCAAGGACAAGAACTACAAACGAAGACAAACACTATAAAACAAAAAGAACAAGTACAAAAAGGAAACAGAGCAAAACACACGAGGGAGTAACAGGCTCAGAACTCACAAGTGTACAACAGACCAGCACTAACACGGTGACAATAACAGAGACTTCAGAAACAGACAGGGCAAACAAAGGGTCTTAATTCAAGTCCTAACGAGTGCCAATAGCTAACAGGTGTGGGAGTGGGTGGAGCCAGGTGGGAGCAGGAAAAGCAGTGCTATAACAAGATACAACCAGAGGGGGTGTTGTTTGACATGGACAGGCAGACAGATAGACAGACAGAGATGTAACAATATAATACAATATATATACTCCAATGCAATAACTAAGATAGCAATAAGCTTAATATATGTATAAATATAAAATATACAGGGGTTGGACAATGAAACTGAAACACCTGGTTTTAGACCACAATCATTTATTAGTATGGTGTAGGGCCTCCTTTTGCGGCCAATACAGCGTCAGTTCGTCTTGGGAATGACGTATACAAGTCCTGCACAGTGGTCAGAGGGATTTTAAGCCATTCCTCTTGCAGGATAGTGGCCAGGTCACTACGTAAGATTCGTCCTTCTTGGTGGTATGCTGACATTACCCTGGATACCATGGCTCTTGATACATCACAAAGACTTGCTGTCTTGGTCACAGATGCGCCAGCAAGACGTGCACCAACAAAACCCGCCGGGATGTAGAGAGACACTTCAGAAAGCATCTCATGCATCCCACCCCATATGCCACGCATGATGCATAAACTGCACCCCTCAGTTTCAAACGCCAGTAATATTTTGCAATCATCATATCATCTACCTGTTTAGAGTGTCATGGTATAATGAACAACCCATGTGATTGTTCTCTTCTGTAAAAAAGCCTTGCTGGAAACTTCACCTGATTACCTTTTTCCCTTTTCTCTCTTTCTCTCACCCTCTGAAAGAAACGCCCAGGGGGCGCTGAGCTAAAAGGTCTGAGTCATAGGCATAATTTCAGTGGTAGACATGACCCCATAATCCTTCAAAGGGCACCTTTTGTTCGTCATTGGCAAGAAAACAAAACGCTCTCTAAAAATATGTCCGACACGTCTGGAATCTTCCCTCCCTCCTAGATTGCATGGCGGTACTGCATATGTCGCGTCATGTCTTAAGTGTTTCTTTCAAACACTGATGTATTTCATGTTAAGGGCAACTTTCTCAATAGCTCTCTTAATTCTGGACGTGTGGTATAAATCTTCAGCTCGCTGTGCTCAAGTGGAAAATGAACATCATACAGTTTCCTCAATTAAACCATTGGAAGCCGGATGGTATAGCGAGGACAGGCTGGTATAGCGAATCATATGCATTCAGTGCAGTGTTATGTCTAAAGATCAGACATGATGATGATGATGATGTGAGTACGAGATGCACAGCTGTTATTGTGTCTGTTTGAAATGACTGCAATCAAAGCCAGAGGAAACCTGTCATTTCAGGCAGCTGAAGATACTCCTACTGCGACCCGCAGATGATTGATGTCATCTCAGAAAGCATGTGACTGTCAATGATGAAGTCAGATGTGATCTCAAATATATGATATAACACAAGGGAAATAAATCCACCTTGGCACTCTATTCTCACCTCAAGTGATAAAAAAAAAAATCTATTTTGCCAGTGCATCTATTATGTCTTATATAGGGGATGCACGGGTTCTGGAAATGTTATGAGAAGGGGGAAAAGAAGCCGATCACACATTTACACTCAATTTCACTTCAAGCTGAACAAAGTGCTACAAGTAGGACTGGAGGACCATTTGAACCAGCTCAGCTTTTGGCTGTAATAGCAGCTGAATCACATCAGCTGTATCCGTCTGGAAAGCAACGCCAATCCAGATCCTTCTCAACTTCACATGATCCAAGTAAACTCAAGCACATTCAGTTATGCTGAGGTCTGGACTGGAAGGGTGGATCAGTCTATTTGTCTGAAAACACCAGCAGCTTCTTTGTTTGTTTTGCAGAATTTTTTCATGTTTAGTCTATTTTCTCTTTTCTTTAGTGTCAAACGCTGAGCGAAACTAACACTTTGAATTGTTCAGGAGCTTCTTAAAGATTAATAGGGCTCCTCCTTACACTCTGGCACCGGTACAAACTGTGGCACTTAAGGTGGAACGGAAGGTTCAAATAAGAAACTGAAGAAAAGGATTCAAGGAGACTTTATTGTCATTCGCATCACATGTGGTACTTGGGGTGGAACGAAATTGCAGTACTCAAGGACCCAGTTACACCCAGACAGCAGTACTTAATAAATAAAATATACATAAATATATAAAAAAATATAAAAAATATAGAGAGAAAGAGCAGCAGGAAATTGAAAAGGTAGCAGTGTATTTAAAGTGACTGAGTGTCCTCAAAGTGTCGGTGCACTGGTTTTGACTAAGTGGCGTTTAGAAGTCTTACAGCTTCTGGAATAAAGCTGCTCCTCAGTCTGTTCGTCTTACACTTAATGCTCTGCAGCCTCCTGCCTGAGGGGAGCGGGACAAAAAGTGAGTGTGCTGGGTGAGTGGGGTGCATGATGCAGGTGGCCTTCTTCCTGCATTTGGAGGTGTAGATGTCCATGGTGGTGGGGAGGCTGACTCCGACAGACCTCTGTGCAGCCTTCACCGCCCTCTGCAGAGCTTTCCTGTCTGCAGCAGCGCAGCTTCCGTCCCACACATTGATGCTGGAGCATAGGACGCTCTCCACCATACATCTGTAGAAGGAGGTGAGGACTGAGCTCCCGAGCCCAGCTCGCCTAAACCGCGAGAAAAAAGGAAAAGGAAGCCAAGTTGAGACTCGTTTAAAGATGAACATCAGCCATCCCTGTTTTGTTCCATGGAAAGGGTATGGAAAGTGTTGACATAGAGAGGGAGGTTTCACCACATAGGCCACCATTTGCTGTTGCTTCGTTGTCGTGGTGTGGTAACATGGTGGGTGTATATATTAATGAACCAAGACTGATGTGTCCTACCACCCTCTTTTGTACATGGGTGATTTCCATTTGAAGAGCGAACAACAGTGTTTAAGATCCATGGTATGTCAGTTCTAAGTGTGTTTACCATTCTACAGCATCTTTAAAGGCTGGTTTAACTGGATTTGCATTGAATGACAAGAGGTATTTGACCAACAGAGGTTGGAAAATGAATGTGCAAAAGAACTGCAGTGGTTTCTGATAAATAAAACAATTTCTAAACATTATAATTGGATCACAGTGGAAAATGTGTGAGACAAACGTAGGATAACGGCCCTGTAACTGTGGCTGGCATCATGGGATGTGGTTTTCGGTTCCAAATTGAATTCTTCTGATGAAGACGAGTTGGAGAGAGTGAAAGACTGTGTGAACACGTCTTTTGTCCCTGGAAGCGGAAAGGAGCATTTCTGCGAGTTAACAGCGATGCCGGAACTTTCTACAAGGTTATAATATTTTTTATGCCTTGATTCTAAAATATGCTAAAACTCCTCTGAACTGTCCACTTTACACCCTGCTCTATTATATGAACCTCCTTTCCTACCTAATATCACGACAAGCAGACTGCTGGAACACGTTGGTGTAATTATGAGCCGTGTGTGAAAAGGAAGCTTTTTAATAAAAACAAACAACTTCAAGATGAGAAAAACAAATTCTCCCCCCTCCCCCCAACCCCCCTTCATTTCACGGTTAATAATGTTAGCAGCGGCTCAGTACGTCGGGGAGGCAGGCCAAGAGGGCTTTGTCGCTCTTTCCCTCTGAATTTGCAACTGTCATTCCTGATCAGGGTGAGATTTGGGGAGAAACAGAAATAGATGTGGCTCACTGGCATGATAAGCTCAGAGACTGACAATATACCTCAGAGAGACGCCGTTTTTTCCCCTCTCCTACACTCGTTCTCTGAAAAGAATATTTAGTTCCCTATTCAGCAGCAGAGCTGTTTAGACTTAAAGCTGCGCTGCTTGGACCCTGAATGCCAGATTAGGCCGCATGCTGATGTTTATCTTGTTGTGTTCGGGAGGTGGATTTCACCACTCTGGATAGACATATCACGCTGGTTCTCACTCCATATCACCAATACATTTCCAGCTTCAGGATCACCGCCTTGGCCGTTCCTCAGTGTTTGTGATAACGCAGAGCAATAACAGTGTAAGCTTTAACTCTGCCGTTAGTGAGGAAGAGCGGGTTAGGTCTGTTTTTTTCCACATCATACAAGTGTTGGAGGAGGGAGAGTTCCCATTTGTGGATAAAGTGCACCTTCAAAATGGAAGGAAGTGCCTTTGATCGTCAAAATAATCCCGTCCTTTCATCTACAGAGCCCGACAGCAAGCCATAACATTAGATTTTCAGGCTTGGTTTTGCTGGTCCCCCAGCCAAACAATTACAGCTGTGAAATTTCCTCAGTTCTTGCTGCAACTTCCTGTCTGAAAAGGTACCTGCACTTTTTACTGAATTGAACACCTTTCTTTGTGAGGTTAAAGCGCAGAAAGCTGGTTCACTACACGGGAAACCTTGAGAAATTGGGTTCAACACATTTCCACCGAGACCTTTTAATTCAAGCTTCATCAACTTTGACAGATCAACTGAGCTCACAAGTGATCCTCACAGTTACCAGAAAATGCTCTTCAAGTCTGCCAAGGCCAAGTCCAGTTAAGTTTGTTTATATAGTGATTTTTAGAACAGGTGTTGTCACAAAGCAGGTTACAGAGAAATAAACTCCCTCAAGGAGAAGGAGGAAACCTCGAGAGAAACCCAGAATCCAAGAAAAGGGGAACCCATCCTGTTCAGGTCGACCCCAGAGAGCTACAAACACGAAATCAGAGTTATTATTATATGCAGTATTGTATTATCTGCAGTACTGAAGAGGATAACTGGTAGTAACTGTTAGCTCAAAGACTACGTTCATAGAAAGAATAGGACAAGTGTCAAGTCAAGTATTTTTGAGAACACTTAATAGGACTTTAATTAGAAGTGTGAAGAATTTATTCAAGAGCAATGCACATATGATGCATTATGCATATCACTGTAAATATCGTTTTATGTCTAAAAAGAGACACTTACATTAACAGCAAATGTACACTGTGATTTTTTTTTTTTGTCATGTCCTGCTGTCCTATGTTATTGGCTCCTTGAACCAATGTTAATGGAAAAATAAATTCTGTATTAACACCACTAAAGTTTTAAAATCAGTCCATTTTTTATTATTAAATTAAAACCACAAAAAATACACATGGTCCTCAATCCCTCAGTGGGCACTGTATAAAAATGAGCATGCTTCTGTAATGGATATCGTGTACTCAGAAATCATTTGAAAACTATTAATAAACACCCTCCGCAGGTGAATCCACAAATGCAAGTTAAGATCGTACTATGCATGGTGGAGGTCTACTGTGAACAGGGGTCTAGAAACACTGCCAGCCTCTCTGGGCCCAAGCTGGACTGACACACAGTGGATAATAAACAAACATATTTTCTGAATTTACCTCATATTGCAATTTAAGTAATGGTACACTGGTAGTTAACTGGACCTTAGAAAGCTTAGACCATTTAAAATCAACACATATGCAAAACATTTCATAGAATTAAATACTGGCTAATGCTGCAATCTCGAATTTGTAGTAGATGGATGATGATAAACTAGATATTCCTTTGTTTGCAACAGAGCCACAATAAAAAAAAATGCTATTGCATGTGGCAACTTGAGAAATCTCTGTGGAGAATTCATCTTTCCTACTTTTGATGTTAATATGAACATTAGAAAGCGTATTATAGGATTACATAGTGACTAATGCTGCGTTCATTTTGCCACTACATGGGGCAACATCATGCAAACTGCCATGGTGAACAGCTACTCAAATTTTCTCAGATTTGATACTTATTTTAACTCACAGTTACCAGAAAATGCTCTTCAAGTCTGCCAAGGTCAAGTCCAGTTAAGTTTGTTTATATAGTGATTTTTAGAACAGGTGTTGTCACAAAGCAGGTTACAGAGAAATAAACTCCCTCAAGGAGAAGGAGGAAACCTCGAGAGAAACCCAGAATCCAAGAAAAGGGGAACCCATCCTGTTTAGGTCGACCCCAGAGAGCTACAAACACGAAACCAGAGTTTATAATTATATGCAGTATTGTATTATCTGCAGTACTGAAGAGGATAACTGGTAGTAACTGTTAGCTCAAAGACTACGTTCATAGAAAGAATAAGTGTCAAAGTATTTTTGAGAACACTTAATAGGACTTTAATTAGTGAAGTGTGAAGAATTTATTCAAGAGCAATGCACATATGATGCATTATGCATATCACTGTAAATATCGTTTTATGTCTAAATAGAGACACTTACATTAACAGCAAACGTACACTGTGATTTTTTATTTTTTTTTTTGGTCATGTCCTGCTGCCCTATGTTATTGGCTTCTTGAACCAATGTTAATAATACATTCTGTATTAACACCACTAAAGTTTTAAAATCAGTCCAATTTTATTATTAAATTAAAACCACAAAAAAAATGCACATAATCCTCGATCCCTCAGTGGGTACTGTATAAAAATGAGCATGCTTCTGTAATGAATATCACTACAAGTACTCAGAAATCATTTGAAAACTATTAATAAACACCCTCCGCAGCTGAATCCACAAATGCAAGTTAAGATCGTACTATGCATGGTGGAGGTCTACTGTGAACAGGGGTCTAGAAACACTGCCAGCCTCTCTGGGCCCAAGCTGGACTGACACACAGTGGATAATAAACAAACATATTTTCTGAATTTACCTCATATTGCAATTTAAGTAATGGTACACTGGTAGTTAACTGGACCTTAGAAAGCTTAGACCATTTAAAATCAACACATATGCAAAACATTTCATAGAATTAAATACTGGCTAATGCTGCAATCTCGAATTTGTAGTAGATGGATGATGATAAACTAGATATTCCTTTGTTTGCAACAGAGCCACAATAAAAAAAAATGCTATTGCATGTGGCAACTTGAGAAATCTCTGTGGAGAATTCATCTTTCCTACTTTTGATGTTAATATGAACATTAGAAAGCGTATTATAGGATTACATAGTGACTAATGCTGCGTTCATTTTGCCACTACATGGGGCAACATCATGCAAACTGCCATGGTGAACAGCTACTCAAATTTTCTCAGATTTGATACTTATTTTAACTCTAGAAAACCAAGCTCAGACCTAGACAATTAAAAATATCATGTTCAGAAGAATTTATAGGATCAAATAGTGGCTAATGCTGCCAAACTCAGACAACAGAAAACTTGCAGTGAGCAGAACAGTCCATCAAGAGTTCAATTTTTCTAACTTTTGCCATTAACTTCAGTGGTAGAATAAAGCAGATTCTGTTTTTATTGGGAGAGCCATGGATGTGAAAAGTCTCATTGTTGAATTCCAGACAAAGCCAGTATTATACAACAACAATAAGGGTTCAGGGTCCTCCCCCGCCCCCCACTAAATAAACAATCTGCACTGATGAAGCTCTCCACTGATAATCATCCTTTATCCCTAATGCTGTCACCAGGGCAGTGTTTGCATGGCTTCATGCCATCATCGACTGCATACCGTTATTGCCGCATGGAACAACAGATGTATCACAGCAAACATGTGAACACAGTATAGCGCCATCACTGTGCATGCAGATGAGGATGGCACTATAATTACAGTAATGCTATTACTGTAATAGGGTTTACATGCCACCACTGGGCATGTGCTGTCACTGATTACATGAACTGCATTATGAGGCATCGAAGAACGCAGCATTACATGCAGAAATGTATAGTAAGTAGAGCAAGCTTAAGTCAGAGACCACCTTTCATTTATTTTAGTTTCAGTCAAAGCAACCAGGTACAACTTATTCATTTTCCAGGAGGTGTTTCTGAGCTGATTAGACATCCCACCTGCATAGTGGACAGTAAAAACATTCTTAAAATTATGGTCTCACCACTCTAGAGTCTAGACCTCAACATCACTGACTGGGTCTGGGGGAATATGGATTGTAAGAAGTAGAAAATGCAACCAACTTCTAAGACTAAACTTTGCAGGTGTGGAACATCATGAAAAGAAAACCTCCCCCACTGAAGGAGGGATGGTAGCCATAATAAAGGCAAAAGGAGGACATGCCAAATACTAAAAATGCTTAGATATTTCTGTGTAACATTCCATTAAATATATCATGGAAATTATAAGGATTGTTTCAGTCTGGACTGCTAGTGAATGAGGCACAGTATCTCCATAGCTCAATCATAATGGCACAGTAACAAAACAGCCCACAAGCATGCACAATGATTGTCACATAAAACCACATACCGTCTTCAAATCTGCAGAGAACACAAAGTAAACTATTAGAAATGTTTGTATGACACTATATGTATATATATATATATATATATATATATATATATATATATATATATATACATACATATATACATATATATATATATATAGACACACACATATACTGTGAATATGATAAATATGATACTGAACTAAAATCTGAACTTATGTGATAGCAAGTCATCAAAGTCATGGACAAACATGCGCGCAGACGGATTAACTAGCAGATGAACTAAGCAGTATGTGTACAGGTTTGATGGATGGATTCGCAATAGAATAGGTGACGGGCAGCTACAGACAGATGGTCTAGCTTACTAGCTTACAATGGTTTTGTGTGGGCGGGGCAAGAAACGTCAGCCTTGTGTTTGGTTAGGTAATGCTTATGGAAGCATTGATCAATATTAGAACCATCCAGGTTACATGGAGAGAAGAGAAATATGGTCAAACACAGCATCATAAGGCACGCGCTGTTAACATTACATTTCACATTTACGACATTTAGCTGACACTTGTATCCAGAGCGACTTACAAGGTTAATCATATTATAGGTAGGCCAATGTAGTGTTAGGAGTCTTGCCCAAGGACTCTTATTGGTGTAGCACAGCATAGTCACCCAGACCGGGAGTTGTGCTTGTATATTGTGGCCCAGAAGAACAAAAATAAATTAATTAGAAAGAAAACTCAATTTAGGTTCCCTGGGGTCACAGTTTATGCATGTATGGCTGTTAAATAGTCGCTTTAGCCTGTAGCTGGCTATAAACATTTTGTCATGGTCCAAAGAAAAACATTTGTGTTGATTTTTACTTTTATGCATCATTTGAACACAGCTGCTGTTTACACTGTATGGAAATTTCATGATGGGTGGGCCAATAGAAATGGACAAATCTCTGGTTTCATTGACTTACATTAAAGTTAAGTTAGGTTTTTGCTCTCTTTTGTAAAATGGCCATTCGTGAGACACTTGTATTTTTTTGGACAGCAGCAGTAAATGCACACAGCAAATGTAAACTATCAGAGTATTGCATTTATAGTCTTGGGTCAAATTGGCCAACCTAATATGATGCCTGAATTCCACAACGTCCATGCAAATGCGTTCATTGCGTAATTAATTCAATGCGTAATTATAACTGTATAAGTGCATCGTAGTGCCTCTGATCCTGCAGAATTAATAAACAGCACAAATAGAGAGTCAAAAGTACATTCAAAAAACAAAAAGTTTGCAGAAGTGCTGCATCTTTGCAGCAAGAGTATGTTTCCGTTAAAAGCTCTCTGCTACTCTGAAGGAGAATGCTCCAGTTCCGTCAATACCAGCTGCTCTACATGAATCCATTTTTTGCTGTGGCTGACTCAAATTGGAACGCCGCTGCTGTTGCCGAAACCCCGAGCGACGAGATTGATCATCGACCATCACGGCCATCATCATTCAAAGGAGTGAAAAAGAGATGCGATAAATAAAGATGTGTGCAGATTGCCAACATGGCTAGTCCTCTGAGCAAACCAATTATCCAGCCTGATAGACCCAATTCCATTTCTCACCATCACTGCTGCTTTCACTTCAAAACATGAAAAGTGGCTCCAGCATTCGAAAGCTTTACATGTTCTTTTAAATGTTCCTCGGTGGAAAACACAGCACGTCGATTATTTACAGCAAGCCGCTTATTTACTCTTTACTGTGGCCCCCTGTTCAAGGCACACACAAAATAGCGCTAGTAAATTAACAGTGTAAGAGGCTGAATGGGAATGGAGATGTATGATGATATTAGGACATGAATTTACATACATAGTGTTCAGCTTTTCCAGCCAGTAATAGATAAATGTTGAATGTATTATTCACCTAATGACAAACTTTGGCTTTCATATTTCGGTTACTAACACAGCTAAAATTGTTAAACTGTGTAACTTAGCATTTTAGCTGAATCCAACACTGAGGATTCACTCTGCTTTCCTACCATCAAAACAGTCTATTAATTTGAGGCAATATGGTGAAATTTGCTAGGCTGAAATCAAATTGGACCATGACGATGAAACTGACCTGTTTGGCCTTCCTATTCAGATTCCAGGACTCCATTAGACAACCATTAAATACATGGAATATTAATTACTGGTTTATTTACTACCTGGCTTTGTTGGCTTCAGAAAGAACAGAATATAAATGTAAAGACTTCTAGATAATAACAATTTTTTCTAACATTTTAATTAAATAATTCAATTTCTATTTAGTCTGTTTATTGTTTATGGAATATGTAAACAGATTGTGATGTAGAGCTACAGATCACCAGTGTATGTTATAAGATGTATATACTTACCGATACTTACCCGTGACTAGTCCTTACCCGCATGGTTTAAAAAAGCAACAAGGGCAAAACTCAGTCTTTTACTTACCTGGGCTAGTCTAACCTCTGCAGAAGGGGAGGGAGTTACAGAAATTGTATTATGTTAGTTCTGTATATAGATATGAGCACATTGTATAATTAATTTAAAGACAACGAGGTCATGACCTGTAAAATGTATTAATTAACTGTGGACTGGATAATCATTTGTTGCACCTAAAATGTTTTTATATTCCTTGTTTTACCCTAAGTAAGAATGGAATATTCTGGGGGAGGGGCTAATTGAATATAACCTCATGCAACAGGGATAATGGGGTCACTTTTGCCTAGACGCACAGGCTAAGAGTGTGAATGAGAGATCTTTATGACTTTGCAGTCATTGATCTGTTTACCTCTGTATATAAAGTTTGTTATATGTCGTTTTTTGTCCAGTGTACGTGCCTGTAAATATGTAAATAGCTGTCTGTGTCATGTAAATGAAGGTGAAGGGGAAGTATCTTTAGTTTTTGTGCCGGCCAACTTTTTCCAGGCCCTTAGGCCTCTTGCCTGACACTACCCATAGTGTGTAATACACCACTCCTGCACCTTGCAGGGGCTGTGGGCCATGCACTATTACACAGATACACAATAATATGTTATTGTGATATTTGTACATTTTAAATAACTATATTTTAATATGCTTGATTTAATTCATAGGGCAGAACACAACTCTGATAGTTGGTAAGAGATTTGAACCCAGCACTGCGAGACATTGTGTTGTACCTGACAGTCACCAAAAAAAGAAATCAGCTTATCTAATAAGCATAAATATGTTACATAATGAAATTCTGGCATAATGAACCTCAGCATGAGCATCTATTTTGATGGATATCATGTAAAATGTATTACCGTTATGCATATTTAATAGAAGCTGGGCTTTTAGCAGGCCAGTTCGTTTCACACAACCTTCAGAACAGCGATGGAATGAGTTCGACATTGCCTTGCAGGATCTAATTTGGCCTCCACATCTTGGCCTCCATTGCTGAGGAGACAGGTAGTATTTTCTGACTGTATATATTTTCTGACCCATTCAGTATCCAAAGCCTTGCCTGGTAATTTCCTTCTTCGCGGTGATGGGAGAAAACATTCCATCTGTGTTGGGTCAGGTTGAGTTTTAATGAGGCTGGCTGGCACCTCTGTGGATTTCACAAATGAGAAACTAAGGCCTGAAACTGTTTACAAGCTCTCCAGGAGCTGAAACACTGCAGAGTCTAACTGCCACGAAGCCTACAACAGTTGCTGCATATAATTCGGACAGTCCAACCATTAGACATAACTTAGCTTCTACTAAATCTCAGAACTAATCTGCATGGGCTCACAACTTTTAATTCGCTCACGTCTTGCTTCTTTTCAGAATTCATTTGTGATAGAGTCTGGGGCTCGCACCTGACCAGAGTCCACTGGTACCAATTAGATTTCACATATCTGAGAACTACAAGTGAATTCCTGCAAGGTTTTTTATTATTATGTCTTGTCTGTCCTGCTTGAGCTGCACAGACGAAGCAGACTGACGGAACATGCCAGAATGCAGAGTACCGTGTCCTGCTGTCATAGCATTTGTGTTTTTCCAGAAAGTACCACAAAGCCTTTTCTGTTGGCCAATGACCCGGAACCTAAGTTTGCCCGAAAGACTCCAATACGGCTTCACTCATTCATTGATTCCTATGGCCAATCGCAGCGCCCCACATATCTTTAAATACAACTTACGCTCCTATTCTATTGATTTCAGGTGCCAACTTTTTGACGGTTCTCCTCATTCCTCCCACCAACCACAAGTTTGGTCCTGGTCCTGTTGACTAGGGAGTAGGCTCCACCTCTGCCGTCCCTATCCAGCAGAATCCAGAAGCATCCAAACGCTTAAGACCAAAGACTCTTCACTTCTTAAGATGTACTTCTCAAATTGTACACTCTCCAAATTGCACACTGTGTGGTGCTATCAGGATCTATTGGATATTCTACTCTGCGTTTGCTAACAATGCAGCTAATGCTAACAACAATTTAGCAAGTTCTTGGACTCTTCCAGGTGCAGCTAAGCAGCATGATCCCTGGGCCTTTATTTGTTCATTGAAATCTCCAGGAAACGATTCTAGGTCCCCAAGACCCCCTCCCTGTGCAGCTGCCCTATATTGTCAGCCTTCTATTTTCCCCCACTGAGGGAACAATTCTTTGTTCGGGTGCCCACATGTTTCAGCTCCAGCTGCCTCAGTCATTTCCTCAAGTTCTTCAGGAGTAGAGACCTGATCTGATGAGATCATGAGATGCGATTCAAATCTATGAGATGTGATTTGCTACTTTTAAAACTGGGTTTAATATAGTAACCCCTGATCTGTATTAACACTGATAAAAGCTTCTACTTAGCAAAGGGCTACACAACTAGCAGGCTGGAGAGGGACTTGGTAGCTATATGATGCAAACTCTAGCTTTATTTCTCCTGCTATGCCCCCACAAAAAGCATTGCCTCCATGCAACATAACTTCCCCTGACATAATCATAATGGTCAATATGCTACAAACACTGTGAAGGTCAGCTACTTCACTAATTCAACATTTTGTACTGACCTCCTGCTCAGATATCTTCCATCTGTCTTTTTAATGGCTTGGTTTTCTGCAGTGCTTGCTGCCGCGGTTCATCTTAACATAATTCTCATAGGAAAATTGCAAGAACAGCTAATAAACTCTGTAGAGACCTGTGTATTGCGTTAGCCTGTAGCACGCCGTCGTGCTTAAATTTGTGATTTCTCAAGGATGATGCTAGCGCTCAATTTGAAATTCTGTTCCACCTTTAAAAATGCAGCAGTTACACACTAGCGCCCAAACAGACATCTCAATGTAATTGTTACACCATTTAAGGTGAAACAGGAAATAAGAAAAAGAAGGGAACTCTATCTACTTGCACCGTCATACGCTGGGGGCCATTGGACTCCCAGTGAATTTACAACTTGAGGTGAGGGCTGATAATTCAACCCATAAATTATTACAGATACACACTTAGATGTGGCATTTATAGAGTAAACCTTCTCATGATTTTATGCGCAAGTTCAAACATTAGTTCAGAGTAAGCGCCCCACACCCTGCCCACTGGGAATTGTCTCGAATTGATTACCTACCCACAGGACATAAGAATAAGGAGTTAACTCTATTGGCAACTCTACTGGCACCGTCAGTCGCTGCGGGCCACTGGTCTCCCAGTGAATTTACAACTTGAGGTGAGGGCTGCTAATTTAACCCATAAAATATTACAGATAAACACTTAGATGTGACATTTATAGAGTAAATGTTCATATGTTTTTATGTGTGAGTTTAAACATCAGTTCAGAGTGAGCGTCCAACTCCCTGCCCACCGGGAATTCCCTTGACTTGATTACATACCCACTCCAGCAAACAAAAAATGAAGCCTCGGTCGGCCCTGCCCAGTCTGTCAAACATTTGTATGCAGTGTTTGTATGCAGAACAGAGCAGTTTTGTTTCAGCTCAGTCAATAATTCAGGCTGAATAGCAAGGAATCCAACTAATTGGCCAAATTTGATGTTTTAGGGTGGTATTAAATACAGAAAACACAATTAATCATTAAATAGTTCTTGTTCTTGAATGAGTCTTAATAAACCATATTGTATAGATCTACATCAAACCTGCATATATTAGTGGAGCTCTACAACAGCAAGGATTTCTAATTATTAAATGGATATTAACCCATCTAATGACTATTTCATCCCTGCTATGAGAGTGTAGCTGTGTAACTGGGATCAAACTAACCCAGTTATGTACTATGCAGTAGCACCTCACTGCCTATCAGAACATAAACTTTGTATCACCAGTTTTTACATTTTTCAGTTTTTCACATAATTGAAAAATGTGTCTACAGTTAATGATGAACTGACCGAAAGAAATGATTAAACATTACTTGGGGAAAAAGTCTGGTTCCATTGACTTACATTAAATGTAAAGTGTGTTTTTTCCTTCTCCTGTAAACGTATTATATTGTTCCGACAGCAGTGATATACACAGGTCACATTATTGTGACCACTTCCTACTTTCAACTGCAGCAGTCTGTAGCTCATAAAGAAAGTCACGTTTTTATGGCATTCTCTGGCCCCAGTCATCCACATGGAACACACTCTCAACCGATTTGGGTATTACTTCATCCTTGCAGATCATGTACACCCATACATGCTGACTGTCTTTCCTGGGTTGGATGGGATCTTCCAGCAACACAATGCGACATGTCTCACAACTAGAAATGTCCAACATCGGCTGGAAGAGCATGACCAAGACCTCCAAGTATCTCCCAGGCCCCCTAATTACCAAGACTTCTGTGGGACCACCTCAATCATTGTGTCTCTACTATCGTCGCTCTACAGATCCTCCCTCACGCAGCTTCCAGTAATGCACTGCTGTCAGCATACCTGTGACAACCTACCAGGACATTAGTGAGTCACTTCCAGCCCATCTGGCTGATGTCCATGCACACGGTGGTTACTCTGGCTATTAGCTTAATATCCCTATACTAGGTCATAAAAAAGTGACCTAGTATAAAAGTGTCCATCCCTTCATTTTCACAATCAATACATCAGCTAAGTAAAGTGGACACTGCTCTTATGATTTTTTACCATGCTACAAAACAGCATCCACTAAAACTTAGGAGTAGACAGAATATGGAAAAGACACTCAGGAAAGTGTAATGCTTCCAGCTACAGACAACATTTCTGACTGAAGTACTTCTAGAGGTGTCAGGTCTTGATCAGGAAGTTTTTCATGTGGGCCAGAAGTACTGAGTTAGGCTCAGAAATGTCCCGTCTCCTGTGAACACACACAAATAAAAGAAGTTCTACTTTAATGCTGAGTCTGAGAGAAGCCCGCTGTTGCAGGGACTTCAAATAAGAGAATGAATATGAACTGCTCACTCGCGAAATAGTCTCCTGCAGAACCCATTTCTCCCCATGCAACCAGAACAAGTTCACCGGTGCGGCTCAGCCTGTTTACAGTACACCGATGTGAAGTAAATGTATGGCTGCACTGTGGTAGCTGTCCTGTAGCAGGTGAAGCACAGGATTAAGAGTGAGGCCCATGTCACTGAACACACAGACGTGATGTGAGGGAGAGCGGCCACAGTATCAGCCGCTGTAACATAAAAACCACTAGACCAAGAAATAGCACTGCGTATCTCTGCGTTCCGAGGGAGGAAAATCTGACCCTGGAAAGAGGCAAGCCGCGATATTGAGTAAATAAATCATGTAATATTATTGATTATGAAGACGTTCTAATCAGAGTGACCCCAATATATCAGGAACAGAATAGAGTGTTCTGTTATCCAATACATTTTTACAAATTTGATTTTAAACCTAGCAGCCTTCTTTGATTGTGTACTACTCTGTCTTTTTGTCCATCGGCTCACTAAAAAAAACGCTGTATTTTGACAACCCACCTAAGGCAAAATGTTTTTGCATCAGCTACAGGTTTTTATTCTTTTAACTTCCTGCTCAACCTTTTGGTAGAGCAGATTTTGAGTCACTGTATATCTTTATATATGTCATGTGGGATCAAGACGAGGAGGCAGGATGTAAGCACAAGTATTTAATAAAGAACAAGTAAGATAAAACAAAACAAAAAAATAAATAAACTGAGAAAAACTTGGAACAGGGCTACAAAAACAACAGACGTAGAAACAAAACACCAAGTAAGAAGAAAGGGAACAACAGGGAGTATAAATGAACAAGAACTAACAAGGAACACCTGGGAAGGGGCGGAGCTTCAAACTAAGGACCGGTGAGGGGACTGACAAAAGGGTGGAGACAGGAGGAGCAATAACCACAACAAAAAGAAGCACATAGAACAGGATAACAAAAGGCACATGGAGGAGACAAGAAACAGAAAACCGGAGAAAACAGGCAAACAGGGTCATAGAGCCATCTCTACCAAACGGGGGAGCAGTTAAGCTAAAAAATCTATCTGTTCTTATCTACGGAGGAAGCAAGCAATAAGCACATCAGTCAACACATGTGGACTGTTTTTTGGTGGCATATCAAAATTTCTGAGGTTTTGTTTGAACAGAATCATGTAACTTTACAACAAACAAGAGTCTAATAAAGATAAAATACTAAAAATAATTAGCATTATTATACAGTGTGATTGTTTTTTATGCGAAAGGTGTCGATGCTAAGCTAATGTAATTACGATTGACAACTTGGTTTGTTATTATTGCCTCAAACAAATAAAGAAACAAAACAAATTCTGTTTTTTTTTTCTTGGGGAGGATGTTAAAGGTTTAACGTAGCAGAGTAAAAGATTTATATTTAAACTGAAAGAAGCAGCAATACTTAAGCACTACTTAGTCATGAGGAAACAAGCGCTAAGATGTAGTATCAATGCACTGCTGTGAGCAGACCTAAAAAACAGCCTGATATAATAATTAAAAAGTCATAATTTTCAGGAGATTTATGGAACCAAGTCATAGGCATTAACGTTGTAACATCACATGCACAGGCTCAAGCAGAAGGATCAGTTCAATGTTAGGTATCAGATGCACAGCCAACATTATACTGATGAAGATACTATAAACACAGAAGACAGAAGAACTACCTGAAGATATCTTCAGTTTTTCTCTATGGATAGAGGGAGATGGTGTCATGGTGGCTGATAAAATCCATCACCTTGTTGCTCAGAAGTACAAATAAAAAAGGCTGGGAGTGTTGGACGGCTCTGCTTTGGGTGAAGTGTTTGTATACAGTGCTTATCAGTTTCTGCACAGATTGAGGCTTTAGACAGCAAAGCCATTCCCTGAAAAACAGCGACATGGAAGCAGGTAGAAAACAAGTGAGCACATTACACTTCAAAGAAAGTACGGCAGGTGGCTTCATGGCAGGAAATCGTCTGTAAAAAATGCATTCCCACGACGAGAGGCAAGAGAATTTTTGGCTTATAATAAAAAATAGGCTACTTTAATTTATTGTCAATGTGGTTGAAGGTTCAGATTATCACTGTTATTATTATGTTCCTGTGTTACTACCTGATATCCATATTAATAGAGGTAGACCAACATGCTCAATGCTAAGCTTATTTTTCATTAAGTTGATACAAATTGTTTGATAACTGCTATGACGTTAACCCTTTCAGGCCTAAATCATGTACCACTGATGAAAAAAATGAAGAAAAAAAGGTTGGATTGGTTTCCTGTCAGGTAAACACAAAAAATGGTAAATAAATAAAATAAATCTAATATATATTTTTAGATTTTTGCTTTTAAAATATCCATTGCAGGGGACGATCCATTGTAGGAGCCATAAATGAATGCTATGAAACAGCATTTATTTTCACTTGCTGGTAATAAACAAAACAAATCATATTTAACATTTAGCTAAGGAGGGAACCTGATCGTTAATTTAGTGGTCATATCTGAAAATAAAAATTTCAAGAACTCTTTAAAGGTGCTAATTCAGTGGGGTTTGAGCAGCAGTTTCAGTGCTTGTTTATCTATAACTGCATGCTTTTGAAGAATGCAAATCAATGTCTCCGAGTTACTTTCTATGGGCTGCGACCTTGAAGCAGGTTCTTTGTGGAATGAAGGAGTCGTGCACTTTGCACTGGTTCTCAGTACATGTGTTCTTATTTTTTTTTAAGAGCAAACTTTACTATAGACATTTTTATATTCACCTACTTCCGAGGGTCCAGCACTCTCTACATCGTCATCATCACTGACAATTGTAGGATGTGTCTACTCTCAGTTAACTGAAGCAATGTATTCTATGCAGTACTTGTTTGAACAAAACACATCCAGACCCAGCAGGGACTTGCACAGACGTTTCAGGGTCAGTTGCTTTAACCCACCTAGCTTTAACTCCCCTCCCACCCCCGATTTAAGGTGTCACCCATCAACATGTACCTGAATGGTGTAAGATATGGTAATTTCACAAACAATCACGAGATCAATATTAAATGTGTAAACAGTTTTAATTTCAAAGATGAGTTACATTTTAAAAACCGACAGTGACTTGCCCCAGTGGTTTCTGTTGAAGCCCAGGAATAATAAACTGGTGTATGTAAAAACATAAATAAATAATACATATAGGATTTCATGGACATACTTCTGGCTTACCATCCCATATCTCACAACAGCTATTAGAGGTATTATACTTAATCTCCAGGCTCTCCAGCATTCTTTGAACAGGAGCTTATGAGGTTAGCCTGCTGCAGAGATACACTGCCTTTAACACTATGTTAACGCTGACACGGCTTCTATCAACTGCATCTGCTTGTTTGGCTGCAGATTCTATAGAACAAGCATGAAGCATGTTCAGGAACGTAGTTAGCAGCTCATGTCACAAGCTAGAAAGAAGCTAATGTTAACTGTAACTACAGGTGGCTAGTTCGCTAACATTGTTTTAGATGATAGGGAGTATAGGGCGTAGCTTTTTTGCATCACTGTTTTTCTTTAGGGCTCTGAGCTGCCTCATCTCTGCGTCCCACTGAGGCATGTCTGGCCAAATTCAATAAAAGTCTGGATGACACAGTGATTTAATTTGGTCTAACTTTCGGGGTACTCATATTCATGCAGCCACAAAAGCAACAATAATTATCATTATGGTTTATTTTTTATATTCATTTTTTTTTTTTTTTAGAAAAGCAGCTCAGCCAAAAAGGGAAAATGTCCATGATAAAGGATAAAAAGATGTAGAAGGACCCTGCAGAAAGTTGTTATTAAAGTTATTGCTGCTATTATTGCTGCTTTCTGATGGGCAACAAGTCTCTGTCAGTGTTCTGTCCAGCAAAGCGTGAGCTAAAGAAGAAAACATGATGTCCATTGCAATAGACCCAAGTTCAAATGTGAAAGGGTTCAAATGTGAGCTATGTCGTTCTGAGAGTACAGAACTGAAGTGTTCGGTGAACAGGTTAAAGAAATTAAGCAGGTTACTATAAAAAGCTGCAAATGTCGTCACTTGTTGTTCATTTGTAACTTATTTTTAGCTTGTATATTGATGAACACAAAGAAATACACCAATAGAAATGCTCCAAAATTACTCAGAAAAGAAAAACAAAAAACATTGATTAAAATGTTGAACTTTTTCCCTGATGTCAGGCGCTCTGCACTGTGAGCTACTGTAACACAAATTGCTTGTATGTGTGAACACACTTGGCCAATAAAGTCTTGCTCTGATTCTGATTCAGATTTAAGCAAAAAAAAAAGGTACTAAAAAGAACAATTCCAGGGAAATTTCTTGGTTCCCAAAAGAGTGTTCTTTAGAGGGCCACCAGGATGTGTGACTGTGTGACAGTATTTAAGATTTAAAGAACCGCCAGGAAATACAATGGTTCCAGGACGAACCTCTAAATTGGTAAAGTCCTAACATGGGAACCCTTAAAAGGCTCTTTGCATTTTATAGGGAGCTAAAGGTGGTTCTTTTATGGCATCACTCAAAGAACCCTTTGTGACACACCACATAAGAACCATGTTTGGTTTCCCTGAAGAACGTTCTTTAAAGGACCATATTTGTGAAAAAGATATGGGACAAAGTATTTAAGGTTTAAAGAGCCTCCAGATAAAAGAAAGCTTCCATAAAGAACCTCTGAACTGGTAGAACCCTTATAAGATCCTTTGCCTTTATTTTTTAAACGTTCTTTAAGGAACTAAATGTGGTTCTGCTGAGGTATCACTCAAAGAACCCTTTGTGACACGCCACATAAGAACCACTTTTGGTTCCCTGAAGAACATTCTGTAGAGGACCGACCGTCTTTGTGAAAAAGATATAAGACAAAGTACTTAAGGTTTAAAGAACCTCCAGATAAAAGAAAGGTTCCATAAAGAACCTCTGAACTGGTAGAACCTTAACATTACAGGAACCTTAAAAGATCCTTTGCCTTTATTTTTTTAACGTTCTATAGGGAACTAAAGGTGGTTCTTCTGTGGCATCACACGAAGAACCCTTTGTGGCACCTCTATTTCTAAGGGTGAAGGTTCTCCTTCAAGGCTCTCACTGCCTTCATCTGATGAACCTATGGTACATTAAGGAACGCTGGGTCTGTGTAATGTGTTTGTCAGCTGGATGTTCTCTGAAGTGTCTCTGGTATGAGAGCTGATCTCAGGTTTGACTTGAATAATGAAGATTCTGGGCAGCTCCTCTGGCACACTGGCTGATTTCCATATAATTGTTTCCCTCTCTTAATATTGCATGAATGTGTTATGGAGATCAGGCATCTGCACAACAAAGTCCGCGTTACTCGAACCTGCCACAGTTTGGCCGTGTTTGTAAAAGTGGGCAGGACGTTAGATGTTGACTAAGTGAATCTCTCTGGTCTGAGAAAAGCAAGGACCTATGTTCTGAATCTTAATGACGCAGCGCTGATCATACTGAATTTAAGTTGGTATCAAAGGCTTATTTCTAATGCAGGTGCTTCTCTGCAGCGAGGGTAATTATCCCCATTATTCAAATGACGCAAAGGCGCTCGAGCAGCCCTTTCATATTTCATGGCCTTTTTGTTTTCCAGCCGTCTGTAGCCCAAGTGCACGGCTCTCCCTACGCCGCACAAAGGCCCGATTCTGTTTCCCTTCTCCCACTGCTCTTTTTTTTTCCGGAGCGGCCCTAAGGCCTCTGTTTTGCAAACAGACTCACAGCTATCAGCATCCCTGCTGATTAATTAGGACTGCGTTTGTCACAGCAAGTCAGCTTCAGAGTGCTTGCATCTTACATTGACTTTGCATTAAATCAGCACCGCTTATGAAATCCGCCTTTGTTCTTTGCTTTCCAAACTGAATGCACTTTGCATTAGAGGTTGCCAGATAAATGGGAACTCTTCGGATATGGCACCTGTGGATGTAGCAGCTGAGCAAAGGCCAGCAGTGAACTGTTTCGTGTGTAAAGCTGCATTTTGACTTAATCTCTAAGAGAAATCAAGTGTGCAAAAATCACATTTTCCAGGGTACAAACGTAAATGCCTCTCGTCGCTGTTCAAAGGAAAACATGCATCTCCAAAATGACAACTTTACAGGAGACAGCAAAAACCTCATGTAATTCTAATGCAAGTCAATGGAACCAGAATTCTTTTAAAGCAGTTTTGGGTCGTTTCTGTTGGTCCATTCATCCTGAAATTCCTACACAGTGTAAACAGCAGCTGCTGTGTTCAAATGATGCAGAAAACTACAATTCGACAAAAACGGAGAAACATCTTTTTCTTTGGATGGCGACGATATGTAAGCCGAATCCCTGATTTTTTTTTTCCACTCAAAAAGTCAATAACATTTTTGTTGATTTTTTTTTACTTTTATGTATCATTTGAACACAGCAGCCACCGTTTACATTCTGAGAAACTGTCATGATGAATGGACCAACAGGAATGGGCCAGAATTGCTTGGAAACACATCTGGTTCCATTGACTTATATTAGAATTGCATTAGGTTTTGCACATACGGCATCATTAAATCTTATTTGTGGTGCACAGCTGGCCCTTAGGGACCGCCACTGAGGGTACATTTACATTGTAGCCTGAGGAGGAAAAACCGTGGCCGCCTAGCACCTCCTTTCCTGTCAATGTATACCCCGTGTCCACCTAAGCGATTTGGCAGAAGTAATTAATGTTGACTACAGAGTATCAGGCGAGCTCAGTGTTCATGTATTTCAATAGGACTTTGCATGTTAGTTGATTGGCTTCCATTATGGGAACTCAGACAAGATCAAGGAGCCTCATACATACCATTAGGACACCTAATCTTCTAAACTGGGAGGGAGAGCGAAAGCCAATCTCCATGTTAATTACCAAAGCTGGAACCCGCTGGAGTGCAGGTGACATGTACAGTGACCAGCTTCGTGGTCAGAATTGGCTGAAACTCTTTGCACATCACAGCTGCGCTGGCTCCAGTCCGACCTTGGCCTAGTATTCCTAAGACCCCCGCGAAGGAATTCTATCAAACCGCTATTAAAACAAGTGTCGGAGGAAATGAGCGAAGCCATATTTTTGGAATCGTTTTTGGCGAGTTCATCTGAAGTGAAATCTGATTCTAATTCTGAAGCATATTAGTGTGAAACATCAAATCACTCCCACAGACCCCATCCTCGCAAGCAGCCCTTACACCTCTCAGCAAGCAGCACTCAGACATTGTGACACAGTGCCCCCTGTTGACCATTTGTAAGAAAGCAGCCTGGTCATGGTCCCCTTACTTTAAGCCAGGCCTGCATCTCTCTATTGCTGATACAGACAAGCATAAAGGCAACAATGACGTCTCCTTCTGAATCAGATACAGGCACTATGATAATACATAACATGTTTTAACAGTAACAGGCCTGGGACACGGACTACGCGTCTGGATAGTGTATTAGGACTCGAATAAACATGGTAATGAGGATGCAAAAACAGAAGTGTATTTCAGTCCATTTGATATGCGCTTTTAACCCATTCATGTCCAACAAAACTTTATATGATGAGGCCTATAAAAACAAGCCTATAATTCAACAAGTTACATGTTTTATAAGTCAGCCTTTCATATATACACTGAAACATTTGTTTATTTACACTTTTATTCCCTTTACAGGAACTCTGTAAGGGACTGAGTCGGGGGTGGGGCATCATAAGTCAGCCAAGTGATCTAGGCCAAATCTCAAATGAACCCCTACACAGGTCATGAGACAACAGCTTCTACACCCAAACACTGCAGTCCCTGCTAGAAAACCCAGCATAGACCCAGCAAAACCCCAACCCCATACTGTGTTTTTGAAAGTGGTATACTTTTCAACCAGCATGAGTCAAGTTTAATCTGGGTCCAACCCCGCAGTGAGCAAGCCAAGGGCGACAGTGGCAAGGAAAAACTCCTTCAGAGCTGGAGGAAGAAACCTCGAGAGAAACCAGGACTCAAAAGAGGAACCCATCCCCATTCGGTCAACACTAAAGAGCTAAACCAGCACCAGACCAGCATAAACCACCATAGACCAGCTGCTGTGGTTTCCAGCAGGTGTATACGTCTAAGAGAAAGCCACCTACTTTCAGATGCGCTCCCTATCTAACATTTGGTGCACTGCTTTAGGTGTAGATGCCATAGTTCACAGTTCCTGATTGACATAGGGTACTAGATAGGGAATATGGCACCATGTAGGGAGCCATTTAAGATTCAGGGTTAGCTTTGGCTTAGTGTGCTCTGTGGGTGGCTTATTATCATATGTGAGGCCAGGCTGGAACCATATACTGCCTTTAATGAAGGCTACAGTTTGTGCAGAAGCTGTGTGACCTCACGTGAAGTCTGTTTATTAATATATTTTTTTTTTATTATATTTTATATTTTTAATTTATTCACAATCAGATATCTGATTACAATCAGCAGCACAGATGGAATTAATACGTAGGTGCTAAACCAACTCTTTAGCCTCATATGGAGTGATCATCTGAAAACGCTCTTCAGATTTATACCCATCTTATTTCAAAGAGTTTATGGAGCAAAGGATATGGATATTAATAATGGGTTAATTATCCATTGTTTTATTTTTCACGCGCTGTAATAACACATAACACCTGTTAATATCTCGTGATCTAAGACTAAAACGGATTATGTGAAAGGCTGTAAACAGCCCAGCAAATGATGTTGGTTGTAATCGTCCAGCTGGATGTTAGGCCTCAGGTCGGTGTGGGGTCGTTGTGTTTATTAGCCGTATTAATGCTCAACGTTTTAGGACCTTGGCGGACCGTTTGAAGCGGGAAGACCGCTGTGGAGCCCACCGGGGTACACCCAAAACCTCCACAGTCGGCTGACTCTCGACTCAAATCGTCCTATGTTGATTTTCTCCACTCGTCTTTTTAAATAGGGTGAAAAGTGAAAGCAGCAAAACTGATTTCCTCCGTTTCCATGCAGGAGCTGCGGAGCTGCTTAGCTGTTTTTGCCGCCATTAATCAAAGCAGCGCTTATGACTTCATTCTGCTCCACTGATGTCATTGTTCGCGAGAGGGCCTTGAAAAGGCAGGCCTGCGCGCGCACTTAAGCTACACGGATTGATGTTTTCACACCTCGCGCCACACTAAAGGCGGCTCGGTTTCGGTACCCCAACGACCCTCGTGTGAGTCCTCCAGCCTCCCTCTGAGCCCCTCAAAGGCCCTGAAGATGGCACTGACCATCAAAAGGACCCTCGTTTCTATAAGTAGTCTCAGTCTGGACTCGGAGGGACCAAAAAGCATCGCTCATTCTCCGAGAGCACAGCTCAGGGGAAACATCACGCAGCTCCTCCGCGCTTCTCCCTCCATCGGACATGATCTCTGGCACGATGCGGCTCATCTGCGTGGTGATCTTGTTGGCAGGGGTCCGCTCGGACAGACCCCTGCTGGGGCAGCACCGCTCCTCCTACCCGCCCTACATGATGCAGCTGTACCGCAGCGCGCTGTCTGAGGGCCGCTCTCCGGACAGCGTCCGCGGAAAAGAGGCTCTGCATCACGCCGACTCAGTGCTGAGCCTGCTGGCCAAAAGTGAGTAGAGCTACAGTTTATTATGGTTGTATTATTTGGTGATAGCAGTTACAGGACTATGGGTTTCCAGTGTGGTACCAAGGGATAGGAAGTTTAGTTATTACCTTTTATTACTTTAAAAAAAAAAACTTTATTTCTATTTCAATTTTAATTCCTTTATTATTATTTTTTGTTTACTTAAAATTATTTATTACATATTTATTTTATCTTATTATTTACTATCCTATTTATTTTTATTTATAATTGCGTAATTATGTTTTACTTCTTTAAATTTCGACATTATTTTTAGTGTTTTGGTTATTTATTTATGTAAGTGAATTAATTTTTAGTTATTTCCTTTTATTGCGCTTTTGTTTACATTATTTTGGGGGTTTCTATATTAATAATCTTTTTCCTTTCTTATTTTTTATTGTTTACTTAAAATAATTGATTCCGTATTTATTTTATCGTGTTATTTATTATTATTATTTAGTGTTTTGTTTTTTTACATAAATTAATTAATTTGTGCGTCAAAAAAAAAAAAAAAAAAACCCACACGTCACATTAGTCTGACCCCGGTAGCATTAGCCGTATTTGTGTATTAGCTCAGCTTCAAGACGTCTGCTTTCAAAGCAGCTTTTCACTGGCCACGCAGCAATACACAATCTGATACTGCTGGTCTTCAGCTTTATTAAGTGCTTGGCTGCCAAAGTGTGAAAGCTGTCCTTTGGGCTGGTTAAGTGCCGAACATTAATTATGCAATGAAATATTTCGCACGTCTGAGCTTTCATTAAGAAATACGTCAATGGTGTTCTGATGCCATCTCTCTCTCTCTGTGCTTTCTCATAGGTTGCCACCAGGTGGGTGACAAGTGGGCCATCACTTTTGACATGTCCTCCATCTCAGCCACCGACAATGTCCAGCGGTCAGAGCTTCGCATCCGCCTTCCTGAATTTACTGCCTCCGACAACACAGTAGTGGACATCTACCATGCTCCGAAAGTGCACTGTGCTCATGAGCCCTGCACCGAACAGCCTCTTCACCTGGGCAGCCTCAGAGCCGTGCCGAGCAAGTCTCTTCCACACTCCTCCTGGAAGGTCCTCAACATGACTCTGCTGTTGAAGTACTGGCTGCATCAGGGTGGGCAACTGCCGACCCAAGAAAAGAGCCAAGAGGAGCTGAGCACAGGAGCAAGCCAGAAGCTTGTCCGGCATCCCACAGCCAACAGCGTGATGATGGTGGTCTACTCCAAGCAGACGCAGAGAAAAGCATCTACTCTCATCCGCACAGCTGAGCACTCCAAGTATGTGGCTTTGGATCGGGCCAGTGGCGGTCACGGGCCTGTGGCCCGGAGGCACAAGCGGAACCACAGGGTTCATAAGAAGGTGCGTGAGGCAGCAGGGGCAGCTGTGCATGCCAGCACCCCTCAAGCGGAGGGTGAAGTGAAGAAGCCCCTGTGCAGAAAGGTGGACATGTGGGTTGACTTTGACCAGATCGGCTGGAGCGAATGGATCATCTACCCAAAGCGATACAATGCCTATCGCTGCGAGGGTGGCTGCCCGACACCAGTGGACGAGTCCCTTACGCCGACCAACCACGCATACATGCAGGTAAGGATGATCAAGGTCGATATGAATTCACATTGTTATCCTACAGGAGTTACTAAATATGAGATGCTAACATTCCTTTCCTCTCTTTTTATTACAGAGTCTTCTGAAGCTACATCACCCGGACCGCGTCCCATGCCCATCCTGTGTGCCCACACGCCTGGCTCCTCTCTCCATGCTGTACTACGAGAACGGGAAGATGGTTATGAGGCATCATGAAGGCATGGTGGCAGAGGCATGTGGCTGCCACTGATCTCCAAACACTGAGCAACTTCAGCACTTAAGAACATCTCTACTCATGCCTGTCCCACAAAGCTAGAGAGACTTCAGCACTATTTAAGCTTCTGGCTCCAGACGCAGACTATTGAGAAGAGTATTTCTGCATCATAATTTATCAAACACAGCCCTTTCATACACGGAGTATGCTTAATTTATTGCATTGCTTGCATAACTTCATGTAAAGAGTGCCTTTTCACTTGAAATCAGATGGCAGCTACATTTTTCCCCCCAGTGCCTTACTTTCCATGTTTCTAAGATGTATGTTTGTATATAGAAAACAGTGAATTGCAAAATGTATTGAAATATTTTATGCATATCGAGTAAATCTTGACTCTTATTCAAGCCTTTTTTATGCAGAGTGAAAGTCATTATCGCATGCACCACATCAAAGTCAGCAGATGAATGAATTCAAATGGTTTTTTAATTGCTCGTTTGCAGCATTTTTCATACGCTTCAATGTCTCTTAAGGAATAATAGAGCACAATATATTCCTTTATAATTGAAGAGAACAGCGCTGCATAAACAAAATAAAAAAAGGCATTTTACATTCGGTTGAATGACACTTTAGGTGAAAATACTTCTCAAAAGAACCTGAACTGTTTTTCTTTTGATTTTATCATTACGAAAAGGTAACACTGCCAAGAGGAAACAGTAGTCATATGATCCTTTGTTATCATAAGCTAAATCTTTCAGACTTGAGAGGAAGATTCTGTGTGGTATGTGCCTCCAGCACATGATACAAAAAGTTATTTCAAAGAAACCACCAGTCCACCCCCCCCACCAAAGACACACACACCACCCCACCCCAGAAAATTACACACTGCGTCAAATGAGGTTCACATGGCCTACAAGTTGAGCAGGATCTTAAACGGAGACGTAGCTAGACATGACCACCTGCAACAGCGTGCTTGGCATTACCTGACAACTCTAGTGACTCTCGGACACAGGAGTGCGAGATGATGCGAGAAGACTGAAAGGTAATGGCTTGTGCGTGTCTTGAATGACAGCATCAATACAGAAAAAAAAAAAGAATGAAAAAAAAAACAGTAGATAATCGAAGAGTGTAGATGACGTTGATGGAGTAATCTTCTATTTCACTCATCCATTATGGACACAGTCATCACAGTAATATTCGTCTTAGCTGTCGTCTCCTTTGTGTAACGGACCCCCCTGGTGGCTAGATGTCCATTTCAAACTGGGCGTCTTCGCCTGGACACAACAGAAAGCAGATGAGACAGCATTCACACACAATCCTCCTGTATTATTCCTCTTTCTCACAAGGCCAACTACACAATGGTCCGATTTGTGGGTTCCTACCAAGAGGATTCACTGCTACACTCCACAACAGCTAGCTGTGTTAATAACACTGAACAGAAAATTTAATTTAAAAATCCATAATAAAATGTCTCTCATGGAGAAAAGCTGTAACATGTTTTTACATGTCATATTTAAATATTACATGGTATCTGACATATAAATATATTTTCGTATTTTATGCCTACAAATGAAAGAGGATAAAGTATGGTCATTTTCAACAATACCTGTATTTTTAGGTCTACTTAAATAAATAAATAAATAAATAAATAAATAAAAAGATCTACATGCTTTAATATTCCAAAAGTACAATATTTTCCTCATACTGTACACCTGTTTTCCCCCTCTGCCTGAAACACCTTTTAGCTCTTCTGTGTTATTAAGCCTGCCGTCCCAATAAGCACATTGTGCTCTGATTGGCTGGCTTGCTCATTCTGTCCCTTCATCTTGCAAGAGAGAAAACTTTGGGCTTTATAACTTTACAAAAAAAAAATAAAATCACTTTAAGGATACGGTACAGAACAATAACATAAGAGTTCCCATTTAAAACACCCACTATGTACTGCGCCTCATTCAAAAAGCTGTCTGGGATAAAACACATAACTCCAACATAAAAGGGCAAGACTCACCTACTGCATGTTAGCCAAGCACATACATACAAGAAAGCGGTAACTGTTGTGAAGGGCTTTACACACGGAGCCTTATTTCCACAGACTGATTAACGAATGGTTCTGTATGTGTATATGTTTGTATATGCGTATGTGCGTAAACAATTACTGACTTTGAGCTGAAGGATTAGAAGCATGTGGGCTCTATGTGAAATGTGGGATTACTCCTCTATACCTGCACCCTTTTCCAGAGGAGGGCTGACGTTGTTGCTGAGGGTCTCTTGAGGATGTGCCTTTTCGTTATTGACTGTAGCTGTTGGCGGGCTGGTCACCCCTGGAATGTCAGGGAGGCAGCAGGGGGGTGTGCGAGCCAATGGGGAGCTGCGACAGTCCAGCAGGAATTTTCGGTCATAAATGATCCGGGTGCCTACAAAAGTGAGTCATGAGGTGTTAGTTACACTGATCTGAATCCTGTTACGCAATTTCCTTTGCAATAGCTCAAGCTAGGACACAGTGGCCCGTCTCAGATGAAGTTAAAAGGGCTTGTCTACCCAGAACTCTTAAGGAGGGAGAGCCATGCAGGTCAGCTGTCGCATATAGGGTCACTATCGCTGGGACACATGCCTCAACTTACACCCAATGACATGCAGTAGGGTAAAGTGTCCGTAGATCATAAATCTTTTTAGGGCTGAAGGATTTATTGATTTTATATTGAAATTACAATTTGAGGAAAAAAAAAAAACCCACACAACATTTATCCACTTAACAGTTGCCATTTGTATTATGACACCCATCAACAAACGTCACCTTGAGTTATAAATGGGGAAATTTAACTGAATAATATAGAGCTTGTGGACAGCATAAGAAATCATTTACATACATTTCTAACAAATGTTGAGCAAAATGTAAATAGAAACACAATAGAGAATATATATATTTTTAATTAAACTGCACAAAGACATCTTAAAAGTTGAAATCGGGAATTTTGTTTTTTGAAAAATGTGTCCATTTTGAATTTGATGGCACAAACATGCTTCAAAAAAGTTGGCACAGGTTCACGTGCACCACTGCATTCATCCCCTCTTCTTTAAACAACACTTCATGCACGTTCGGGAACTGAGCAGCCGATTGCTGTAGCTTTTAAAGTGAAATCGCCCTCGTTCCTGCCCTACTTAGCTGCTCAACAGTTCGGGATAACCTTGGTGCATTTTTTCATTTTATACACTGAAAAACATGCACACTAATAAACTTCCATTTTTCAACTGCTCATAAAGTTTTACTCAACTCCAAAGTCCATTTTAGGTGGAAAAAAACCTCATTCATTTCCCTTTTTACACTCCTGTACATTATTAATGTTGAACCAACAAAACAATTTACAGTGTAATGCTGCAAAAGTTTAACAGGTAACCTGCAGGTAGTATTAACAGTGCCTTCACAGGGAAGCAAGCCACCTACCCAAGCACTAAGGCAGGACCCCTACCTTCACACAACTCTTTGCCCGTGCCAATATATATATATATATTTTTTCTATTTAACTTAATATAATATATTTAAAAGTAAAATCATTAAATAAGTTTGCTAGTACTGAGATGTTTCTGTACTATTTTCAATGAGATAAACAGTTTAAAATATTTGTACATGAAGCCATTCAACTTTTTTTATATTCTGCACAGCATCTCAACTTTTTAGAAAATGGGCTTTTACTTTTGTCTTATTAATAGAAACAGGTCTGGGGCTTAACTTACAGAACATAGCCACAATTTATATTGCAGTCATACTACAAGAAAAAAAAAACCCTCAACATTGTTGAGCCCTGCTTAGTTTTAGTTGTTTATGGCAAAACACTTTAAATACACTAGCCAATATGGCAATCATGAGCTTGGCAACACTTCGAAAGGCAGGGAAGATATTTTCTGACGAGGGAAAAAAAGCCACATGCCACATTACCGCGGTTAGCAAGAACACGGTATCAGAACACTGTTATCAGCAGTTTGAGTTCAGTGTCAGCCTTGTCTCCCCACCCGCCTCTCTCTGTCACACACACACACACACACACACACTCTTTAATAAAAAAGACGGGTGCACCAGCAGGGGTGGGCAATACAACGAGAAACTAAAACCCAATACGTTCAAATAAAGGCATACCTTCCTTCCATACGTATGTCTTATATTTACATGCATTATATTTTATGTGATGTACTTTATACTGATAAGAACCAGTCCCTGAAGCAATAAATACATAAGACTTTCAAGGCCAACCACACTGTGTGTGTGTGTGTGTGTCTGTCTGTCTCGTGAACAGAACACATTCAGTAAACATGCAGAGGAAGCCAAGCTTACATTTAGAATAAAGTCACATACACCTAAACGATCCACTGTTTACAGTATGCGGGTCAATCTCTGGCTGTTACAGCACTAGGAGCTCAGAGAACGGGAAGTTCTGCTACTATGGTTGTTTACAGCACTGCACGACCACGCCACAGAACATTCATCTTGTAAAAAGGGTGACACACACACACACAGTCCATTCGTTCATTTATGTGGGTGTGAAGCAGCCAAACAGACATAACTGAAATAAAAGAAGGCTCTCTGTGAGCGAGAAAAGAAGAAGTGAGTGGCTGTAAATTTGAGGAAATCCATAAGAAGTCACATGGCGACAGTTATCCGTCACACAGCTCTTGGCTACTGACATATTTTTCCATATGCTGTCATTAGACTACAGTTCCATCTTAAACCGCGCGGACCAGAAACCACATGCTCTGAGAGATACTGCATACAACACGAAGGCTATGTTCACACAGCATGAAAATCAGACTTTGTGACGACTATTATTTGCAAGTGATCAGATCAGATTTGTGTGCCCAGACATTACCAACCTACCTCCACAGGTTGCTGAAGTAAAGACAGAGGCATCAGTAACTATGCAGCAAACCCCAGCCTTTTAGTTACTCTGGATTTGACATCTTCACTGTTCGTCGCATGGAGAGCAAAGACACCTATAATCAGATTTGAGCTGCCAGAGCGCTCCAACTGGCACACATCTCTAATAATTCAATTGGAATCGCATTTTAAACTACCACCTAACGTGGGTTTGGATCGGGTTTGCAATAATCAGATTTCATGTGTCTTTTTGCTTTCCAGGACTATCAAAAATCAATCTCAATACAATTTGGATATGCTAAAAATCAGATTAGGTCCGGCAGTCTGAACAGAGCCTGAAGAGGTCTGGTTAATATCGCTGTGCTGCAGACAGATTTTCCAGCTGGCCTACCAGGACTGAAAGCATTACCCATTCGCAGGCACAGTGCTGCGGAGGGTACACACGCTCTCTTTTAAAAAGGATACTATAACCGAGCAGAATGACTCATTTACCTGGGACTGATCTAAAGTAACGTCTGTAGAGTTTTCTCACTACTCCGCTCTGCAGGGCAAATGCTCCATGTAGGAAAGGCCGGCATGTCCAGGCTACAGCGGTCAGCCACAGAAAGGCAACATCTGTGTATCAGCCATTAACTGTGGACATTTACAAATCGAAGTCTGGACTCAATCTGCATTTTCTGCTGTCCACAAATCAATCTGGATATCCCGAAAAAAATGGGCTGGCAGCCTGAACACAGGCCAAGACTGCTGGAACATGATCCCCTTACATGGTGTAGCTATAGCAGAGTTCGTGCTACTGAGCTCTCTGGTTAAAACTAAACACTCAGCTGTGCACATATTGCTAGGCAAGATAAATTTAAAGATCATAAAGCTGTAGGAGGAGAACCATACATGTTCAGGAAAACTAAAAATGAGAACATTAGCGTATTAAAGAAGAGACCCACAGAGCTTTTAGTGTTTCTCCATAATTATTTGAGGAAACGCAAACAGAGAGGAACTGATTGGTTGAAACTAGCTATTTTTATAGGTTTACTATAAATGAAGTTTCAGTCCGGTAGGTTGCGGTTGTGATGTCACAGCACATGAAGACTTGGCAGCCGCAGATTCGTCCAACTTATCTACAGTTCATAAACTCTGTGTTAATAAATATTCCACTCAAGCATTATTAATAATAAATACAAATAGCTCTTGTGATGTGATAATTGCAGCCTCTTAAATTGTGATTTCAACACAGAACATATTCATCCTTAGGCCCTAGACTTAGACAAAGTCATTCAGAGTGGTTTAAGGCAAATCTAGCTCTGAGCTCTCCACAATGGTGATGACGGAAACTTATTTAACTGGCTATGTTTGTGTTGCAGACCCCTGGTTCCGGTCTCCATCACCTGAAGTCTGATTTGGTTTGTCTCTTACCCATAACCCATATCAAATTAGACAAGACTCTGTGTCCACCACAAACCACTGACATACAGCAGGGAACACCACTTCAACGTGAGCCACACTGTCCAGCAAGCTCTCCTGCTACTGCACTGAGGACGAACAAAGACACAATCACAAACACCACATACCAACAGACAGGATGACAGCAGCCTCAGCCTACACAAAGCCCAGTCCACGAGGCCGTGTAGACCAGAGGCGAACTGCAAGAACTGAAAGCCACCCCACACAACGATTCAGCTCCCAGAGCACGAGCTTTACCTCCGGGGGTCGTGCTGAACAGTGTCCCTCCGGGCGTTGTAGAGTAGTCATGTGGCATATGGGCCGCGTCGTTGATAGCCACCCGTCTGGTGGCCGGGATTGCCCGACTCGTGGTCTTCTGACCGCTTACAGACATTTTGCAACTGTCTGCAACACGCTGCCGTAGTAGTCACACGGTGCACCCTAAACCGAATGGAAACAGAATTCAGCAGCTTAGCCATGTTGCTAACTCGCCATGAGAAAACGTGCAGCATGTTAGCAGTAGCACACTTAGCTAGCAGGTAAGCTGGTCTCTCCGCTAACTGTTTACCTTCTCCGGTTTATGTCAGGCGAAGACTACATACACATATAAACAGGACTAAGTATTTGAGCTCTTATAGGCCTTCATTCACACATTCACACTCGCAACCTAGCCGAAATGCTAGACTGCTCTACGAGCACGTTTTCTCTCTCTCTCTCTGTCACACAGTCACTCACTCACTCACACACACCACCACACACTCAACAAAATATCAGCAGTGAAGCGGCGTTTAAAACGCGCAGAGCGGCACAATGTCGCCCGCTCTGGTAGGGCACGGAATTGCAACGGGATTTGTAGTTTTTCACTTGTTTACGAGTCGAGACTTTATTTTCTTTCGTTTTTTAAGACTTAGTAGGTTCTTTATTTTAGGACTTTTTTGCTTGGCTTATCAAAAAACGTTCAACTAGGAAAATAAACGTGAAATGCTAGTAACAGAACAACCACATAAATGATCATTTGGCAATGCAGAGCTGAGCTGACAATTTAGCATATTGGAGTGAGCAAAGCAATGTTGAGATTTTGATCATATTTAAGTAAACATTTATATAAACACATAGTGTGGTTGGTGTAGGTCAGCGGTTTACACCACTACCCACCAGAGCACTACCACCCCATTAGGGAGACAGGGGTTCAAATCCTGGTCTAGGTAGCAAATGCTGAGCAACACCAATAAGAGTACTTGGGCAAGACTCCTAACCCTGCACTGGCCTACTTGTAAAAATGAATAACCTGGTAAGTCACTCTGGATAAGGGTGTCAAGTGAATGTAGTATAATAAACAAACCAATGTATGTCTAGGCATTGCTAACGTTAGCGATGCACATTCATGCTGTTTGTTTACATTGGATTGGAAAACCTAATAACTGAAGATAGATTACAACACTGATCTCTAGCAGTCAGAGGTTTACACACAACACAAAGTAAACCACCATCTGCCACAAATCTTTACCTGTAAACTTGAATTACAAATCAATCAAAAAAGAAATCTAAATATTTATGAAAATTGATAAAATATTACAAAACATAATATTTTGTTATTGTTTAAACCTCCACTAGTGCCTCCACATAGAGGTTGGCGATATGGCAATTATGTCTTGACACTTCACTATATTTTCACAGTTCACATTATATGCATAATATTATTTCATTTTTCAGAAATGTAAGTTAAAATAGGCAAAACTGAACCTGTAATACATATATCAACTATGATAATAAGAAACATATAACTATAATTATTGTGTTGTATATTTTACACAAATGCACTATATCCAATTTAACAGGCCTGATTATTCCCACTTGCGACATGCAGTTAGTCAGTGTTCTTTAAAGGAGCAATTTATAAGAGCTTTAGTTTAAAACATTCCAAAATTGAGAACATTAATAATAGAATGTATTGATAGTTTTGATGGCACCTCTGGTATGTATCTGTATCATGTTGCTGAGATATTTGCTACAGTTAGCATGCTAACCAGTAAACCCTGTCTCGTAATACCAATTTGTACCTCAGGAGGCAATGAGTCACTGCAGCATCAAGACGTCAGTCTAGCATGAGAGGATGAAGAGGTAGCGCTGCCCTGACACTGAATTCTAACCCCTCCAATCATGTTGATAATCCTGCTCTTGGTTAGATTAATTAAGGACAGGTAGCCAAATGAAATAACCGAACATTTTGGGCTGATTTGTGAATGTTGGTCCAAAACATGGACAGATGCCCTACAGCTTTGTGTTGTTTTGCTTTGTATCTATAACTGTGGTCCAATTCTGGCATGAATGTGTTGAATATTAGGTCCACGTTTATCAAGTCTACTCACTGTATACAGTAGGTGGGCCAGATCTGGGCCTAGCGTTTCTTCTAGACTGGTAAGTTAACAGCTGCTTACACTGAGGAGGAGGGACAGTGGGGACATTTCCTATGATAGGGATGGACACCACAACATTTTGGTGATATGTTGCCTTCTGTTGTGTGAAGTATGAATTTGACACACATTATTCCTTTAATTACTTAATCTGACATAATTACGTAAATTGCATAATTTTAAATGATATCCACAGGAACACATAATGTCACATAATTTATCACAATAAAGATAAAATATATAATATATAACAATATATTATATAAATATCGTTATATTCACCAGCCCTGAATCCACAACTGGGGTGCCAGTTGGTCCTTGTAATTCCCGAAATGTAACTATAATTATTTGTCATTTTCCCACTGAATCTCATAAAACATGCATTTCACCTTTCAAAAAAGTGTTAGGAAGGAACCTGCCAGTTCTGTAGAAGGTGCCTTGCCGATGCTAATTACACACTAATAAAGGATTATCTTATCTTATCTTATTGAAAGTAACAGGGTTGATCTGCTTAAGTACAGAATTAGCAAGCACACAAACTAACCTGCATCCATGCTAATGCCATAAGAGAAATTAAATCATTCTAATATTTTATTTGCAAGGTTATTTCTTTAAATATTTCGGAAAAATTCATAATGTAAATGGAAAGTCAGGCAAAGCCATATCATTATTGAAATATGAATAATGTTAATTTTCATTGCTGCTGAATAAGAGACTTTAGTGAGATGTAAAACGGATTCATACATTGATGCAAAAATATTACCATTGTTGAAGTATTTTGATTATTATAATTTAAGGGTTACTTGTACATACATGTCTGTAAATATAATATGAGTGGGACAAATATGGCAACCCAATTGTGGAATCACTCACTCACTCACTCACTCACTCACACACACACACACACACACACACAAACACACACACACACAAACACACAAACACACAAACACACACACACACACACACACACACACACACAAACACGCACAGAAACAAACACACACACAAACACACACACACACACACACAAACACACACACACACATACACACACACACACACACCTCATACAGAGTTCCAGACCACTCCCTTTATGTCACATCTTTCTTTATTAATTTCTGTAAATGGTCTGAGCTGGTGTGCAGGGTAAATGATCTATACATATCTTCATGTCAGAATGAATCTGATTCAAAGGCTTGTATACATATTCACGTTTGTTTTTCTTTTCTCCATAACAATTTAAAAAAAGAAAAGAAAACAAGTCCAAATAGCTACAAAGCCTCTACATTCCCCATGATATGGGCATGTTCCTATAACTTGATTCTAGCTAGTATGCTTAAAGTACATCCATAACAACTCTAATAAGGGTGCATAGCATTCTAATTCATATATATATTTATACTTTTGTCATATATTTATACATATATTCTTTATTAAAAACATCTTTTCTGTGCATGTGTGCAGTTGCATTCCTTAGTACAGAGTAATATGATATTGCGTTAATATTGTCATTTATCCATTCTAAAGGAGTATAGGTGAACTCTAGATTTTTGCAACAGTAACATTTTACATAAACTCATTGTAATACATCATAATTGTAATGTCCTTTCACACTGCGTGCCCTTTTTTAAAAAGGACACAGCGTCCCCACCCTCCCCCAACCACTCGGCCCTCAAACCCCCTGAAGATCACGCCAGTGGACTTTCCTCTAATGTAACAGGGCAAAAGTGCTGGATGAGTCCAAGTAAGTCCACCTAACATCCATCACATATTCAGTTCTGCAGTCACTACTGCTCCTTGCCCACACCCCAACGCCCCTCAAATGACAATACTCATGTTCCTGTAGATGGTCATACTGTAGAATTAATTTCTGAATGGGTGGCAATATGCGGAAGAAAAAAAGATCATCGGTTAACACAAACCTGAGTGAACTGTAGAGAAATAAAACAAAGATTACAGTCAGTGGAGGTGAGGAAACACACAGGGAACATAGTTTCATTCATTCACCACATAGTAATGTCCTAACATGACCACTTTTACAGTAAAGTAGTTTCCCTTAACCATAGACTCATAGACTAGTTCAGTTTTTTTATGGACATGGACATCCATCCATCCATCCATCCATCCATCTGTTGATTCACACACACCAAACTGTCACAAATGTGTTTTTTCTTCAAAACAGAAAAAATCAATGCTCATATGAGTATGAAAGCATCTGTGCTACATTTGAATACTGAGCTGAAATGCTGATTTTCAGCCATCAAGTCATATAAAAAACTAAGCCTTATGGATTATGCAGCCAACAAAGCTCCCCCTCCAGCTTTAAGACATCGGTATGCAGAGTCCGTTCAACGAACTTGAGTCGGTATGAAAGTCACATGCTTGCATACTGTGTGACTTTTTGTATTCATGCATGTATTAATATCACTTGGATCGTATACGTCTTAGAAATGCTACTCAGATGTTGGGTGAATACAGTAAATACTGAACATACACAGGTTCACACGCACACACACACATACACCCAACTGTTACCATGTTTGATATTATTGCTTTGGTAGTTTAAGCTTAAATAGTTTCCACTTTGCTTGGGCTCTCCTTAAAACTCACTATGCAGTAAATCAACAAATGAATGTACAGATGCGCATACGATAAGAACTAACTACGAAGAATGTCAGCTTCACTGTATATTGATGGATCTGTATGTGCATAAGTGGGTAAGACATACGAAGCCAAAGGATGACAGACAGTTGTGAATTCACAGTTCAGGGGTCAATTTCAAGGTGGACTATCACAGTGCTGTCTGTATATATTTGTCTGTCTATGCTTACTGTACATCTATATGGATGTTCCTGTAAATTCCAAACATCAGAAGATCTAAAACGCTGCCTCTTCAATTTAAACGTCATCCTGCCCAAAACACATCAGGTTGCCAGTAACTCAAAGTGTGCACCCGAACCCCGCGCATTTCTGCTACAAGCTTTCATTTGTCAGCAGGGGTCAAAACAATAGTGCCTGGGAAATGAAGGATGTGTGTGGGCCCCAGGGCAGACCCATAGAGAAGCATGAGGAGAAGTGTGCAGTGCTACATCGGTCACTGGAGTCAGTCCACTGGCGCTCAGTGAACAGACAAGGAGCTACAGATATTGATGGTTGAATGGGTGCAAGGGACTGGGAGGGCATAAAGAGAGAAAAAGCAAGAAGGTAAAACCGAAAGCAAGAGAGACTCCAAGAGAGATAGAGAACATAAAGACTCCAGGAAAATGAAAGAGAAATAAAATGCATATAGAAAGAGAGAGAGGAATAGAGGGAGAGAGAGAGATCAACAGAAAGTGAGGCAAACTCAGAGAGAGCTGATATAGTGAGCAGGAGAAAAAGAGGGATACTGACAGACAGACACAGAAAGACAGAAAGATAAGGATAGATTGAGATAGAGAGAAAAGGAATAAGACAGACAAAGAATGAGGAGAGGCGGACTCGGAAAGAGAGATATACAGAGTTAAAGAAAAACTGATACTAAAAAAGGATAGATAGATAGATAGATAGATAGATAGATAGATAGATAGATAGATAGATAGATAGATAGATAGATAGATAGAGATAAAAGAAAAGAAATAAGAGACAAAGAAGGAGGAAAGAACATCAGAAAGTGAGGCAGAGATAGAAAGAGAGAGATACAGAGCTTAAGAAAAACAGACAGGTATGAAGAAAGAGCTAGCGGAAGAGTCATTAGCGGTGAGGGACATTGAGGTGTTGCGCTGGCACAGACAGACCGACACACAGCAACAGTCTCCAGCTGAAGAACCCTATGTTTTCATAGAAAATGTTCCCTCTTCTTAGGGGGGCACCCTTTTTGATTCTTACCAGGTAGTACATAAACAAAACGTGGAGGACCGCATCAAAGGAACACTAACACAGTTCACGAAGGGGATCGAAAAAGCCTGGAAGAACACACGCACCCGCACACACACACAGACACTCACGAGCAGAGAGCACAGCGAGCTTATTCTCATTCACACACTGAACGGCTCTCAACGTGGCAGGAGAAGAACGCTCAGTGCCAAGCCAGAAGCGAGTTACACATGCTGCAGACAACGGACACACGCGCACACACATGGACACACATTCACATAGCATAGAGTGCATATAATCACATATAGTAACAAGATAAAGGGCCCATGTAAATGAAGCAGTGATGGGCTCAGCATAGGCTACGCTGCTTGTGTTTGTTGAGGAAACAAAATAATAAAAAAAAAAAACAGAAAAAAAGAAGAACTGTTGCTTTTTTTTTGGCTGTGTTGTTCCGCGAAGACTCTCTTTTTTTTTTTTTGTTCGACTCCTTCCTTTATCCGGAATGAAGGTCCAATAAGTTCTGTGCGGTCCTGCAATGATGGTCCTTTACCGTGTACCATTTCAGTTTATAGATAATGACAGCTCAAAGGTCATAGGTCATGCACCAGCAATCAATCATGCGTTTACAGTTGACAGGAAGCACTTTTTGTTGATTTTTTTTTTTATGGTCTTTTTCTTTTCATTTTTTGTACAAAAAGATCATGCCCTAAGCTAGTTGTATGTTTTTTTTTCCCCGTTGTTGTTAAAAATGATACAAAACTACAGGTAGATCTCCTCCTCTTCTCAAGCGCTGCCCCATGGTTGTTTCTGTAGGGTTGGTTTCTTTTTTTGGGGAGGGTGGAGGAGGGGAGTGATTGGGGGTGGGATGTGTTGTTGTTGTTGTTCCCCTTCATTTGGTGCTTTTCCTCCCCTCGTCCTGCCTTTCGTGCACCCCTCGTCTCGTTCTGTCTCCCAGTTGTGTTTGGGTGAAGGATGGTTTGGCAGTAGATGTCCGGCCCTGGAGGACAGCAGAGGAAGAGCTGCACTTAACACGAGGAAGTACTTCATCACTCTGCCCTTCAAAAAAACTGCCCTCACCCTTAAGCATTAGACTGATGGCCTTGGTTACAGAACCCTGCCTAAGATGCTGTCGCCTGCCTCTGTCTTGTTCTCTACTGATCATATCTGCTGATGATCTGTGACTGATGAGCTCTGGAACATGGCTAAGATGCACTGGTCGGCTGGTGTTGACTTGGTGCTAGTCCATTTTCTATATCTATTAATGAGCTGTGACAGTCCAGTCCTGCTCTATCCGTCCCATACCTTCAGGACAGTATGTGTTAGTTTTCAGTGCTTTACTCTCCGCAGACTGGCGTGCTTCACAGCCTGCGTGCCCCTCTTCACATCCACAACCAGCTAGAGCAGGGAAGCAGGGAGGGAGGACAGGGAGGAGGGGAGAGATGGCCTCAGAAATGCTGACATAATCCCTCCGAAACTAATGGGGTTATAACTAGGGGTGGGAGAAAATGATCTACACAACACAGTATCAGCAATACTTTGGCTGAAAGATAGTACCGGTAGTTGGGTCTGTATAGTTTGGTATCTGTAATATCAAATAAGGTCTAAACTGCTAAACTGCTTGGGCCAGGAGTCTCTTCTGTAGGAGAACGTTGCTCTGTCTACTTCACAATTACATTTTGTAAACAATACTGATGTGGGATGAAGGATAAACGATTTCTTTTTGGCTATGATAATCGGAGGGGTTTTTTAGTGATTCCCACTCCTAGTTATAACATCAGTGAACATCTGTGTCTGCTGAATCTATAACAAAACAGCCAGAGAGACCCACCTTGGTCATGACGTTGCCATGCTCGTCAGTGAACTGCTCCTCCTTCAGATGCTCACTGGTGAACTCTACTGGCTCATCTCTCTGCAAACAGGAGTAGCCATGTGTTACATTTCTCATTACCTGAAAAGCCCATGTTGAAGTAAATACAGCAATGTCCAAAAAGGACAAGCTATCTGCTTTAGACTGGACAGGCCAGGGGACACACCTGTGCCTTCCGTCTGTCCTGGTCCCACACCCGCAACTCCCCCTCCTGGTGGGAGAAGCCCAGCCCTTTCTCAAAGGGCTGAGTGCCCAGCAGCCTCCCACGCAGGACTTCCGAATGGCCCGTGTCACATACCGGCGTCAGCAGGGCTTCCTGGGCCACACGTGGCTGGCTCTGCTCCCGCCCAGACGACCCCGCCGCCTGCCTGCCTTTGGACTGGGACCAGCTGTGCATGGACTCGGAAAAGGACTCCTTCTCCTGGACATACGGCTGAAAGGCACCGCTGCCTAGCCTGAGACACAAAGAGCACACAAAGAAAGAGCACTGTATCTGACTCCTACAATTGCCTACTTCTGTGATATGATTCAAATGGAACTGGCCTTGGACAAAAATGTAGACAAGATGCCATAAGAGGGCGCTGTGAGAGGGTGGTCCTAAGTGGCCAAGTTCATTCCACAATTAGCTGTCCAATAGACATTTCACATGCATACCTTCTTCTAAGGCCTACCCACCCATATGGATGTGTCCAAATAAAAAAATAAAAACTCCATAGAGCAGTGCTGTTGTATCCCTCACCTGTCTCCGTTGTGCTCTAGCGCTCGGGTCAGGCCGGTCCTCTCACACAGCTGAGCATATATCTGCTGCCCTGTAAGAACAGAAAACTTTTCCTCTGAGCTTGCACTTGCCCCTCCTCCACTTGCTCCTCCTCTAGCTCCCCCTGCCATACCGCAGCCCGCCACCGCCTCTGCCCTCCTGCCTTCTGACCTCTGACCTCCAACCTGCCCGTTATGGTTGGCTTTGGGGACAGCGCCCCCGGCTACTGCATCATGCTGCATGTCCTCTTCATCCACATCCTCTTCCTCTTCCTCCTCCTCCTCCAGCTCCATGATAGATCCGCTGGCCCCGCTTGCTCCACTGCTGGGACGCCCCAAGCTGCTGCAGGGCAGGCTCAACGTATTAGCCTCAGAGTCATCGGCACGGCTGCTGCCGTCCAGTGAGGAGTCCTCCACGGTCACCAGGGACGGACTGACGCCCGCAGGCCATACCTGAACGTCCGACATCTCCAGCATGGTCTCCTCCTCGGTGGGTGCGATGGGCGCGCACTCCAGGCTTGACACCTCCTGCCAGTAGGGCTCCACGCCCAGCGGCGAAGGCAGGCTGTACTGCATGGAGGCCGGCGAGAGCAGCTCCTCCTGCACCTGCCCGTAACCTGGGGAATGGTCAGACAGAAGAGGCAACGCTAACACCACACAGACAGAAAGGGGAGTGTGGGTGGGCCTGGACCTCTCTCAGTGCAGGAACGGCTTGTGGTGTGTCATAACAAAACCTCGTGATCTCAATCTAAACATTCACCATGCCTGGAATATACCGGTGTAATTCTGAATTACTTTTATTAATAAACACAATGGGACCCCCAAGTGACGCAAGCATCTTCACAGTATCATCAAGAGATCCTGAGTTTGAATCCCTTTGATGCAGAGGTACTCTAGTAGCAAGCACTTCAGTGGCACATGCTGCCAGGAAGTTAGTGTTTCCATAGACTTGCACTGATTTCTGCTGATTTTTAAACATACATTATGTTAAACATATTTTTAAGATCATCATTTTTAGTTTTCTGCACATTACAACATCCAATCTTTTATAATTTCTTGCAAACCTCTATTTGAATTTTTAGGGTTGTTATAATACACATTTTATCATGTGTTAATAGAAACCAGAATATCGTCGCTGTCCAAAAATAATCAAATGCCTCCAAAATGGCAACTTACAAGAGTGGAGAAAACCTTATTAAATTTTAATGTAAGTCAAAGGAACCTGACTTTTTTTCTAACCAATGTTCAGCGATTTCTGTTTATTGATTCCTCATGAAATTTTACAATGTGAACAGCAGCTGCCGTGTTCAAATGATGCATAAAAGTAAAAATCGGCAAAAATTTTCATTGGACATTGACAGTACATAACGTGAGCATAATAAAACACCTTAAGATAATTGAGGCCTACTTTCTCTTCCCCCTGTAAGATTTAATATCACTTATGACAGCTCTACATTATAAACGTATTTAAGACAGGTCAGGCAGGTACCGTATTCCTGACTTACTCGACTTGGTGTCAGTGAATTCTTCAGAAGATACTTCAACATGAAGCCTTGATCTATGAGTTACTCATATAATGTCCTAACCTGTTTGTTATCTGAGCTGAGCTGGTCAGCTAAGACGTAGTTAAACTACATTCTTACATGGGTCATAATTAGCGTTGTTTCAGACATTGTATTTCATAGACATATGTCATTGCATGCATTGCATTGTTTTGGATAGCACATTGTCCACTATAAATTACAGGTATGAGAAATAAAATATAAGATAAGAAGATAATGCACAGTTTGTTTAGTGATTTTTTTTACTGTAACTGGAACATGCCTTTTGTTACTATTTCCCCAAAGTAAGTTACACAAATGCTATAAAGAGTTTGGACATGTATATATTTAGGTAGCCAACTTTTAGATGCATACTATGCCAAAGCGTATAAACTGTGTGCTTTTTTGCACACAGTTTTTTGGTCCTATATGTTTTGCATTTCATCCAATCATCATTCATGCAATTTTATTCAACCATCATTTTACAGAGCAGAGAGGGAGTACCAATATGGAGGCCAAGTGGCTTCAATCGTCATTCATGGCAAGAACTAGACTACATCACAAAAACAATTGAATGACAACACAAACATGACTGCCCCTTACAGGTTATACAACACTGGTAAACAGATATATAGGCCAGTTATTATATTTAAAATCAGCCTAAGAAATTCATTTTGGCCAAAAAAAGAGAACATTGTCTCTTTTCTTTTATTATAAATAATTCCAACACTCCAGATCTCTCTCTCTCTCTCTCTCTCTCTCTCACTATATATATATATATATATATATATATATATATATATATATATATAGAGAGAGAGAGAGAGAGAGAGAGAGAGAGAGAGAGAGAGATCTCTCTCTCTCTCTCTCTCTATATATATATATATATATATATATATATATATATATATATATATATATATATATATTTTTTTTTTTTTTTTTTTTTTGGAAAATGCCAGCTGCCCACTGAGTGAATATTTAATAAAGCAACATAAAGTGTGAGAACCAAAGGTTCTTTGACACATTAACAGATGCTAATCTGAGAATACCTTGTCCTTCTGATATGAAGCTGCAGTTTCTGATATACGAGGTTGTCTTATGACACTAATGATGTGCATAAGTGTGTAGTTGATGTAAGGAAACAGGCCACGCTCTCACTCCAAAGAACATTCTAGAAACCTGCAGGCTTGTAGTGCAGAAACGCATCAATATCAATTATTCATACATACAGCACACGACTGAACACTACCAAACTCTCTCCTCAAACAAGTAAGCACGTATTTAAAATATTTTTATAATTTCTTTTCAAAATGTTCTCTTTAGAAGAACTCTCTCTCTCTCTTCCCATCTCTCTGTTCACATGTTTAATGTTATATGAATATGTTGTATCAAATATGTTGGAATGAAATATGAAACTCTCCTTACATGAGGGTGCACAACTGATTTGTTTTATCAGACAGCAGGAGGCACTAATTGAAAAATGCAATACTGCATATCCTCGCTGTCCAAAGAAAAACAAGTATCTCCAAAATGGCAACTTTACAGGACAGGCCAAAAACCTTATTTATTTGAATGGAAGTCAATGGAACCAGACGTCTTTCCAAACACTTTTGGGCTGTTTCTGTGGGTCCATTTATTATGAGATTCTCACACAGTGTAAACGGCAGCAGCTGTGGTCAAATGATACATAAAAGTAAAAATAGACAAAAATGGAGATACATGTTTTTCATTGGACAGCGACGATATGTAAGTGATGAGGCAATGTTTATTCTATATCTTAACCAATATAAACCTACAACACTGATTTGAATTGATAGTGACACACTCCACATACAGTTTCTAGGATGGAGGAAATCCTTCCATGTTATTCATTTTCTATGTCTCTTCCTATTAAGGTAACATTGTATATGCATTCTAATTTTCTGTATGCAATGCTAATGCTATAAGTAAATATTTGAACTAGCTCTGCCAGCTAAGACACAGCAAATCAGTGTTGGTTTTACTTTTTTTTATTGCATGTAGACGGCAAATCTCAGAATTAGGTTTTTCAGATAACCAGTACTGTGCAGAAGTCAGAGACCACCCTTCATTTATTTAATTTTCCAGTTAAAATGACCATTAAGTTATACCTAAAGTGTCAACAAACACAAGGAAACAGAAGACTTGCTTTTATTCTTTCAAATAATTCAAAATTCTACAGGAATATTTTCCACTTGTTTAAAGTTCAGTCTTAGAAGTTGGTTGCACTTTTCATGCTTCTTACAAACCAAGTTAACACGTTTAATGACACTGAGGTCTGGACTTGTTTGTTTGATTTGCAACTTTTCTTCTTTTTTGTCTAATTCTTTTCTTGAGTAATGGCTTCTTAATAACTAATAATCTTAGCAATAATTATAATAAACAAAAAAAAATACTAATAATAAACTTGATAACCCCATCAGGCCCATGATGAAAAAAAAAGGCAATAGCTTTAGATACCATTTATCTGCCAGTGACAAATCTGGTGCTCTGCCAGGTCTGGCCTGGTTGTTATGATTAATTTTATATATTTGATTTTGGAACTTTCCATAGTTTCCCTATGCGTCCTGTGATTAACTGGTGACCTGTTCAGGGTGTTTCCTGCCTTCTGTCCAATGAGCATTGGAAAAGGTTGTAGCACCCCTATTGACCCGAAAAGATAAAGCGCTGTAGGAGATGAGTGAGGGTGAGAATGGGATTCTGCTGCATGCGGTTAATCCTACATCTAATTTCCTCTGAAACACAAATAACTTGTATTTAATGGCTGTTTTCTTGTTTTCTCTGGAAATGAAATAAATAGAAATAGAAAGTGGTCTCTGGCTCTTACCCAGTTATGTACCATATGTAGTAAATTCACACAGAGGTAAAACATTCCTTCACTGTTTTTGCTCCCTTAGCTGTAAAAGTAGAGCCTCTAATTAGAAGAGTTCTCCTAAAGGTCTCAAATCACAAAAAATAACTAAATAAATCATTTATTTGAATCACCTTTGGATTCAGAATTCCTGTAAATACAGTAAACTGCCCTGTAGACTGTTATGGCCATGGGAATGGTACGGAAATATGGATGGAATGCTGAGAGTGTATATGAGCAGAAATAAAAGTCAGTAAAGCAGGAGGATGAGCATGAGAAACATGAGAGAGTTTTCAGAGACCTTCACTGTACCTCCTGTTATGAGCACACACACGTGAGCAAGAAACACTGCTGATAGTGAGACGCAAGAAAGTTCACTCAAACACTCAATAAACACAACACACAGACTCACAACACATCACTACGGTTATGTGAGTGTGTTAATGTACTGAGATGTGTCAGGATAAACCTGAATGACTAGTCATTACATACAGAAACACACACAGACACAATATACGTATGAGCTTAGGAGCCCTAGCTATACACTCACAAGGCACACCACTGGTTTAGGGTTAATAACGGATGTTAATTTAGTAGTTTAGTTGTTCTACTTCCTGTTCACACACTACACACACTTACACACACTTACACACACATACCCAACGGCTGTATTCACAAGTCACAGTGCTTTTTATGGTTAGTATACCAACAACCAGTGTTGGGGTAATGCAGTACAATAACATGATATAGTAATGAGGTTATTATTGATTACTATTTAAATTCATGTAATCACATTACAGTCATGGCTTCATAAGAATGATGTCACTTTTAGCTCATGTACAGATGTATTTGAGTATTATAGAGCATAGAGTAAAAATATATTAACAAGCAGTTAGATATTATTTTCCAAGAAATACTTCCAAGAAGTAGGGTTAGGGTTAAAGTAAAGTAAGCCATTAGTGGTTGTAATAGGGTATTACTCCATCACTGTTACCAATATCCAATCAGGATTCAGTGCTACCCGGGCAATTTTTACTTCTGCCACAAGGGGTCACTACTGGTTGCAGCATTCAATGATCTTGTGAATTCCGCCCAAGGAAATTAGTTGTGGTACCCTGCCACTTTGATGTCACAGAAATAAAGGTGCAGCACACACATACAACCCCCACCCCCCACCCCTCCACCACCACACCATTAATCACTAATACATCACTTGACATAACGCTCTACAAACTGCTTCTGCAACGTCATACGGTCACAGAGACGTTTTCTGAGAGCATTATGTAGGTTGCAGTCAACAGAGGGTACAGCAATAGCAGAATCGGTCAGAATCACATCAAAATGTTAGAAAGGTCAAGATACAGAAATCCAAAGTTGAAACAAAGCCACCAGACTGGAAACAATAAGTGAGATCATACACCGAAGGTACGTTGTACACAGAACGCATGCCGTGCATACACAAGTTTGTTATTGGGGGTAGAAATGAATAAAGAAATTAAAGGACATTTTTATTTGTGCTGGCGCCTCCCTGCACACGTGGCCCTCCACAGCAAGACAGGAAAATAGCACACCGAGCAGCATGCACATGCACACAGACACAGCAAGTACGTCACAGGTGGAGAGAAACGGCCCTTTTCCACAAAACAGGACCAAGAGAGAAAAACAAAAAACTAAGATGAGAGGAGGCAGGAGGCCCAGAGGAGGTCAACATGAGGTTGTTATGAGGTCAGAGGTCGAAGAGGAGAGCTGTGAGGAGGAAGAGTAGGGCGGCTGGGCTGCAGATGACATGTCAGTAGATACAAAGAGAGAGAAAGAGAGAGGGGCAGATACAGGAATAATTTTTGGAGGCCTACTGTACGCTCCTGAGAGGGAGAGTTTTTTGGGTTAGTGTCTCTTTCAAGCATGCAGGTCTTTTTAGCGCTCTACACCGTCATATACCCAAACACATGGAACAGAAAAGTCCCATGTGTTAAATGTTTCTACTTTGTGGTCATAGCATACACCGGCTGGGGTCGCCCATTATATTTAATTTCTATCACCTGTTGGTGGGCTTGGCCAGCTTTACAGCACACTGGCTGAAAATCCCTCCAACCTAAAGAGACATGTGTGCAGCATGTTGCTCATGTTACCTTATCGGTCTGTTGTAGGCAGTGTTCTGGTCTATACCACAATCTACTAAAGGAGCACCATCACTGTGGTGGAAGACATGAGCCTTAAAGGGACTCTGGACACAATGAAGGAGCATGCTTCTGGTCCAGTGTCCCTAGGCACAATGTTTCACATTGTGTGTGTGTGTGTGTGTGTGTGTGTGAGTGTGTGTGTGTGTGTGTGTGTGTGTGTGTGTGTGTGTGTGTGTGTGTGTGTGTGTCTAAATATATCTACTATGCGTACACATAATTCAATGCATTTATACTGTGTTTATTTTCTTCATCTACTGTAACGCAAATTTGTGTTACAATTTTTTTTTTATGATTTTGGATAAAAAAATATTATTTTTATCCAAATTTGTGTTACAAATATGCGATGGATTTTAACTGAGATCCTACATGGTGCCAAGTCTTTAGCTTTAAAGGCTATGCTCACACACTGGATTAAAGTGTTGTAATTACTGGACAACAATTAATTTGCTACCATGCTTAGAGTTTAGAATCTTATTCTGTATAGGTTTTCTGAGTGAGGCTAGAGGAGATTTACATATGCAATGTAGTATGATAAGAACATCTGGTCTCTGTAGATAATTCACTGTAGGTCATGTACGGCCATGAGACTCTTCTACACAAACATCTTTTGGGACACCCACAAGGATTTGATGTATATGGAGGGTGATTTAAAAGGTTAAGCATGTGACATCAGACAACTCCGATTGGTTGAGGACCAGGACCTTTATCTGGAAGCCCACAGAGAACAGAGAGAGTGTGGAGAGTTTTAGGACAGAGAAGGCTGGGAGAGTTTTGAGACACCGTTTTTGGGAAGGCCTATAGCACAGAACGCACCACAGAATGACTGTTACTTTACTCAGAATTTTAATTGTACTTTAATTCAGTAGCTTCTTGCATTTCTCATGTACTTTGATTTTTTGGTATCAGTAATCGGTTAGGTTATAATTTTTGTCCTTTTTCATCTTCTATGTTCACATTTTTGAATGATTTTTATCCTTTTGAGCAATTATAGAAAACCTGTTTTTAGTCTAACTAATTATTTGAATAAACTGTTGAATTAAGTTTTTTTAAACTTTTAAATACAGGGGTTGGACAATGAAACTGAAACACCTGTCATTTTAGTGTGAGAGGTCTCATGGCTAAATTGGACCAGCCTGGTGGCCAATCTTCATTAATTGCACATTGCACCAGTAAGAGCAGAGTGTGAAGGTTCAGTTAGCAGGTAAGAGCACAGTTCTGCTCAAAATACTGCAATGCACACAACATTATGGGCGACATACCAGAGTTCAAAAGAGGACAAACTGTTGGTGCACGTCTTGCTGGCGCATCTGTGACCAAGACAGCAAGTCTTTGTGATGTATCAAGAGCCACGGTATCCAGGGTAATGTCAGCATACCACCAAGAAGGACGACCCTCCACCAACATCATGTAGTGACCTGGCCACTATCCTGCAAAAAGAATGGCTTAAAATCCCTCTGACCACTGTGCAGGACGCAGTATATGTCACTCCCAAGACGAACTGACACTGTATTGTTTCAGTTTCATTGTCCAACCCCTGTATATTTAAATATAAAAAAAAAAATGAAATCACTTCACAAGCTAACGTTGACTTGATTACACTAGGAAAGTGCTATCAAAATAAATCTAATATGAAATGAATCCCATACTAAATCAAGACTCATGTCTTTACAGGTTTCCTCATTAGGTTGAATGGGATCTTTGCCAGTGTTCTGTGAAGTGTGTCCAACAGTTGCTAAGAAACATTGCATCGACTGATGGAATGGAAAGGTCACTGTCCTGAAAACAGCCCAGGACAGTCTTACTGAATCCTCAGCCAGAGCACTGAGAAACATTCCTAAACGTCATTACTTCCTGTACAAAATTCTTTCCATGCTTCAGCTCTATGTTTTTGCCCTGTGCATCCATGCAGACGTCAAACTCAAAGCATGCCCTTTTAGTCGTATGGTTTTGAAAGAGGACCATAGAACACTAGTTGCCAGGTCACAGCGGCTATCATCACTACCCTGTAGATGTAAACAATCTAAAAACACCTCAAGGTGCAGCCCATTCTTACCATTAATCACACTGGGAGACAGCATGGTGGAGTCACGCTCAGCCAGCCTGCAGGCCCCTTCTTCTCCAGCCTCAGCTTGTGGAGCCTGGGCCTCCAGAGACTTCACAATGTCTGACCGGTCGATGTTCTTTAATGCTCCATATAAGTTCTCCACTGTGGTGAAAGGGGCCATGAAGTTTACACTCCTGGTTGTCAGTGATCCTAAAATGTTAGTCCTATGCAACTTAGCTAACAAGTTAAGTTACACCCATCATCAAAAGAACAGTTGCACCCAGAAGGAAGTACTAAATTGCCAGGAAAAATAAAAATAAATTTTGACTAATATGGGCAATATTTACTGAGCTACACATACAGAAATAGTGTCTCACAGTATGATGTTGGGCCACCATGTTTGCTAAAGCAACATTTCAGACGTCTCGGCATGAAGTCGCCGAAGTGGTGTCCTGTGATAATTCATCCAATGCAGCTTGAATATTCTCACACAGTTCCTGCAGATTTTGTGGTAGGGTGGAGGTAGAGTAACACCAGGCCTTCTGGATGTGTGTTGTGTGTCAACAAACCAATCATCTTGGCGCTGACCACGACACCTCCACACATGGATTTAGTGGTCATCTCCACCAAGGCAAGCGGGACTTGTCATTGAAGATGACACGGTGCCATTCTGAGTCACTCTCACTCATATCACTCGCAGTATTGCAGTCTTTGGTCACATGGTGTTAAGGGCATGCCTGCGTGCATGTAGTCCTGCGTCATGAAGCTGTTTGGCAATGGTGCTGGCACTAACAGGATGCAGGGTGTCTCTAGGTGCTGTAGTCTTGGCTGTTGGCTCAGTCAGTGATAAGGCCCATCCTTGCTTACCTCATGTGCACAACTGAATGTGAAATTTTAATCATTCGCATTTCTCACAATGTCAAACCTACCCGCCAAGTTTCATTCGTGTGGGCTGAGTCCTTCTGGGTGCAGCTATTTGTACAATGATGGTGAGTGTGCACAACAAATTGCCTTCCTGAATGCTGCATAATTCAAAAGTAGCATTTAAATAGCATAGCACATAATGTAACATAAATTGAATAGTTCAATAAGACACTTATAGAAGATACTTCTATTAAGATACTTCTGTACCAAAAGAATGTAAATCTATACATACATACATACATACAAGTACAGTATACTCTTTAGCATTAAATAACTTCTTCTTGTTCCTAAAATATTTGTATTAAATTATATAATAATGGGGACTTGAGGGAAAAAATCAGGTTAATGAGGGACACTCACTTTTGGCCCTCTTGCCCTCTCGGCTGGCCCACAGATTGAGCAGAGCTGAGCTTTGGTCCAGGAGGGAGTTGGGGTTTTCTACTCGTATTCTGTTAATGTCATCAACACCAAACTGCAGCTCTCTGGCCAGCTCTGCAAGGGCAGAAAAGGAGAGAAGGGATTTTGGAGAGACAGACACAGATACAGATGTGCCATACACCTGTGTGTTATTTGTACACAGTCTCAGAGCTATATAAGGTTCATACCAGTCCAGCTCAGGCCCAGCTGCTCAGCAACCAGTGTGATTTTCAGCTCTGTCCTGTCAATAGCATGCACAGTAGCTGAAAAGACAAAACATGTAAGATTAAAGACTGCAAGGTTCATGATCACTCCAAAGAACAAAACGATATTCTTCTCTTTTTTTTCATGAACTGTTACCTTGACATTTACATTCAGCTAAAACATAATTACATAATATTTACATAATTACATATAATAAAATACCAAGTTATACTGTACACTGAATTAGTTATACACAATACACACATCCCACACCTTTTAGGGAGACTCTGGCATAACTAGCTGCCAAAACTGTTGATAGCCTCAATGAGATTAACTAGTTTAAATACTAACATAGATCATCAGAAGTGTTTAATCTCGAAAGACTACACTACACTACACTTCTTGTTTTATATATATATATATATATATGTATATATATATACATATATATATATATATATATATACAGCTCTGGAAATAAATAAAAGACCACCCCAGTTTCTTCTTAAATCAGCATCTCCACATGTACAGCAGGTTCTTAGTGAGAACAGAAGGTTGGGTTCTAGCTTTACTGGCAGATACAGTGAGCGTCTGGTTCATAAGAACAAGGTCCAGCAGCAAACACACAGGACAACACAGCTACAGACTGGCAGAGGGCCAAACCCCCTCTCTACTGACCGTGATGAGGGCCAACTCATTCCAATGTCCCTTACCCACCGTAAGATGACCTCAACTGACCTACGGAGAGACTGGCGAGGGGTGGCTGGGGTGAAACGCACAGCGAGCATGTTTCTAAAAACAGGCTTCTGGAGGTCATTAGTGATTTTCTAAATAAACAGATCTAATACAATATCTGATCTGGAGTTTGGGAGACATGGTTCCAGTAGTGTAGAGAATTAAACAGAACTGCGGAAATTTGATCCAACACAAACTCAGAAACGGTACAACTAGAGAGACAGTTTGAGGAGATGGTCTCTTAGATTTTTCCAGAGCTGTACCAATGCCTACATATGAATCTAATAAATGGCTTTTATTCAGTGTACACTTGCTTTGGTGAACATTTTGAGGGCTGGCTGTTTTAATGTTCTAGGTTTTCTTTATTAGATGTAAAATACAGAAGCAAGAAAGTTAATGTTACTGCCAGGAAGCTAAATACCTTGCTGCAGCCATATCACTATAGTAAGTGTTTTGAAATCTTCATTACAATTTAGAGAATAGAAAGAAATGGCTCATCAGATTAGTAGCAACCTGGCTATCAGGATACCTGACCTCAGCCTGTTTTTTTCTATGTCCCAATTTGTGCTAAAGATACAGTCCCTGTTTTCAGTGAATGATAAAAAAGTTATACAAATATTAGCTTGATTATATTTATATATATATTATATATACCTGCCTGAGGATCAGAACTGGGAGAACATGACAAACATGAGAACACAATGTACATTTGTGCATTAAACTTAAGTTAAACTTAAGTTGTAGGCCAGAATATTGCATTGCAATTTATATTGCATTATGTGCATATGTGATAACATATATTGCATATATTGCATTATAATGTATGCACACCTACAAATGTGTGTATGTAAAACATAAAGGTAACCAGAATCACATAAACCTCGCTGGAGATGATGGTTTCAGCCTAATCAGGCTCTGTGATTCTTGTGATGTAGATCATGTGGTATATGAGTAGTGTGGATGGATTCCGACAGTTATAGTAACAGTATATAGATATCAATCCATCCAGAATGCCATAAAATGGGATCAGGTATGCTTAGATCATGTCTGATTGCAATGTTGGTCCATACTTACCAAATCATGGCCAAGGCCTGCCCTGCATTAACTCTCGTCTCGATCTGGTTCAAAAACACCTTAGGCTGCCATGATATAACCACCACCCAACCCCCGCATCCACCATGTTTTCATTACCCCTTCCCCAACTTCAACTTCTTTACATCGGGCAATGTAGCAGCCCTTTCTCTGCTAGAGCTCATTCTCAGTGCCTGAGCTTGCCATGCTAATAGGATTTGCGTTAAGACCATATCAGATTCTGCAGCATGCACCACATCACTGCTCATTCCCTCTGTAGACGCAGGGATGCCTTGACCCCATGGAGCTGCCTGTGAATATGGAGCCTCTTTATCAGAGCGCCAATCCAGCACGGGCCCACAGCACTGCACGGCAGAGTGGGGCGTTTAGGCTAGCACTTAGCATCCAGAGCTCAGTCAGAGCCATGCACAAGTTCAGTAGAATGGGGAGCTATAGAAGCAGGGATGGGGATAGAGCATTCAGAGTGCCTCTTTCTTCTCCATCAGCATGTCGGTGGGGGGGCACTGTGGCTTACCCAGGCCTGGCTCACTCAGGGCACTGTACCGCTCCCTCAAGGCCAGCGGCGTAAGAGTCCGCCTACGGTCTTCGCTACCCGCCACCTGAGTTACAGACAGCACAACACACATACACACACAATTTAACTGTGGATTTATTGCCATTTAATGTGTCTAAAGTTGTGGAACTAGTTTTAGCAATTTTATCTTTAACAGTAAATTAGAAAGTGGTTTAGATAGTTAAACATTTAAAAATATGATCCCTATTCCACAGTAAAAACAACCTAAGAGCATTTCTATTGGATATAGCACCTTTATTGGAAGCACAAACACCATGTCAGCCTATATTCCAACTACATTCTCTTGACTAGCCTGGTTACATTGCGCTGTTACCTTTGACATATTATCTAATAATTCCCATCATTTATTTAATTTCCAGACCAACATATGCTCTTTTTGCAGTACCAGAAAAAACAGCTATTTAAGAGAAAACTAAACAGGAGCATCAACAACTAAATACAACAGAAAATGTGTCAGCGTTTCATGTTTCCACCTTTATTATAGCTTTCATTTTACTCAGCAGACTCACTTATACCCTTTTTCAAAGAAATGACCTTTTATGATACAAGTGGTGCTAACACAGTAGTGGTGCAAATAAAAGAAATTAATTAAATCGATATTAGGCTTTATGATGCTGTATTGGAAAAGTTAATCAATAGTTTACAGATTTGTGTTAAACAGCAGCTTGTTTTGTCCTGTGTTTAAGCCACCACTAGACAGCAGTGTTCTTCACCACTCCAATGTAAACCAGGGGCATTACAGCATGCTGCTACTGTCTGTAAAAGCAATCCTTTACATATGGTAGTCTTTATTTTTTGTGCTGTGATAGTCCTCAAATTATTAAATAAAAATTGCGATTAATCGTCTTGCATACAGTATCGCAATATATCAAATCGTAAGGCCTGTATCAGGATGCACATCATATTGCCATGTCCTTGTTAATATATAGGGAGTCCACTGTTCTCCAGCAACAGTTTCTTTGTTTGACTAGCAAATTCTTTTAGACTCTATTTTGTCTATTTTTGTTGTACCAGCTTCTTGACAGTTACCCACTGAGCTGTTGTCTTACGGTGGAAAGATGGACAGAAATACATAAGTATCTTCATTATGGAGGACATTTTACTTTAATTCACTACATTTCAGAGGCAAATATCGTACTGTTTACTATAAATCTGTCGTCCTTTTGATTTAGCTGTGCAAAATATGTAACAGGTCAAAATGAAAGAAGCGCGGAGCAAGCTCACCAATCAGGGAACAGCGGTCACTTTGTTTTTAACTTGTTTTGACCTATGGGACAGAGCTTGGTACTAGCTAATGGAACCTGTTCTCCTTTAGTGTTCTGTGCTTATAATCATTTGAGCTTCTATTGGTGGACTGAGAGTGACACTAGAGTCTCTTCCCCTAAAACGAGCTGATTAAGAGTCTTGTTCCAGAAGTGATAATAGGACATCTAGCTCTATCGCTAATTCAACTCAAGTACATGGCTTGTTTACTTTGTCCACCACTGCTAAGTTTCTTACGTTCTGCAGCTAGAAGACTGGTGACCACCAGGTTGCACTCATCAAAAAAGAACTAGCACCCACCAGCCTTTTACAATTGGTACTGAGTAGCACTCAGAATGTTTTTTACAGACTTGCTAAGATGCTCAGTGCTAACGTTACTGACCCAATTACCAATAATAAAAGTGTAATAAGTCAATGAAGAGGAGTTAACTGTTAAAAGTGAGTGGTAAACTCGAAGGAGGGACATGTGGACGGCCATGGGCATGAATCCAGCAGCAGTCTTTTCAGCAGACTTCACAGACAAGGACTATTTTGCTCCACAGAGACAGGCTATTGTGCTTTATTGTTGCTATGAATAGCGCAAGGATGTGCCATGGAAAAAAATAAATAACTACAAAAAAAGGAAAAATACAGTCTATTATAATGGCTTTCAACTTTTCCTTTAATACATTTTAGATCAACCAGCATACAGCATAGAGTTATGCTTATTCTCATTCATAAAGAACATTTTCTTGCATCAGAAATTTATTTTAGGACTTTAAATCCAAATTAGTCATCACTGTTTGGACCTTCATCTTCCACTTCACATCACTGCGTGACCTAACAAGTGAGTACTTCTATTAAGGACCAGGTAAACATTGTTGTTGGCCTGACCAGTCAAATTTACATAGTGACCAATTGAATGGAATTCTGTTTGGTGAAAAACATGATTTAATCTGTCGTACATGGCTGAGCTATTTGATGATGCTGTCATTAAGAGCAGCAATGGAGTAAATTAGATCTCAGCTAAATGGAGCGGATGTAAAGTTGTGACGTGATTAGATGATTAGAGGGTGAAGAATTAGGAGCATCTAGGAGTGACTGCTGCAGAATCCAAGAGAGTGAGTTTGAGTGTGAGAGGAACGGTGCCTCTCTGATTCAGATAGTTACCATTATTTTAAGATATGTGTGGTACATGTAGTGGTGTTCATACACAATGCCACCAATCACAGGAAAAACTGAATAAATGAGTGTGCAACTGTTTCCAAACAGGTGTATTACATGATGCAATCAAGCAACTGTAGTACAATGCTCAGTGGCATGTATAAAATGCTGGGCAAACCCAAGCCGACTGAGTTTTTGGATGCAAAGATGGAAAATACTGTATATAAGTGATTATAAGTGATGAGAGCAAGAATGGAAGATGGTACTCCTACAGTGCAAGGGTGCAGAGGTTCTGTTATATTGTGGGGGGAATCTGCTGGTCTGGTTTGGTTCCTCGTGTCCCTTTAGAGAGATGCATCACTGCAAATCAATACTTTTTCTGACTGATCATCTTTTATCCTGTAAGGTTATATTTCATTCCCCACCAAGAGTGGCCCCTTCAAGCATGACAATGCCCTCCACAGGGCATAAGGGGTCATAAAATGGTCTGAAGGGTATGAAAGATCAAAGCCTTGTATTTGAACATTTCTACTGCTCTTTATATTAGGCCAATATTTAGAAAATACAGGGTTTTGTTCGAGGTAGCATGATGGTACCGTGGCCAGTACTGTGACCTCACAGTAATAAGAAGTGCCTAGGTTGGATTCCAATCTGGGGCATCCTTTCCGAGTGGAGTGTGCATGCTCTCTCTGTGTGGGTGTCCTCCTAGATATGCTTTTCGGCGAACTGGAGAGGCTAAATTATCCAAGGTGCGAGGGTAAGATGTGTATGTATGTGTGGCTGGTCAAGGGTGTTTTACTGCCTTCTGCCTGAAATAAGCTCCAGCACACCCGGCCACCCAGAGGTATAAGTGGCTTAGAAGATTAATTAATTCATTAATTAATTAAGGTTTTGTTACAACAGCTGCAACACACTAGTGCCTGTTAAATCCTCATCTTCACCAGATCGTAACTCTGGGCACCTATGAGAGTTTTTAGACCAACATTTATAGCCAACATATATTAGAAGTAATTGATTTTCCGTCCATCAGTACAGTTCCAAAATCTTAAATCTTTGCCCAGGTGAACTGAAGCTGTTTAAATAGTTTACTAAGATATGGTATTCTGGTTATTCCTCTAAGATATCACCAATCTGCAGATATTCCACTATTTGACATTATCAGTTAACCATAGGTCCTAAAGCAATAGTGATAGACCGGACTTAATCAACTTTAATCAAAACAAATGGTATTTCATCCCTCCAATGTCACTGTGTCCACTGAATTATGACATCACTCAGTAGTTAAAATATGTATACTCCTTCCACCTCCTTCCAAAACTTGTTCCATGTTTTCCATAGACAAAAGTGCTTGCATGCTCAAAGCTAACTATAACATGATCCAACATCAGAAGTGCATAGGAGCTCAGTAAACAGTACCTTAACACAGGGAGGCATGGTGATGTTGAGATTGCACAGCACATGCTGTGTTTCCTCATATTTGGTGGACTTGCGGAGGAAGGACAGAAACCCAGTGGCATCCTTATTGCTGTCTCTCACCTGTGAGACAAAATGAGGGGGAGAGGAAAAGAAACAGATGGAGAGAGAGAGAGAGAGAGAGAGAGAGAGGGAGCAGAAGGAATAATGTAAGAATGAAATGGGGGTAACAAAGAGGGAAAGGAGGTTAGGAGGATGAAAGAGTGAGAAAGAGAGGGAAAAGAGAGAGAGAGAGAGAGAGAGAGTAATAAAGAACATTAGATGACTCTGTGACCTGGCTGAGAGTCATACAGGTAGACGGGGGGAGGAGGGGATGGAAGCAGTCCGTAGGCAGGCGAGAGAGAGATTTACCTTCACATTTACCTTGTCGTCTGTGAGATCAGACAGTAAGAGAGTGACCGTGAGAGAGAGAGAGAGAGACAGTGAGACAGACATACAGACAGGCAGGCAGAAAGTTACGCAGGCAGGCAAGAAGGTGGAAGACTTAAAGGGCATGCTCACAACACTAAGAGAATAGTTACAGCTACTGAGTCACTGCACCACAGAGGCCAAAGGTACCACAGGAAGCTGGGCTGAGGCAGGTAGGCAGACAGTAAGCCCCACTGACACACACAAATGAACACAGACAAGAGGATGAAGCTGGAGAGGAGGAGGTCGGATGGACTATGAAGAAGGGTTTTCACAATGGGTGATGGTGACAACCATAAACGTATATACACACGCTTGAATGCTCACATACACACATACACTAGGAGTGTAACCACACACAAGTTGCATGACAGGTTATGTATTGCGCTTTTTGCACTATGATAAGACGCTTTTTAAAGAAGTAAAAAAAAAACTAAGCTTCCGTGACCACCTACAGCGGCAGCAACACTTGTCGTCTGAGTTTCGCTAGTCAGGAAAACTGTTGACGAAAGAAGAAAGCCTTCTAATAATATACAATTAAAGAAATTCTCTAAAATTTAAATTAAATTTAAGTTAAATTCTCATCTAACCTTACAGTTGCTGGCTATCTCGTCTAATTCAAACCAATGGGGTGAAGTTATTCAGTGCAGGAGCACAATTAGTAAAGTGTGAATTCAGTGCTTCAGGTTTGATGGACAGGAGCTGCCTTCAGAGCTACTGCTAAAGTTAACACTGGAGCTAGGCAGAGAAATGTTAGATGCTGAGAAAGACTCGCCTCAGGGACGTAGGAAGTAGTGGTGCTAAGGTGGGGTGTTAAAGCAATAATATTGGCAATAAAATACTAATAATAATTATTATTTTTATAAAAGTGCTCATATTCTAATAATTTGAGTGTAGTAAAGACCCATGTAACAGAGAAAAAACAAATGTGGCATGTGCAGAAGTTTATGGGACATTTTCTATTTTGTGTGAGCAAATAAACAGAAACTGTGTGCACAAGTTTGGAGGAAAAATGTCCTAAGTGTGTTCGCTATAGATGGCAAAAATGAATGCGTATGGTAACACTCCCAACCTACACACACACTGAATGACAATGATATATAACCAGAGTGGACAGATCAGAGGAGACTGAGACTGAGAAGATAAATATACTTCTATTATATAATATTAAACATAACACATACACGCACACAGCAATCACACACAGACAGAGGCACGTTAACGGACCTTCACTGAGACAGGTAGCCTGTTGTCTCTGAAGGCCTGGAAACTGAAAGTACGAGGCTGCTGGGTGGCCTTTCTCACTGGCACCAGATTTCCGGAACATTCTAAGTGCAATGGCATCCCCTCCATTACCTTTAAAGAAGATACGGAGCAAGGGACAAGGGACGAGACGGGGAAATGGTGAGTCAGAGTGAGTCAGAGACTTTAATAATCAGGCAGTGACTCAACCATATGATATATACACAAACACAGCAATGCTGCCACTACACAAGCATATATCCTAAATGTGCTGCGTATATAGCCCTACGAAAACATTAGCGCTGGGTTTGATATCACCTGTTATATCTCTACCTGTTATATATTATCCAGCAACATGAGATCTACTGAATACCGTATAGCTACGGAGTCATCTCAGTGCTAGAGTGCAGCACCTCAAAGATAAACTCATTCACTGCTAATTCCTCAATGCACATGTATATACACACACATCAGCAGAGCTGGAGAACAGGAGGAAAAGAAGAACAGGTTTTCTAAACCTCTAGTGATTCAAATCAGTGCAACAAACGAGGATTATAACGTCCACAACAAGCCACAGAGTAAAATTACTGAGCACCCCCAAGTACACTCTGAGGGCCCTTCTGCATAGAGCTGACCTCAATGTCTCGGCTGCGTGCCACCTCTGTGAAATTTTCGTGCAGCTCCAGGGTTTTGTCCATCTTGTCATCAGTCATGCAGTAGCAGCGCAGGCGGCCCTCCCGTGCCTCATTCATCTTGGCAAACACCACAAACTTGGCCATGTATGGCACCGCCATCAGCTCACGGTACAGCAGGTTGGCGAAGGTTACAGCCTCTGCTGTCCGTGGACAGTCCGCCAGCCAGAACCTGAGAGCAGAGACAGCAGCACAAAGACTTCAGAGCCACTTCAATGCTCAAAAAAAACAGGGGTGGCTAGAGGTCAAGTTTGGGTATTAAGCACTGTGACAGGGAGAGAACAAGGTATATAATTAGATCTCTCAAATATAGAACGTTGTATAAAATGTGTTCATAACTACATACAACTTCATAACGGTCAAATAATTAGAAGGGAAACCTTTTAAAATGAAGAAAACTTAGACATGTTCAAAATGATTAAAAAATCTAGCTTTTTTATTATTATTAAAACCAAGAATGACGCTAAAATATGACACCCTGGATGGTAAATTATAAATTATAAATAAAATGTAAATAAAAGAAGTTAATTATAAAATAATAATAATAAATAAATAAATAAATAAATAAATAAGCTTACTTGATTTAAATGTGTGCATCATTCCCTATATATTACATAAAAGTAGTGATTAAGTGTTAAAGCAGAGAACTTGTGAAAAAATTATAAATTTATAGAATAGAAATTTCAGTACAATATACAGCAATCAGCCATAATATATAACCACCTCACCGTCTCTTCAGTCTTTATCCATTTTTTCAGCTCCTCTTACTATATAGGCACACCTTGTAGTTCTACAACTACAGACAGTAGTCCATCAGTTGCTCTACAAACTTTGTTAGCCCCCCATCACATCATTTTTCAATGGTCAGGACCCAAAGGACCACCACAGGGCAGGTTTTATTTAGTGGTGTGTTAGCTGGTGTGTGTGGATCAGACACAGCAGTGCTGCTGGAGTTTTAAACGCCTCACTGTCTCTACTTGTCTGAGAATAGTCCATCAACCCAAACTATCCAGCCAACAGCATCCTGTGAGGATGACCAACACAAATTCTGCAGCCACAGATGAGCTATCGTCTCTAACTTTAAATATACAAGGTGGACCAGCAAGGTGGGTGGGGCCAGTGAGTGGACACAGTGTTTAAACATTCCAGCAGCACTGCTGTGTCTGATCCACTCATACCAGCTCAACACATACTAACACACCACCACCACGACAGTGTTACTGCAGTGCTGAGAATGATCCACCACTCACATAACAGCAGCTCTGTGGTGGTCCTGAATATTAAAGAATAGAGTAAAAGGGGATAACATATATATAGAGAATCAGGACTACAGTCTGTAATTGTAATTGTGGAACATATAGAGTAAGTGGAGCTGATAAAATGGACAGTGAGTGTGGATACGAAGGTGATTTTACTGTGGCTGATGGGGGTATGTTTATATTTATATAAAGAAATCTGCATATTGTACACAGGCCCAGACGTCTACGAACATGCCAATATGCACACTTTTTAAATCTGTTTTTTTTTTAAGATGACAAAGAAAAAAGGTGCGAGCTGGCAAAGACCTTCATTGTTTATTAGAGTGTCCTACCTTGCTGACACATTGGTGGTGAAGTTGGCGCAGCTGTTGGAATACATGAGCTTGGTGGTGCCAGTGATGTCCTCCCACTGAGCTGGGGCCGTGCCACCTGCAGGGAGAGTGTCACAGCTTTTTACAAACTCTGTGGACCTGATGTCCTTGCTCACAACCAGCACCATCTGGAATCATCATGCTTAGTCTATACTTATCCCTGTGTCCCTCTCCAGGCTGGACAACAGGCTGGTCTGCTACAGCCTTGTCCAAGAGCTTTGGCAGAGCAGACAAATGCTCTGCACTAAAGGCTAATCTACCTCTTTCAGAAACCTAAATCCTTGCCACCAACAAGATCATACCAATGACGCTGCAGAGGAGCCGCAGGCTGGTGGTATCTCCTTCTCCAGCGTCCCGGGGACTCTCCCTCCAGGATGGGGGCAGGGGAATGCGTAGGCCGATGGGCCTGTGGAACTTACGTCTGCGTGGCTCTACCGTCACCACGGGGCTGAACGTGGCCTGATTACCTAACTGCCGAGTCAGCAACTCATCAGGGATTGGCTGAGCCTGAGAAGAGAAGAGAAGAGAAGAGAAGAGAAGAGAAGAGAAGAGAAGAGAAGAGAAGAGAAGAGAGGAGAAGAGAGGAGAAGAGAAGAGAAGAGAAGAGAAGAGAAGAGAAGAGAAGAGAAGAGAAGAGAAGAGAAGAGAAGAGAAGAGAAGAGAAGGAACAAATAATACAAATAAGGTCTGGCAAAAAAGAGGACAGAATAAAAATGTACCAATTTAAATTCTTCCAGGAGTCAAATTATCACATAAATGAGGAAAATATAATGCAATAGTGAAAAAATGCACAGTAATTAAAATAAATTACTTGTTCTTCCTTAGTGTAATTTATTTTCATCACATGTTCTGACAACACAACTGCCTAATAAAGGAAATGAAAGTGAATACACAAGCAAACGTACGACATCAATGGATGAACAAAGCTAATTAAAAAGCACTTGTGCCCAATAAAGGACTATTCTGCTATTCAGGACACAAATAATAAAGAAAACAGACAAATGAAAACAATATGAGCTCTAAAATCAACTGTACCCAATTACAAAGAAGTATTAGATCGAACGGTGCAGCGATGGTTGTCAGATAGTTTGCTATACTGGTGCTGAAATACAACACTGTCATTTTGCAAAACATCTCTCAGAACTGAAAACAGGCTGATTCCACACGTATTAAGTTACACAGCAGTAACCACAGTACATCGCTAATCATTATGTCTTATGAATGAAGAGTCTATGGAGAACAAAGCTGCTGCCTAGATGTTATACTGTAAATTACATGTACACGAGTATCCAAACTCTTTTTTCTTTGTGACTTTAGGTCCCACTGAGGACACCTACAATTCTCATGTCCAATGCAAAGTGTTGGAGAGGTAGAACTGCATCCTCTGGAGTGATACAGCTACATTACACACCTATGGGATCAGTTACAATGCCGTTTTGTGATCCATAACACAGGAACGTTCCGACATGTAAAGCCTTCCCACAAAAGTAGACTCTGTTACTGCAGCGAAGATGAGACAAACTCCAAATCCATACCCATAACTTCAGAAACAATTTGTATGAGCAGTTGTCTAGAAACCTACTGTAACAATTGATTACATGTACTGTACTACTGCGCATGCACGCTGAGCTGTAGCTCTGCTGCGCGGGACGAAGAAGCTAGTTGTAGCATAGCCTCCAGTCTGATGCACTGACTTCTGAGTTAACCGGACAGTAATGGTGAGATGTGTTGGTGGCTTGTGCCATTAAACGCCACTTCTACCCCGCACAGAGTGTGTCCTGAGCGTGTGTCTTCAGTGAAGCCAGAGACCTTTTTCCCTTCCTAGTTCCTGCACCGCACACTTACACTATTCATGTAGCTGTGTTGTGTCCGTTTCTCACCTGCAGGCCTAGCCGCACTCGTTTGGTGACAGCCGTCTCAGGGAAGATGGCCTGGACTTGGGGCACCAGCTTACTGATCAACTGACCACCTTCTGGACCAATCAGATCACTTTCCTGCTTGACACGCGACACTACTGCAAAGTAAAGAGGGAAGTCTGTGGAGATGATCCGACGGATTCTCTTCTTTTCCAGCTCCTCCTGACTTTCCAGATCTGAAAAAAGAAGTCTGAAGATGGTACCCCGTGTCTTTTCTCCAGTGAAAGGTTCAGGCAGTGTCAGACCTCAGTGAGTGATTCACACTGCTGGTGTATTTTATAGTATGATGAGATTCACCTTCATCCATGCCATTGAGAATAGTCTCCAACACATCATCACCATAGCGGTTGCGATGCTCCTTCCAGACTGAACCGTTCTCACTGCGCAGGACCACCAGCTCTCGATCGCCTCTCCCCAAAGAAGCAAAGTGAGGAATCTCCACAATCACTGGCCTGAAACAGAGCATCAGGTACAACACTACCACTTTCAGCATATACAAAGCATACACCGCTGAACCAACGGCATTATAATTAATGATGGGTATTAAAATTCAACACTTTTATGGTAAAGACTAAATAGCTTATGAATGGACATGAGCCAATAAATACTCTTGTTTTAACAGGTGTTGTATTTAAGTCAACCTATTGGGCCATCTCTACCAATTGGCAGTGGTACTACAGATCAGAGTCTTTCAATAGACCCGGCCATAGACAATAAACTGTTCTCACCCATAGAGGATACAAGCAGGTAAATCACTCCACAGGTGTGGTCTGTTTTTGGTGATTCTGATGAACAGCATTATACAACAATAAGGTCTAATATGGGTAAAATAATTATTTTTAAAATTAATTGTTTATGCTAAGTGTGTCTATGCTAAGCTAATGTCATTGAAATTGACCACTTTCTTTCTTATTATTGTTCCAAGCAAATAAAAAAATCCTTTTTTTTTCGTTTGGTCTGGGTTATAACCTTTCTCTAGGTACCAGCACTGACCCCCTGTTCGGGCAGTGTCTGAGCTCATGGTGAGTTTTAGGCTCTAAACTTCCTCGACTAACTGGAATATTATCCAACAGATCACTAAGCACGGTTGTAAGTCGCTCTGGAGAAGAGCGTCTGCTAAATGCCTTAAATGTAAATGTGAATGTAAATGGTTATGGATTATACCTAGTGTCCTTCCATGTTTGGCTTGAAGTTTAGAAGAAGGTATTAATAAAAACATCCCTCAGGAACTGGTAGCCATTGTAACGGTCACTTTAAGGCAGGTGCAGTGCGCATGTGTACGGTAGAGAGCCGGAGCGAATAATGGAGAGTGTGGAGGAAAATGTGCGTGTGGTGAACTATACTAGGTTGTAGCCTGGGTTCTCCAAGTAGTGTTATCTGGGAACTTGTGACGAGTGTCGAAGTCTTGGTCACTGTTCATTAAACTGACTCCGAAACCCCTTCACGACGTGTTCCCTGCGTGTCTCTTCATGGAAGCTAAGTATTCACCTCTCTACGAGAGCACCCACACAACACCATACTTCCATTCATTACACCATGTAGCGATATCAGTACTGAAGAATTCTGAGTAACACCCAGCCCTAATTATATTAACAATATGCAATCTGACTGCATATCTTTTTTCTTTTAAAGCATTTGTTGCTTCTTTGATAAAAATTATCAAATATATATAAATTATTAGTCCTTTCTTTCGTCACAATTTACATTTTAGATTCATAATAAACAGAACATATTCATAGTAGTACCTGAATAATAAATGAAGTCTAAGGTTTAAAATGTTAATGCGGTGCATTATAAACTATTATAAATTATAAACTAGTATAAACTAGTTTCACAGGATCGGCAGGAGGTCAAGCTCACCCTAAGAACTGCATGCTGGAAGGTCCTAGTGAGATGATACGGGAGGCAAGGCCCTCTCCCTCCACCAAAGGAGGAGGCGTGGTTAGTTTCTGTGGTTTGACCAGACGGCAGGTAATTCGTGTGGGTGCAGCGCAGGTGCGTGGGGGAATGATCACTCGTAGGCCATTGTGTCTGCTGCCACGCATAGACCCGCCCCTTGCATCCACCATGAAACTGACCAGAAACCTGATAATCATGAAGCAATTAATCAAACACTGTGCAGCAAAATGAAAGATTGCATGCAAGGACTGAATAATAGTGAATAGGAGGTAAAGAGATCAAATGTGAACAACACATACATACGTCACATACAGTCAAATCCATTTAACAAGCTATCCAGGTTCCTAAAAATAGTATTACCCTAACCCCAACAGCTATTGTTCACCCAAGGCACCACTGGTGACTGAGGTTTGCCTGAAGTTCTCCACTAGTACTATGAGGCTAGTGCAGATTACAATGGAATGATTTAACTACTATACCATTTCCATTAGCGTTGTTCAAACTGCTTGCCTAAATTATTGCATGGGGTGTCAAACTTTTGTACTGCGACAGCGTTCGAGACTGCCCTTCATTAATTAGACAAAGCAAGTAGTAGCAATCTTGAAGCCAGACTTTAGCCTTTTTCACTTTTCAGTCTGAGGCAGATAGCTGGTGATGATGTAGCCAGGCATTTTGCAAAATGCTCAACTTTTTTCCCCCAAGTGATTTTGCAAACAAGGCACATGTTAGCGTCCATTAAGAGTCCACTGACCCAGTATGGATGGGGCTGGCCACTGGGCTAACGTTGTCTGAGGTTTCTGTGGCTGGGCTACTGGGAATCAGAGAGTCCTCATCATATTCTTTAGGCAGAGGGACAGGAGTGTGCTGCAGACACAACAAGACACCACAGATTCCATAAACAGATTTACACCAACAATGGACACACAAAAAAGGGTCACAAAACATGGTGTGAGAAAGAGAGTAAAAAAAGAAAGGGTCAATCAATATTGGTAAATGTTAAGGCTGACAAAAAGATGGCTAGAAACAGTACCTGGTCCAGCATGACAGTCTCTGGGGATACACATGGAATTCTGGGAATAGCAGGTGAGTATGGTCTAAACAGAGGCAAAGAGACAATAACTCACAACTATTGTTTCAGACATTTCTGATGTTAAAAACAATTAAAAAAAAAACACTATTTATATATATATATATTTCTCTTAATGATTTAATATTATCACTTACGTCGTGCCCAGTCCACTCTCAAAGTCCCGCAGAGTCTTCTTTGGTGAAAGGAAATCATCATCCTGATCTTTCAGGTCGTCCAGCTTCAGGTAGCGAGCGCCATCCATCCCCAGCAACTCATCGCCTACACACAACACATAGCAGACATGAGGCCTCAGGGCAATGGGGGATGAAGGAGAGTGAAGTGGTTCAGGGAGAAGAAGAAAGAGGAGACAGGAACAGGCAGGGAGTAGAAAGAAAAGTGAAAGGAGAGTTCGACTGTCATTCGCCATCATCCAGAATGTATCTTTCAAACACAGGCACACATAACCAACCTCAGAGCTGTCCAAGCAATGGAGTCATACATACAGAGCATATGGAAAACATGGAGGAAATCAAGACACCCATCAGACTGTATGGCATCGTTACAACAACATCAGTGAGCATGCCCAGTAGAGAGGTGACCTCACGTGCTTCCTCTGCATTCGAAAGAGATTTGCTCCTGTTATTGGAGGGGTTTAATCATGAGGGTTCGAGTGTGAGTACACTGCCATTTCCTAGAAGTTCTCTGCTGAGTTAAATGATGATCATTAGTCAATTAGTTTGTTATCCAGGGATTAGTCAGTTTACGGCCAGTCCCGCAGCGGTGAGACACAAACCCCTCTTTTAAATAGACGTACATACTTAATCCTGTGGATGATGATCCCCACAAACAAATGTTAGTACTGATAAAGGAAAAAAGCAGGTCATGACCACATGGTGATGAAGAGCCGACGACATCGTAGTAAAACCGAACGATAGGTCCCAAAACAGAGCAGATAAAACTGTGTCAGACGGAATGAGAGCACTTGAGATGAAGGCAAACATTCACGAACAACCGACAACCGGACAACCAAGGCAGAGAGAAAGAGGGAGACGCTCCTACCTAATGTTAGCTGCGCAACTCCTGGAGAAGAGATGAAGAGAGTGTGGTTCAGGATATATGACTAGCATAACAAACAGTGATAATGTATGCGAGGTGTAGAATTCATCATTGCCATTTCAAGAATACATAACTTTTATAACGAATGAGTAAAGTAAATACTAAGTTACTTTTATATACTTTACATTTTCATTATGAATAAACCCTTTTCAGATTAGGTATAATGACATCCTGTTACATTAGAGCTGGCATAACACTATTAATGATATCAGCATAAAAAAGCTGATATCACGAAAAGAAAAAAAAAGAAGAATTTGAATCTGTAACAAAACTACAACACTAGCTTGGAACAGAACACACTAACACCGTGTTGTTAGCTGTGTATTTCTTAATGTGGGTAGCAGAATGCTTGAGTAGCTTCAGCATGAGTAGCTTAGGCCATGCTCACACTGCAGGAAAAGTGGCCCAATTCCTATCTTCTTCCTCAACTTGTAACGGTTGATTATGTGCTCTTGACTACTGCGCATGTGCGCTGAGCTGTAGCTCTCTGCGCGGGACGAAGGAGCTAGTTGTAGCCTAGCCTCCCGTCTGATGCAGCTGCTTCTAAGTTACTCCGGACAGTAATGGTGAGATGTGTGGTTGCTTGGGCCAATAAACACCACTTCTACCCCGCATGGAGTATGTCCTGGGAGTGTGTCTTTAGAGAGTCCCGGGACCAGTGTCTGGCTCCTGCACCGCACGTTTTCACCCTTACAAACTATGACTCAGATCTGTGTGGCAGTCTGAACAGTGAAAAACATACTGAGATGACAAATCTTAAACGTGCAATTTTGCTAAATTTTTAGGCTGCATTTTTTAAACGAACTAGGAATGTCAATAGATTGTGAAGAAATAACAGTTTTGACGGTACATAAAGATGTCTATGTATAGTGTTGCAAAGACATCTACTGAAGTGAGAATGCTAACCAGTTAGCCTCTGCACATACTGTCTCGTAATATCACTTTGTACCTCAAGAGGGCGACAGTGAGTCACTGTACCATCAATTGTGCCAACAAGCGAGGAGAAAGTGGAGGCACTGCCCCAGTGGCACTGCCCCATATTCTAACCTCTTGTCAATCGCATTAAAGGTCCTGCTCCTAGCTAGATCATTTAAGAACAGGTAGCTATTTGAAAGGAGGAGTTAACACAATAATGGCTGAAGCTCCTGGCAAGTGACTACCGCCGCTGCCCACTTCTGCTAGGAATGTTTGGCAGCAAACGAAAGAAGTGATTTAAAAGAAACAAAACAAAATGAAGTTAGCATTGCCTTTGCTGTCCACAGCTAGGGATAGATGTTCTGTTTTGGAGTACGAGTTCAACAGGTTGCAACATCCTACAAGTTGCTCTTTTAAAGAAAAGGACAAAGGACAGCTGTTTTCTTTTGTGCATGAAGGTCAGTTTCGGAGCATGGTCTGCTCAGACCAAGGTAAGATACAGGCCAAAGTGTTAACAACAAACCCAGACTTTGGGCAGTCGTAGGCTGGGGGTTAAGGAGCCAGGCTTGGAGGTTCACAGATCAAGGCACTTAACCCCAAACTGCTCCCCTGACACCATGAATAAGGCTGTTAAACTCCTCTGTTTAATTCCACAAATAGGAAACGGTCTAAATTCTAATTCAGACTTGGGCAACTTTTAACTGCATTCTGAATGTGGCCTTAGATGCTTCAAATAGTAAGTAAGATCCTAAGTGCTTTAGTTACAAAAGAGGATTTTAAATATAATATAATAAGACGGAAGAAGTACTGAACTGGTACCAGTATCAATAATTCAATATCAGTATTGGAAAAGAAAAATGCTATTGGGCCATCTTCATTCATTACATTAATATAGATGGATAGATAGATAGATAGATAGATAGATAGATAGATAGATAGATAGATAGATAGATAGATAGATAGATCAAATATATGTATAGATAGATATATACAGTATAGATATATAAAATTGAGAACGTTTTCTTTCCCCTTTAAAGTTTCACAGATCTGGCGATAAAAGCCTTGTCTTATCCTCAGTAGCAGACTTCATTTGGTGTATCAATGTGGGTGTGGTGCTGGAGAAAAGCACTGCTTTAATATGACGCTTTATTACAGTTACACTGCAAACTCAAGCCCAACTGAGTCAAAACCCACCTTCATCCTCTGACACATCCAGGATCTCATCCACCGTCTCGGGGAAACTCATACGATGCTTCTCTGTGGTGATCTGAGGAGCAAGGAGAGCGTGAAGAAGAGAGAGGGAGAAAGAGATATATGAAAAACAAAGCAGTAGGAGTATGCCAAAAACTGACAGGAGAGGAATAGATCAACGGAGATATGCAGAGATAATGCCAAAGCCATACATCAGCTGACTTCTGATGGGACCTTTCAGATAACAGTCTCATAACAATCCTGTTGTGCATAAATTCCAGAGCAGTCTCTCACCATGGACACAGATTCCTCAGTGACCAGCTTGAGCACATCAATGACGGAGATATAGCCTAGCCGTTTAGCGATGCCCAGGGGTGAGGTTCCGTTCTGCCAGGGATAATGCACACACAGACATATGCATGTTTAGACAATCTGTCTGTCTCTAATTCTAACAAGTCACACTGGCAAAAGCAAAAAGCCCTCTAAGCCCTCACTCACTAGGGGATCCCACACTTAATACTAGATCTTCCGAACTGATGCAAAACCACAGTAACAGTTCCAATCACTGTGACAAGTTGACTGCAGAGACTAGATAAGATTAGATTAGTATGTACAGCAGCTGGTAACTAGGGGCGGTTGTGGGCTGAAGGTTATGGAACCAGCCTTGTAACTGGAGGGTTCCCTGAACCAACAGTAATGACTATAGTGCCCTTGAGCATGGCACCTAACCCCCAAATGCTCCCCAGGAGCCATGGGTAGGGTTGCTTACCACTCTGTGCATATGTGCTCACTGCCCCTTGGTGTGTGTATCTGTGCGTGTGTGTGTGTATCTGTGCGTGTGTGTGTGTATCTGTGTGTGTGTGTGTGTGTGTGTGTGTGTGTATCTGTGCGTGTGTGTTATACTACAGGGATGGGTTAAATGCGGAACACACAGTCCTCTGTGTGCATATAACAAATGGCAAAAATTGGCCCTAAACTCTCTATTAAGGGAATCTATCTATCTATCTATCTGTACAACTCTATCTTGTACTTCTGTTGCTACTTCTGTGTAGTTTGTATATCTGCTACTGGATGCCTTGAATTTCCCTCTGGGATCAATAAAGCATCTATCTATCTATCTATCTATCTATCTATCTATCTATCTATCTATCTATCTATCTATCTATCTCTCCATCTATCTATCTATCTATCTATCTATCTATCTATCTATCTATCTATCTATCTATCTATCTATCTATCTATCTATCTATCTATTTGTATTGTGTTTCTATTGATGCTCATGTATACCATCTGTGTTGTTATATGTACCAAGTCATAGTCATACCTTCTTTTTGCCTGATCATTTCCCAAACTCATTTAATTTATTAAAATTAATGACAATCTGTTTTTGTTGCTGCAGCTTTAAGACTAATACATGTTAACAACCTCAATTCTGTTGGCTGCTAGATATGGATTAAACGTGACTCTGGGAAGTTAAACCACTGTAGGCAGAACAGCCAGGTACATGTAAATGTGAATTTCCCAAAATTTACATACTACATACAACTCTTTTATTTCAACATGCTAAAGAAAATCCATCCATCCATCATATGGGTCCTTTGATAGAATGTATTAAGGGTGTTGAGTCAGGCTTTAAAGGCTCTGCAGGAGAGAATACAGGAGGACTGAATAAATGGAAAGGGTTCGTACAGTGGTGATCTCGTTGGGGAGGGCACCGTGTTTCAGGAGCAGAGTGACGATATCCGTATGACCCTGCTGAGCTGCCTGATGAAGAGGTGTGTAGCCCACCTAAGAGAGACAGTGATACAGAAAGATAAAGTGCATCAGGGACAAGTGGTTTCAGTGCCTGCGAACATCAATGCACTTTAAAGAAATGTCTCCATTTGACCTGCTAAGCCAAAAACAGCAGCAGTAAGAAAAAAATGAGGCTACTTTCCTGGTTATACGTGAACAATCATCTCTTTCCTTTGATAGAAAATTATGTTGCAGTCACTCTCATTAATAAACCCTCCGGCTATCTAATTGCATTTCCAACAGCTTTTACTCAATGCAAAACACATTACTAAAGATCAAATCTCCATCGTTACTAATGACTTTCTCTGTTTGCCACCACACAGTTAATAAACCATTTTTTAAAATAAACTCTACTTAAGCACTTGGGGACACTACTCATAATCATCACTAACCAGCTCCTGTTAGCTACCGTGAGCTAACTTACCTAGTTAGCTTTGCATGCTAGCTATGCTGATTTTACATTCATGTTTACCAGCAACACATGAACATTTCAGGGAAACTTTAGCGAATGCTGACACAGATTTAGGCAGCATTAGGAATTATCACTATATGCTCATTATCTGTCAAAGGACAGATGGACAGAGATACTCTTTTACAACTCCTTCAATGACGGTGCAGTTTTCTGTTGTCTAATTGAGGTTTACCTGTAAATTCTCTGCCAAGTCACCAACTGTGAGGCAGCAGTTAAAAGACCCATCATGTTTAGAAATACTGATAAACTATAGTTTTTTGGTGTTTTTTTTTTGTTTTGTTTGTTTTTTTTATGGTGTCTATGTGGTTAAATACCACAGTTGTTGGTTTAGTTGCTGGTTAAGATTTGCAGTTGACCTGTTATGCTTGTCTGTGCTGGTTTGTCTAGCTGGGTAACAACAGAAAAGCCAAAATTGTTTATAGTGGCGAGGACTGGAACCAGATGTCCAGAAAAAAAAAATATATAGATAGATAATAGATATATTTATGTGTTATGCTACTGACTCTTGTAGAGTTTCACATTATCTGACTACCAAAGTCCACTGAAAGGATTACTGATCTGATTTTTCTCCAATAACTGGGTTATTAAGTGCATGTAGTTTCAGGATTTGGACTAGGACACATATTACTTTAATTTATTTATGGTAAAGAGGTACATGGAGGGCATTTTTAGGCAGACTGTTGCCCAAATGAAAATATATATTTTATATTCATGAGCTGCCATTTACATCGTGTGAAAATTTCATGATGAATGAACCAACAGAAATGGCCCAAACTGTTCGGAAAGACGTCTGGTTCCATTGATTTAAATTAAAATCAGATTAGGTATTTGCCCTTAACATGTTGGAGATACTTGTTTTTATTTGGACAGCGATAATATATATATGGGCTTGAAGGCTGGTATAAGAGTTCAGACTTACTCTGGTCTTACTGTTGACATGGGCTTGCTGTTGCAAAAGGAACTTCACCATCTTTATGTTGCCATAGTGACACGCCACATGTAAGGGTGTGTAGCCCATCTGACAAAAGGAGAAGAAGTGTTACCAAATAAAACAGAAGGAGAGAGAAAGAAAAGAAAGAGAGGGAAAGACCAGAAAAAAAGTGGACAAAAAAAAAACTGAAATTTGAGCATCCGTTTTTCACACTCTCTGGAGACATCTGGGGAGGAGAGAAAGTCAATGTCGTCTGCTGTGACAGTGCCCGAAGCCTGGCTTCTATTTTCAGAAGATCGATTTAGAAACAGGGCATTCCACCGGGAGAGCAGGACATGCGTGATAAAAGGTCATAAGTCAAAGCTGTGCTGTTCTGCTGTGTCAGCAACTCTAAGTTTCAGTGAGGCTCATTAAAAGCCACTTGCCCACTCACTCAGTGGGACTTCCTCACAAGCATCGCTCCTGCATGACGCAGGTTTTCTAAGGCATGTGCGTGCTTACCCTTGAAGCTGCGTAGACCGAGGCACCCTGCTTCACCAGCATGTCTGCGATGCCCACGTGTCCCTCCTGAGCCACCAGGTGCAGAGGGGTCAGGCCGTTCTAAACACAGAGAAATACTGCATTACTAGCTTAGCAACAGAAGTGCTAAGGCAAAACAGATTTACGCTATGTATGTATAATAGGGATGGTATGCATTCACTGATATGCATCAGTGTGCCAACATAAAAATTCAAGATGCAACAGTCTGAATTAAATAACTGTGCACTGCATACAATTTGGGATGAACTCTGCATGCATTGTTTTACTAAAATATGACAAATACCTTTATTATTGTACTACTCTCTAAACTTTTTCTCAAGTGTGCTCTTTCACTCCATTGCTGTCAGTGGAATTCCAACGTACGGTCGTACGGCAGCCAAGTTTTGCGGACTCTTTACCCATAGGATTCAGCTTTCGACTAGCCCAAATTTCAAAACAGTATGGGCCTCTCCCAAGACAGACTGAGGGAGCACAATGGAGTTAATATGCAGTGAACTTTCCACATGCCCTCTGGCTAACAGCTCTGCTTTTTCTAAGGCTGATTAAATTAAAGGTGTCAACGTTACTGTAGTGAAGTTAAGAGAGTAGAAGTTATTTTGTAACTGGTTAAAAGATATCCAGCCTTTGGTGGTTGAACTTAAGAGGGAGTGTTATAAGTAGGTTATAAGATGGTCTTTTAAGGTGGCAGAGTGGCAAATAGGTAGTTTTTTTTTTTTGCATAATACATTACTCATAAAGTTCGCAGTACTAGAGAGAAGTAAAAGCTCTTTACTGATTTGTGTGCTCAGTCAGTCTTGCCACTTTACCCTTTGGAAGCTTTGACTAGCCCAAAATAAAGCCAAAACTTTACATGTACCACATCGCTATAAGCAACAGCTTTGTTTACTTGTAAACTGGTAAAGATATCCAGCCTTGGTGTTAAAGAGGGAGTGTTATAAGTGTTATTGTGTCTTTTATTTAAAAAGCTTTTTTTGCATTACAGGACTCATTGAAAGGCCTGTTTATGAACGAGCCACATGTTTTTAGAAGCACAAAAACAAGGTAAATGAAATGCTTACTGAGTCGCAGTACTAGAGAGAAGCAAAAGTATGATTTGTTGTGCTGTCATCAGATTGTAGCACATCAGCAGTTGATTCATATCTTCTGTATCCATTCATCATATATCATGCTAAACCATGGTGTTTGTCCATTGCATCAGGATGTGTCAGATTGTGCACATCACCCTCATGTGATGTTGTATTGTCACACCCTCTATGTGTATACGATAAACAGAATTGTACAAAAGCCCATCTTTATTCCATAGCCACTTTGGTGTTTTTTGGAGACGTTTAGTCAGGCAGATAATTGCCCACCACCACCTAGTGGAGGGACCCCTTGCAGGCACCCAACTTCTCTCCTACATGTTATATTTGTTAGTGTATTGGTGTCACTGCAGCAGCAGCAAACATCAACATGCTGCAACATCCTGGTCATTCCTACATTTGTTGACGGCATTAATGGACAAACTGCTAGCCACATATCTTCTAGCTATCTCTGTGTTGTGGGTGTGAAGTTAATAAACCTTCCTCTGAGTACTATGTTGTTCTGTGTTCGGATCGGACACACTGGAGGTTGCCACCGGAAATTAAGAAACAGCACTCTAGAACTCCCTCATTCCCCTTTCAGTCCTTTTCAAAAATCATGAGCTCAGTAAAACCAAAGAGGCTGAGGGATATAATTCTGCTCTACAGATACGCACATAAAATTACAAATAACATACTGAATGATAGATTTAAAGTGTGTTTGAAGTGTGTGAAGGAATGCAGAATGCGCAGCCCTAACGTATGTAAGGTTCTGGTACATTAGGCTCCTCCTTATTTTTTTACCCTGCCCTGAAAAACAGTAAGCAGGGGCGAGAGTGTGTGGAGAGACCTTGTTGCCCAGGTTGACGTTGGCCTGTTTGGAGATAAGAAGAGCAACCATGTCAGGTCGTCCCTCCTGAGCGGCCAGGTGGAGTGGGGTGACGCCCTGCAAGGACTCAACATTGGCATTGGCTCCGTACTGCAGCAGACTACTGGCCACCTCCAGCTGATTCTGCTTAGCAGCAATGTGTAGAGGAGTGTAGCCATTCTGCAAGAGAGTATCAGTCAGGGAGAGAGATGTCTTAGTCAGTTAATACACAACAACAGGTGGTTGGGAGGATATTTGTGTCGAATGTTTAAATTGTGCTTCAGGATGAACGGACCAATAGGAATGGTCGAAAATCACTTGGAATAAAATCTTCTGGCATCATCTCACATAAAACTATTTCGTCTTATCTCGTTGAGCTGCCATTTTGGACATGAATGGTTTGGTTAGGACAGCAACAATAAGAGAGTCTTACTCGGGCAGTGCTGTGTGGAGAGCCACCTTTGCTGACCAGCAGCTTGACCACATCCAGGTTGTTGTGATGGACAGCTACGTGCAAAGGGGTCAGCCCATTCTGCGAGGAGAGACACATGCTCTCAGTCAGTTACTGCTATCCATCAAACACACAGCACATCACACATACGCACAGTCAGGAGAGGATTGTGCTTTGTGTTGTGGTCACTACAAGAGACTGCATTACCTTTCCTGCGGCGTTGGGATTGGCTCCTCGGTCCAGAAGCAGCTCCACCACATCTACCTTTCCATATTTACATGCTACATGAAGGGGAGTGAACCCTTTCTGTTGGAACACACAGACAGAATGTATGCATGGATGTAAAGTTAAGTATAGCAGTGTGAAAAAGTCTGGGAACCTCTGGTCAAGCTACAGTACATGCATGTTGTTACATTCTTAACTTCATTTTGATCAGTTGGTTATGTACAGTTATATGTCATATTTGTTTAAATACAAAAACTGTAATCGTAGCAGTTAGACAGTCTCAGAACTTAATTACCTCATTAGACCTTAATTAATATGTTAGGATTGTTCAGGCAGGTCAAGATTGGTCATTAGGGATTGGTGACAATTTCAGCAACAAGCCGCTGAATCCTCAGACCTTAACATTAACGCTCAACAATGATGGGCTCCTCTAAACCTAGCGGAGGATTTGAAAATGAAAACTGAGGACCAAGAAAATTGAGGAAAGCTATGGAAAAAGACATTAGATCTCTTTCAGTTGGCAATTCTCACTGTCAAAAATGCCACTATTGGTTAAGAACAGTTAACGCAGAACTGTGGAATACTGCATGACCGAGAAAACTTGAACTGAGGAACAAAGAGGAGATGGGGTGTTGGTCTCAGGGTGTGAATATGTAGTCAGCGGAAATAGATGGTAGAGGTGGGACATTTGTAGACTGGAATATTGGAAAGAGCAGGGCTTGAGACATTAACCCCCCCCACCCCTCAAACATACTCCATGGTTTTCTCCTAATTTAGTTATGGACAACCGAAGAGCTACCAAGCAGGGAAGGAAAGTCTAGCCTGTGCTTCCCGCAAGACACATGAAATCAGTGACTGCTAAAGCTGCCTGCATTACTGGCTAGCTCAACACACACTAAGGAAAACAATAACCAATTCTTTCACACAATCCTAAGACATAGTGTAAATAAGTCTCATAACACAAATCAATGAAATCAATTTTTATAAAATAAAGACTTCTAAAGCACAGAAAGAAAAAGCGAACCGGTCTCTGTGTGTATCCGAAATGTACAGGACAGGTTAGGAGAGAACAAAATCTCAAGGCCAACCTTAGTCATCTTGGTTTGCTGTGCATTGCCATCTAAGAGAATGCGCGTGGTGTGGGCATGTCCCTCCCGGGCAGCAATGTGCAGTGGGGTATGGCCAGCCGTGGTGGCGGAGTCAGGATTGGCCTTATGTTCCAACAGCAGCTTCACCAACTCCTTATGGCCCATTCGCGCTGCACAGTGCAGAGGAGTCTGGTCATCCTGGAGAGAATAAAAGAGAGAGAGAATTAAGTTATCATGCAATTCAGTTGTGAACGCCTGAGTATGTGTGTAATTCTATCCTCTCCTTCATGTGGTTCTGTTGTACTAGCACATCTCCTACCTTAGCTTTGGCGTCCACCTGGGCTGAGTTCTGCAGCAGAAACTGAGCCACTTCACAGTGCCCTGCTCGAGCAGCCATGTGCAAAGGAGTCTCCACTTTCTACAGTGACACAAAGAGACCCAGCTCAAGCCACTGCAGTATTTATACATCCACTGAGCAACAAATGCCTAGCTCCATAATAAGCAGATTATAGGAACTGACTGTAGTGCATGTATGCTGCCCCTGGGGTATAAGGATGCATCATGACATTGTAAGAGTGTTGAGTGTGGAAAATGGATTGAATTCTGTAGTTATGCTTTTAGATGGAATTGCATTGTTTATTGACAGTGTTACAAGTTACAATATTGGAATATCGGAATTAAGGAGCACACATATATCACATTCAAGGAATGTGTCATTGGTTACATTAGCACACAGTGCACAGAGAGTGACAACTACATACATTGCTATCACACACACAGACACACACACAAGCATACACACACACACACGCATACACACACACACAAGCATACACACACACACACAAGCAAACACACACACACACAAGCAAACACACACACACATACACAAGCATACACACACACACACACACACACACAAGCATACACACACACACACACACAAGCACACACACACACACAAGCAAACACACACACACACACACACACACATACACAAGCATACACACACACACACACACACACACACACACAAGCATACACACACACAAGCAAACACACACACACATACACACAAGCATACACACACGCACACAAGCATACGCACACACACAAGCAAACACACACACACACACACATACACAAGCATACACACACACACACAAGCATACATACACACACATATACACACACACAAGCAAACACACACACATATATACACACACACACACATACAAGCATACACACATACACAAGCATACACACACACACACACTATACCTTACTTACCTGTAAATCTTACATTATGTATAATAAAGTGCAGAAGCAGATTAAACCTTATAAAGAGTAGTACAAGAAGAAACACCAGTCTGAGACCCCCTTACTTATCTGAGTAAGTACAGAGGATGGAGTGAAGTGTGATACTGCTACTAAGATAAATAAAAAAAAGTAATGCAATACTTGCAAGGTCTTGTTTTCCTTATTCGTCATAACTTATTAAATAAATAAGTAATATTATTATTTAATTAATAGAAAAAAATAACTAAAAATATTTATATAATATTATTTAAGAAGTAAAAACGTATTAATTTTTTTATATTATATGTGTAAACAAGGCTTCTAGAAAAGCATCTGTACATATCTTTTTTTGACAAACATATCTATTTTATTACATTAATACATTAATAATACATTAACTGTTAAGCTACTGCAAGGTTAAGCTGAAGCATATGCGCAGTAGAGATATCATTCTAGGTGGAAATAAGCCAATCACACACTCACCACGTTAGACGCGTTGGGAGAAGCTCCTCTCTGAAGCAGACTCTTCACTATGTTGAGGTGTCCCATGAATGCAGCCACATGGAGTGGGGTTAGACCAGACTGAGAGAAAACAACACACATAACTGTCAACAAAAGCTCAGGACACCTCTGACTACGGCAAGCAATTAAAACTAATGCAGTTTTGCAAAGACCCAACAACCAGCCTAAACAACAGTTTGTTCAAAGGACTTTTGATTTTTGCAGCATTGTGGTTCAATTTAGGCCTGTTCTGTCAATTCCCCAAGGTTTTGACAATCCCTCTGATGGACTCACAATTTTAAAGTTCATTTTCAATGGTAATAGTAAATTAGTAGATTAACTAGATAATGCAAACACCTTCACCTACACGTCGGAATATTTTTAGGTATGGTTGGGTTATAGTTTTGATTAAACATCCGTCTTTATTGCAGATTATTTTTGTATTTTGTTGGAAAAAGAAATTCAATTCTTCAGTACACCACCCCATTCATGTTTCCTACTGCCCAGAAACGCAGCCCCATATCATAATGCTCCAGCCTCTATACCTCACCATATATGCACACACATACACATACACTTGGGATCAGCCTCCTTGAATCTACACTCATTGTCCAGCTCCACCTACTTTTCAAATTTCCAGCTCCACCTACTTTTCAAATTCTACAACTGCAGATTGTAGTTTATCTAAATGGCTACATACTTTGTTATCCCTGTTGACTCTGTCAAATATGATAGTATTTGATGTGCTGGTGTGAGTGGATCAGACACAGTAGAGCTGCTGGAGTGTGGGACACTCCTAGGTAAGACACTCCTACCTTGCTGGCCCACCTTGTACATGTAAAATCAAACTATTCACAGCCCAGCAGAGACACTGAGGAGTTTAAAATCCTCAGCAGCGATGCTGTCTTCAATCCACTCATACCTGTTCAACACTCACTAAAACACCACCAGTGTCACTTCAATGCTGAGAATGATCCACCACCCACATAATACCTGCTCTGTGGTGGTCCTGTGGGGGTCCTGACCATCAAAGAAATGTTTGAAAGGGGCAAACAAAGTACACAGAGAATCAGAAGGACTACAGTCTGTTATTGTAGAACTACAGAGTGCACCTATATGGTATGTGGAGCTGATAAAATGGAAATGAGCATAACTGTACTTGCATTGTAATTGCTCTGGTCTTTTGATACAAACTGAACAAAATCAAATAGCAAGTGTCTAGATGGGGTCACATTAGCAGCACTGATATCTGACCTCAGTCACTGCCTCCAGTGACGCTGAATGCTTGAGCAGTAGGTCCATTGAACGCATGTGGTTCTTCTTACAGGCAATGTGCAGAGGAGTGAAGCCATTCTAACAAAGCAAAAACATCAACAACCACAAGTCAGCAGCCGTATACAATGAAAGGTATACCATAAGGGCCACCGGTCTTACCCACAAAGGGCCAGTGAACTACAGGTTTTCCAACCAAGCAGGTGCACACCTCATATGACAAGCAATGACAAGCGGAATTAGGCGTGTCTCCGCTTAACTAGATTGACTAAGATTGGTGACCCCTGCTATAAAAACCAGTACAGCAAAAATCCCAATGAGGGAGGGAGCAGAGGGAAAGAGAGCAGGACTGACCAGGGCTCGAGCATTGGCCTTGGCCCCCTTGTCCAGCAACACCTTGGCCATACGATGGTGGCCACAGTGTGCTGCCACATGCAATGGCGTCAGGTGGTCCAAAGTGATGTCATCAATCTCAGCGTTGTACTGCAGTAGCTGCCGCACGCAGTCCATGTGATCTCCTTGCGCTGCCATGTGGATGGGAGACAGGCCATTCTGCATGAGGGGAGACAGCAGAAATAGGCCAGATCAGTGGAGCACAGATCTTCTGCCAGGAAGCCCATTCTATCAGGAGATAGCAGGTGGAATGGAGGTACTTTTGGCGAGTGGACACAATCATTGTCTGGAACAGTTACCTAAATATAGTAGGCGAATCAGAACCTTTGATAAGCAGCACCTAAAACTAAACTGCTGTTTCTCCTCAAGGCCATATGGCCCTGTTGGACGCATATGGCTTTGCTGTGAGTCACCTTAGTTTTGGCTTGGATGGGAGCTCCTTGGTCCAGGAGGACCTCAATGACCCGAACATGCCCATTCCTGGCCGCACAATGCAGCGGGGTCAGCTCGTCCTGAAAGGAAATGAAGGGAGAGATTGGTGAGGTCTTTGCTGTACTCACCAGTTTTCTGGAATCCCTTTGGGAACAAAAGCCTTTGTATGTCACACACATGTGGCCCAGTTCCACACCACATCATGCTATAAGGAAACGTGCATTCCTAGCATTCGTAATCCATCACTAAAATGTACCACTTGGAGTTTGAATCCCAGCCTCAACCATGAGAAAACACCTGATTTCCTCCCAGGAGGAGATAAATAGGTCACCCTCTGTAAGCTAGACATAAATAACCCAGCAGTCTGCTTTGCAGAAATTTCACACTGTATCTGATAATTAAACTCCCTGTAAGATTGTGTGTCCCAGTATTGGAGGCATAAGCAAAAAGGGATACAGTACCTTCGTCCTGGCATCTATCTGAGCCCCTCTGTCTAAAAGCAGTCGAACCATGATCACATTCCCCCTTCTGGCAGCGATATGCAGTGGTGTGATGCCATTCTGAGAGTGACCATAAGAGGAGACAGAGACACAAACAAGCAGATGCATTCAGATTTTGTTATAGTCTAGCTGAATAACAGTGTTTAGTAGTTGTAATATAACAAATTAGGAACCCTAAACTTGACAGGGCATGACAAGGAAACACTCCATTTACGTCCTTAAGACTCTCAAGGCTGAAGATTTGGCATGGGTATGATAGAGCCTGGAAAGATGCCTATTTATATTTATAGTAACCTTATTGTTGTAGTAGCCTTATCAGTAGATGATAACCCGTTTATTATACTGTGACCTTTTTTCTCAGTATGCAATCAAATAAATAAAAATAAATTTGGTTCAGTGATGTAGGAAGCTCACATAAACCATATGTATAACAATTACCCCTGAAACTGGCAAGTACTGAAAGTACATGTGTCAGATCACTACAGACTATTCAATACCAGGCAACAGATAAAGTCCAAAAGTTAAAAAGGTCATTGAAATATTGACTCAAGTAAAAAAAAGTTCAAGTAAAAGTAAGAATATTATTTCTATATGCAACTTTCATAAAAGTATAACAGTTCCACATCAACAATTATTTAAAAATTCCACTGATTTTTAAAATTATTATTATTTTATTGCATATTTATGCATAATTTAAGTGTTAAATGTAAATAAAACCTTTCAGAGTGCTTTGATGTAAAATGTCCCTGTTCACAGTGGTGGTGCTGGGAACCAAAAGCTACCTAAAAGAAAATTCTTGCGCATAATGCTTATGTATACATTGCCCAAGGTTTTATTTTTAAGATAAGGTTATACGTATTTACAATCTACTTTGAGAATCCACCCAAGCAAAAGTGATTTAGAGCAAAATAGTTCCCAGAGAATTGTTTTTTTTTTCCAAATTTATCATTATATTATCAACGCCAAAATTTCACACAAAGGCTCAAATAGGTGTAGAGTTTTCTGCATTTGATTAAAACTAAATATAATGTATATGTATAAGTGTTTTTGTAACCCTTGGTTCCTGCCACTAACACTGTAAGTTTCTCCACAGTGCTGTTTTACTCGTACCACTCGTTTTGTCTTTATACTGGTTCTGTCATGTCACTCTCTATTATGCTCTTTTTGGTGGACTCTTAGTCTGAAATAAGTGCTATACCTCAAAAGCCAGAAATCAGTGACCAATCATAAAACAATACCGATGCTGCCAATGTACCAAAGTAGCTAATAAGAAGAAGTAAAAGTATTTCCAAGATGGGAGAATTTATACAAAATGTAAATAAAAGCAGAATGCAATGATACGAGAATAATTTAAGCACTATATATTTAATTGAAAGTTGTACAAAGACAACTTTTTTTTCTAATATGCATATTTTGCATTTTTATTTCTGGCAACATATTTTACAAACCTTTGCAAAAGAACAGAAAAAGGACTAGTAAAGTTGTGCAATGATAAAAAGAACCAAAAACCTGGTTGAACATCCCACTACGAATGAGGTTAAATGGCAGCAGGTCAGTAACAGGACTGGGCATAGAGCATCCCAGGAAGACTGAATCTTTCAGAAGTAAAGATGAGGAGGAAGCAGGTTCGCCACTCACTTGTTCCCTCTTTTTAGATCTTTTCTGTGCTCTTTTCCCCCGTTTGTTCTTCAGTGTAAAACTGCAAACAGCTTGGAAATTCTAAAATCTACTGTGCATAATATCATTAAAAGACTCCAAAAGAAATCCAAAGAAATTTCTGCATGCTGGGGACCAATATTTGACGGCTGTGATATTCAGGCCCTCAGATATCACTGCATTAAAATCAGTCACGATTCTGTAGTGCAAATCACAGCATGGGCTCAGGAACACTTCGGAAAACCACTGTCTTTTTTTATCCTGGAGGCCACATTCTCTGGATTAAAGACACTGTTTTTCCCAGGGAACCAAATTAATGCCAAATACTGCACACATTTCAACAGGGCTCCACTGACAAAAAAACTTGATGTTAAACTGACCTGCCTGCAGTCCAGTCCAAGATTTCTGATGAAAGCAAGGCTAAAAGAAATATGTTGCAGAAGTCCTGTATCCAGAAACTGAAAATATTTCAGGCAAAAAAGCAGTCAGACACACTGTACCAAACAGCAGAAAGGTGTAGAACTCCTGTATCCAGCAACATTTTTGAAATGTGTTGCTATCCGTGAATTCAAATGGGTATATACACTCATCATCAAAGGACTGATCACTGAAGATGACCTGCTGCCATTCTGAGTCTCTCCATGACAGTCTAGCAGAACACCATTGAAGTCTTTGATGTGTTAAAGGCGGTCGTCGTGATGCGCATGTAGTTCTGTGTTGTGCGTTGATCTGCCAATGGTGCTGGCACCAGTAGGACAAATCATGGAGGACATCACTGCTCACTGAATTCCTGAATTGTATTTGTTAGGTCAGTCAGTGATAAGGCCTGTCCTTGTCTACGTCACATGTACGACCAAGCTTCAAACTTGAATCATTCGCATGTCCCACAATGTCAAACCTAACCACCGGGGTTAATTCCTGTTGGTTGATTCCTACTGGGTGCAACAGTTTGCGCAAAAGTTCTTTTGATGATGAGTGTATTTTCAAATAATACAATTTCTATTTTTTTGTTGTAATATCTTGATACTTGTTGATATTCGTTCTGTTTCCAGTTTAATGTATATTGTATAATGTGTATATATATATATATATATATATATATATATATATATATATATATGTGTGTGTGTGTGTGTGTGTGTGTGTGTGTGTGTGTATGTATATAATGTATGTATAGTGTAAATAATATGTGTGTATAATGTATATAATGTATATTAAATCATTTGCACATTTTTTGAAACTAATTACACAATTGTATTTGAGTTTATGTAAGATATGTATTAAAATACCAAAATATTAAAATACCACTTAATGATGAAAAGTCCCTTACCTGCCAAAAGAGGACATTTTTGAGGTTACCCCTATTGTAAAAACATTGTGTGGACCCCTGCTGTAAGTGCGGTGGGCATGCCTCATAGGAGGGGTAAGATTACACTGAATAGGATAGAACACTAACCTTGGGTGTGAAGTTCACATTGGCTCCTCTGTTCAACAGCAGCTGTGCAACACTCAAATTCTCATAATGTGCTGCAATGTGGAGAGGAGTAAAGCCGGTCTACAGGGAGAGAAAATGAGGGAATGAGAGAATGAGCGAGAGAGAGTTCAAGGAAAGAAAGAAGAGACACCGGACACAGGAAGGGGAGACTATGAGAGAATATGAATACTGTAAAATGGTAATGTTACATGTGAAAGCAAAAACAGGAAAGTTATTTATCTATAAGGCTGTGCTCAGGACAAGCATCAAGCAGTGTTCAGTTTCATACATCTGCGTATCAGCATCAGCGATTACACCGTAAGTGCACCTGTTTTTAGGCAAATTCATCAATGTCAGACTAAACGTCTATAAATATCCCACTTCTCTTGTGAAACGGTCATCAGTGCAGTTCTGATGAGTCATAATCCATCACCATGCACACAGTGGGATAAACCCCTTACACACACACACACATACACATATACACACATGCTCGCACACACACACACTGGTGGTACCTTGCTGAGGACGTCAGGGTTGGGGTCGTTCTGCAGCAGCACAGCTGCGGTCCGTGTGTCATCGTTGCGGGCGGCGATGTGGAGAGCGGGCAGGCGCACTTTGCCTTTAGTGCCGTAATTAATGAGGAGAGCCACCACGTTCTCATGGCCCTGCTGCAGAGCCACAGCTAGCGGTGTGAAGCCATCCTAACATAAACCAGAGAGCAGAGAAGGAACCTTTAGAACAATAGTGGTAAACACTGTTTTGTGGGTCCACTTTAGATGCTTTATCGACACTCACTGCCGTTAATAGACATTTACTCAAAGGGAAAACATTGTACATAATTAAATAGTTATCTTGTAAATAAAGTCATTCAGTGTGGTTTGGTGTGAGATGCTCTGGAGAGAAACTTGCCAAGTCACGATTGTTCACAGTGGTGGTGATAAGAAGCAGACGTCCACCTCTAAAAGCTCCCTCACAAAAAGCTATTCTATAAAATGGTTATGAATGCACTGCCTGATTTCTGAGGCTTAGATTTATAATAGTACAGTGACAAAGCTTTGGCTTAAAATGCATTTCATTGAAACTCTACTAATATGCATGCAGGGCTTTGCGATGCAATAGTCCCCAAAGATAACTTATAGTTTTAGATTTAAATTATTTTATCATCATGCTTATTCCATATCTATACTGTACTATATCTATACTGAACATCTGACTGCTATTACTCTTTGCACATGTCCTGCACACATACTGTACTGTTTGCACACATTGGTGGTGAAAAAGGCACAACAGCACCTCTTCTTTCTCAGGCAGCTGAGGAGGTTTGGCACGGACCCCTGCATCCTCAGAACATTCTACACATGTACTGTGGAGAGCATTTTAACTGGCTCCATCACCACCTGGTATGGAAGCTGCACTGCTATCGAGCGGAAAGCTTTGCAGAGGGTGGTGCGGACAGCTCAGTACATCACCGGGGTTCAGCTTCCAAACCTCCTGGATTTATACACCAGCCGCTGCCTGAGGAAAACCAGGAAGAGTCTAAAGGAC